>VXBC01012946.1:63008-138822 GCA_013399945.1 Ploceus nigricollis
TGCTCCTGCTCCGGCTGTTCCTCCGGCTGGGTGGCGGTGGGGGGGAACAATGGGCTCCTTCTCCTCGGCCCTCAGAGGGGCCGTGGCGTAAGGGACGAGGGGAAGCGCGGCTCCGCGCCTGGGGAGCACCATGAGCTCCGCCGGTGAGTGCCCGGGGAAACTTTGGGGAGCGGCGGTTTCCGCCCAGCCGGCGGCAGGCAAGGAGTCCGCGTGCCCCCGCGGCCGGACAGCCTCGCCTCGCTCGCCTCACGTTGGCGGGGACGCGGGGATGAGGGGCTCTTGCCGCCGGACGGGAGCCGGAGCCGCCGGCGCGCTCCCTGTCCCGGCAGCGCCGCGCGCTGCGCCCTCGGCTCGCTCCGGGGGCAGCGCGGGGAGGCGGGCGGGGAGCGGTCAGGGAGCGGTGAGGGGCGCACCCGGCTCGGGGAACAGCTCTCTCCGGGGCACAGCCCTTCCCGGGGTCCGCTACGGGCTCTCCGCACCCCTGAGTGCGTTTGGCCGCGGGGCCGTGCGGGCACGTCCTGCCCGAGGCTGGGGCTGAGCCGGGCTCTCTGCTCACCGCCCCGCGTGTCCCGAGCGGGTCCCTGCGCCTGGGCTGAGCTCACGGCGGGGGAAACCTGCTGGGGGCCGGGCTCTGGCAGGAGAGCCAGCACCGGGGCTGGGGCTGTCGCTCCGTCTGACTCCGTGGAGCTGCGAGAGTTTGTCAGCTGCGGCTTTGCTTCGGGGATGTACCTGCCTTGGCCGGGATTTTGCACGCAGGAGCCCCACGGGGGTGCTGGAAAGCGTTCGCTTCTGGCCTTTTTTTCCAGCTGCGGGTTGGAACTGACCTACTTCAGTGCTTTCCTTACCTTTCCTCCCCCGTTTCTTGACCGCTGCCAATTTAATGACTAAAAGAGCTCCAAGGCAAATTCTTGGTTCCGAACAAGAGCACCCCGTGTTTAAGCGAATTGCTCCTATTTATATTTGCTTGCACGGTGGTGTGCTAACTTAGCACTTTTGTTCAGACATCTGTTAGATTAGTAGATTCCTTTCTTATCTGCCTAAAGACGAGAACAGGAGTCGTTTCTGCATTGAAAGCATGTCGTGTAAATTATGATGTATTGGATGGAAACACAGCTAATTGTAGGGTTAAACGGGAAACAGCCAAGTGCTTCCTGTAAGGATTGGGGTGGTGGGTGTTCTAAAGAAAAAGCAATACACAGTTATGAAGCAAAAACACCAACCCAGTTCTCAGTGTTTGCCTCTCAAGTATGTCAACTTGTTATTGACTCCAGCGTTAATTATCTGAGCTCTCATAGCTAATCAGAATTTACTGGAAAATGAAAAGCAATTTAATGTATCTTTCTGCTTCATTTAAAACATTCCCATTTTTAACATGTTTGACAGAACTGATTTTGTTTAGATTTTGAAAAGCATGTAATAAAGCAGGTTATCTCTGCTTAACCAGCTGCATTGTATGTTAATGTTTTTAGTAGTGCCGCTGATTGTGCTGTTCACCCCTGATCTTTTAAGAGTTAAACAGCTGTGCACATAAGTGTTAGGGGGTGCTCAAGAGCTGGGCTGTTAAAATTTGATATGGTACTAAGTTTCAGAAAGTTGGGTAGATTTTCAGTACAGTACAGTGATTTCAGGACTTTTAAATCTTAGGTGGTGCGACTAAATCAGTTTTAAGTGTACATTGTGGTGGTGTTTATGGGGAAGGTGAGGACAAAGGGGTTCTGGTGAACAAAGTAAGCAAAAGAGAAAAAGGGATACGGAGAAATATCAGAAGAGAAAGTGGGACAGTTTCATGGCAAATCTAAGTTTTAGCAAGTTTTTGAAGCGGGAGGCATAAAGAGTACTGGGGCAGAAAGAGGGAAGATGATGGGTATTTAAGAGGAGATGGAGAGTATTTTGTATGTGATGTACTATGTGAAGATAAAAATACATGGGGAACAGGTGAAACAAGATTAGAGATTCATGATCCTGCTGACAGCATCATGACAGCTTTTGAGATCTCAGTTAAGGAGTTCCTAGGCAGGGTGTGAAAAGGCTGAAGAACTGCCAGAAGACAGTTCTGGGGGTTTAATATCCCTCTCTTGTTATTTCTGCAGAACTTAGTGCCTGTAATATACAGGCATTCTTTTTAAAGCTATTGCTCATACAAAAACTTAACTCCTGTATTTGAATTTCAGTCTTGTCATCTATAGAATCTATATCCTACATTGAAATTATTTAATTGTGAACTCAGTTCTTACTCTGGTTTGTGCAATGCAAGCCAGTTTTCTGACAACTGGTTGGTAATACAGCGTTTCTGTAAAAATGTTATTGGCTGTGGAGGCTTCAGGTGGAACTTGAAATGCTAGAAATCTTTCCTTCTGTTTGACTTGAAGGGCCTAAGTGCCTCTATTGGGTCTTCTTTTAATGTACCTCTAGGACAAAGCAACATGGTACACTATCATCTGTATTGCTTTAATTTTTTTAAAGTAGCATTTGCAGGTGAATGCTTGATATGCAGGGCTTTCTCTAAGAGAGATACTGTGCTATTTGAGGGGACTGTGATAGGGGGAGAAACCCCACACATGGCTTCTCCCCAAGGACAGAAGTTCCAAAAGGTCTGAGATTGATAACCCAGCCTTAATCTTGCTCCAGCTTACCTTTTGTCTTTCTAAATAATGCAGTGCACATTCAGTGTCTTGCTGTGTATCTTTTCTATTTCCTCTACAGAATTGTTTCAGTTACATCTCAGTCCAGAACTGAACGTAATTCTGCGATGGAGTTCTGCCACAGCTGTTGCTTACATGTTTTAAAATGTATATGTAAGTCTGGAATTGTTGCAGCTAGGGAACTATAGCACTTTTTAAAAATACTTCTATATAATTTGAAGATTATCTTATTGTAGTGATCAACCCATATGTTGGTTTCAATCTTCACTTACAGCTATACTCCTGCCATTGCTTTCTCATGCACTGCACAAGATATATTTATATATACACACTATATATATGATGCCAATGAATGTCCATTTACTCGTTTTCTGCCTGAAAGTATTATGCTGGCTTCAAGTAAGTGCTTTGCCTTTAAAAGGAAAAAACAAAAGCTCAGAGTTATGAGTTTGACATTTATTATTTCTTGCTGAAGAAACAGTCCTTATATGTGAATCTATAGAGCTTATTTAATGTGGGCAGAATGTATAGCTTAGGCTTGAAATTGGATTTGACAACAACAATGAGAAAAATGTATTTTAATGTCAGAAATGTAGTTCAAATGGAAAAAACATAGCAGGAACAGAATAAACAAAATCAACATGACTTTTCCAATCAAACTTCATTGCTTTCAAGGATTGAAAAAAAATGAGGCCTGCAGCGTTTAATGTCCCTTTAACCCTCAAATGTGTCAAGTCTCATTAGAGTTACTCAGCTCTGTCGCTGCATGTGATCTTAAAAGGTTGTTTATTCATCTCTTGTCCTTGCTCTGAAGTTATCCCTAACTTTCCTGTTTTATTTCAATAAGTCAGTGAACAACCTAAGATTTTGAAATTGATGTTTTCCTTTTGCAGTTTAATTAGGATGTTTTCTAAAACTAGTGGCTTGGAAACCACAGTTTTCCCTTGTACTTTAAAAACTACATGTGTTATCTTCCGGGATGTTATGGCTCATTCCTTTTTTTGTTTCTTTTGAGCATTGTGGCACCTGAGAAAATCAGAGCCTCTCCATAATGAGAAAATAAATAAACATTTGCAGGAAATAAATTAATGATCTCACAATACTTTTTTGAGGTGTTTACATAATGAAACTTTCTTTTTGTAACTGAAAACAAAGTAATTGACCTGAAAAACCTTGTAATGAGTGTTTAAAATTTAGGCTGCTGGAGAACAGGATTTTTGGAATACTTTATCTGTTTCTTTCTGCAGTGTATTGAGTGCAATAGTCTCTCAGCATATCCCAAACATAGCAGTAATTATATTTCTCCCTATATGTTCTTTAAAAGCCAGATTGGCTTTCTTGTTTCGAGACTGTGAGTTGTAGTGTTTTGTGCCCAAAATAGTCTCAGGAACAGCAAATTGGCTGTTGGAGCAAGCTCTTCTTTCATTTGAGAAAAAACAGCACATTGATCTCTTGGTAGAAACCCTCTAGGCATCACATTATTTTCATATATAGCCTACAGATGTGATTTGGTGTATCTGAGAATACGGTGTGCATATGTAAACAAGGTGCCACAAGAAAGCCAATGCATATGTTTGCTCTAGGCCAGCTGCTGCGTGATAACTGTTTGAAGCCCTTTTCTTTTCCCAGTGTGTGTGAAATAGATTTGTGAAGCAGTATGTGAAATATATGTAACCTTAGAGGTGAAAAGGAATAAACTGCCATATATACTGTGTGGTAAGATAAGAGTATTCATATGACCAGCTTCTATAAAGTAGCTGAGTTGCTGTCAAAATCTGATGCCACACTGATTTATTGTTTTATTTTCTTCCTACTGTTTTGTGGTTCAGAAGGGATATTGCTTTAGGGTAGGTTGCAGGATCTTGCCCAGGTGACTTGAGATAGTCCCATAGGGCATCCTGAATACCATGAGGGGAGCCTCTGTACATGTGAAGCATTGTAAGGAAAAGAATATTAAGTTCTGTTAGCTTGATAGTACCTAGAACCATTTGTCCCCTTTTCATGGAAAGATGCAAGTCAACGTGACTTGTTCCTGTTCTTTTGTTGTTCCTAAATATGGAAGTTGTTAACATGATCTCAAAGGTATTGGCATAAAAATTACCTGGGAAAAACACTCCTTTAGCAACAGTAGGGTTTATTGCAGAAGGGGTAGTTATATTTGATTTTTTGCCTCAGTTCACCTTCACATATCATTGTTTCTCCTTGTTCCTATGTAGGGCAGGGAAAAGAACAGGAGGTAAAAATTTGAGAAGGAGTTAAAGCTGTGTAATAATAATGCTTAAGATTGCAATATCTTACTGGCTTTTCTGTTCATTCTCATGATGGTGTATAGGAGAAGACACACAAGTGTTTTTAAGTGAGGTCCTCAGTTGTCAAATTCTGTCATCTGAGGAACAGAAATGGGCAGCACTTTAGAGTCAAAAGATTGAGAGTAGGAGTTGTTTCAGGATGTTCTCATCCTCCTCTGAAACAAATCAAAGGAAGAACAGGAGCACTTACCAGTCAGGCAATAACAAGTGTTGGTCACAGAGGAGATCAGCAGGATGAAAGCCGGTGTTGCTTTTTCCTCAGCATGCTGAAGGATGTAATTCACCAGAGAGATAAATGTCCGTTTTCTGTGCTGTGACCTGAAGTCAGACAAAGGGCACGTGCATTGATCTGCATAGGTGGTGCTAATGGCAATTTGTTGTTAGAAGGAAGAATGCCCTTTTAAATCTAGTTTTTCTAAGGGGGTTAGGTGTTGGTATCTTTAAGCACCTTTTTTTTTCTTCAGCACTGAGCATGGTATTGGCTGTTCCTATGTGAGCAGCAGATTTCCTGTTGGTGATGGCAGCATTGCTAGTCACTTTATTTATGGATTTCTTCCTTTGCATAGTCAGACAGGTTGGAGGATATCTCTTTGACAGTTTCTCTGGCTCCTAAACGTTTCATCTGTTTATGCAAACAAAATTTTATATTTCTACTCAGATTTGCATTTATTACATATTATATATTTATACATTAATATTATTTACAATAAATGTAAATAATATTACATTTATTATTTGCATTTATTACATTTATCCCTGCATCCAGGGATTCTATTTGAGAAATGGGTTAAGGTTGGAGGTGGGAGTGGGGAAAGTCATAGTGATTCTCTAATTTCCTGAGTACAACAGGCTAGAGAATCCAACGTCCAGTCCAAAGTTCCCTCTAAAAATTCTACTCATGTCAGAAAGTGAGTTTAGGTTGCCTGTAAGTGCTTGTGGCTCCCCCACAATACTAGGTGAGATATTTCTGTAGTTAATTATCCTTTAGATTTCATAAGAATTTTAGAGCTTTGTTTCTAGTTTGAACATGTCAAACCTCAGTGGTCAGCTATGGAATCTCATCAGGGGTTAGGTGTTGGGGTTTTTTTGGTTTTGGGGTTTTTTTTGTGATTCAAGAGCCATCTGTTACCCAAAACCTTTCACATGTGCGTAAGTATATTTTAAATTCTTGGTTAAATTAACCAGGATGAGCTTCCTTGGGATTTGAAGCATAATTTTTAGACCTCGGATGATTCTGTAGTTATTTCTGAGATTGCCGGAAGGTGACATTGCATTTCACTAACAGTCTGGTAGGTGCTATGTACAGAAATATTTTCAACTCCCTTTATCTTATATACTTAGCAGATTATTTACTGCTTAGCTTCAGACCTGCATGGAGCTCTCATAAAATAAATATGTACAATGATTTCCAAATTCTCTTCAGTTTTTACTCTCCTAAGCATAATCAACTATCTCTGTCCTTAGGTGAATAGCTAGTTCCATATGGCACCAGGAAAAAGCCCACTGTCCCAACAACTAACTACCCCATGGATTTGCTCTATAATATTTCCTTGATTATATTTATTGTTTTTTACCTTGCTTAGGCTTGCCATTTAACAAAAAGTCATTCTCATATGACTTCCAGTCATTCCCTACACCTTTATATATAACAGTTGCCTCCTACTTAGTTTTTTTTCTATTCTGGATGGGAAATTGTCCCTTTTAGAGCACTGTTATGTAGAACTGTGTTTTTCATCCAACAGTGAATTGAATTAGTTTATAAGCAACTGAACTTTAATTCTCAATTTCTAATATCAATCTACTATACTTTCATCCTTGTCAGCTGCTGTAATTTTTTTTCTAAGTAGTTCATTGCTTGTCTTCAGAAACTTAAAGATATTTTGTTGAGGAAAACTACTGGTATGCATTCCCTTCTTGGAGTCTTTCTTCTCACATCCCATTTATGTTTGAAAGGGCTCTTCATCACATTCCTTTCTGATGGAGCGGTTGACTGCAGATCTGTATTGATACCAAGACTGTAATGTGCCTGTTAATACATTGACCCATATCTACTCTAGATGTAATGTGCAATCAGTTTAAAGCAGACAGTGGTGTCTTTATTATCCCATACAATTTGCTGGTCTCTTCTGTCTGTCTGAATGCTTTTTAACATTGAAGTAATTTGAAAAATTCTAGTAGGCTTCAGAAATCACATTGAATTGCACTTATTATCAGAAGTGAATTTTTCTGCTCTGTTCATTATCCAGGTTTCTGCCACTGGCTTACAAACTGATCTGTTTGCTTTACTTTTCTTTACATTTTCATGGTTTAGTTTTAATAAAACCATGGGAGTTTTTGATAGTTTATATTCAGGTAATGGTGTCACATCATAACTTCTGAGTGTGCTCCCTAATAAATACTAGTTAAAAGCACTGCAGAGTAATCTAGTTTGGTGGTATCCAAAATGTAAGGCACTCCCACTATAGAGAGATAAACTTGCAAGGTTTATGAACTTCAGTTTGTGCATGGGAAAAATAATCCACAGGATATTGCTTACCTACCCAGTGTTTAATTTCCTGTATCTTTGTCAGTCTGTTTCTCTCACTTGGGCATCAGGAAGGGTTCCAAAGCATCCTTTCTTTCTCCTGTTTCCAGGGAGCATTAATAACTTAGTAAATATTACTGAACATGGCCCAGGTCTACTACTGTGTTGTGTTCTGTGACAAACTGGGCATCCCTTCTTTGTTTTTCTACCATGGAACACAGGCTCCTTTATTGCCATCACTTCATATTCCAATTGAAAAAGCAGCTGACTTGTCTGAAAATGAGTCTGAAAACAGCTCTCTTCTGCTGTTCAGTATCAGTAGTTACCCACCTAAAGAGTTAATTTTATTTTTTCCTGGCAAATTGTTGATTCCTCTCTCTGTGGGTTTGAAACCTGCCTTTAGATGGGATGCAGAATGTGGCATAGCCTTAGAAGTAAGTGGGTCTACTTACTTCTAAGTTGGGTCACTGTTGTCAGTGGCTATAGGGAGCTGTACCTCTGGAAAGAAATTCTGGATTCCCTCTTGTAAAATTTCTTAAAAATTGTCTCTGCCATCAGAGACATCAGAGACTGCCATCAGAGGTTTATCTCTTCACTAATATAATGGCAGCAAGGGCAGCCATTCTAAGTGTAGGTAGAGGCAGTCTGGGTACCATTTAGTGATTAATGTCCTCGAAAAACATGGTTTTACTGTTTCTGACTCTCTGCTTAGAGCAGTGACTTGATGTTACAGAAGTAGTTACAACTGAGGGCATCTGTCCTTTTATTTTTTTATTTTACCCATCTAGATTTCCTTCAAACAAACAAATCCTCACAAAACAAACATAAACTTTGAAACTTCATTCTAATCTAAGCTAGAGATTAAGATATAGTGGATATCTATAGTAATAATGGCGGTAAAACACAACCAAACACCAAAACCACATTTCAAAGGGAATAATAAATCAATGGCCTACCCTATCTATTTGCATGTGAAACATTAACTAATATGTTTTCTCTAGGGTGTTATTTAACATGTATATGACTTACTGAAAGTATACTAAAATATTGATCAAAACAAAGGTAGTAAATACAGAGGTAATACATAAACAGCACGAGAAACTTGTTTAGTTTATAAATTTGCACATATCAAAAAACACTCAAAGCTCTTAGAAATCTGAAAATATTCCAGCATATGGAAATTAATTAGTCATAATAATCTCCTGAAATATTCAAATGTTTCAGACATACTTAAAAAAAAGGCAACCACAACACAAGCAAACAAAAAACTCCAAAACCACTCAAACAACAGGATCAAAACTCCACAATCTCAAAGTTCCTCATGAGCTCCTTTTCCTGAGTGCTGTTCACATTCCCCAGGGTTTGTCATCTTGTTGTGCCAAGTGGGTCATAATTTGTAATAGTGGTGACTGTTTCTAGGTCAGACAAGTTGGGAAGAGTAATTTTGTACTAGGCACAGAAATAGTATTTTACAGTAGAAAGGTACTGCCTTGCTACAAATTACTGCATTAACTTCATACAGACTAACTGAACTGTTGGTAGTGCGTGTACAGTAATTCATCTCAGTATTGTCTGAAGAGGAGAGGAAGGGAACAAAGAATTTTAGGTTACACATTTCTCAAGGTGGTGGAGGAAGGGACTGAACCACCTTGGTCATTATTCTGGCTGTCCCATTGTCTTTGTGGTTTATTATATGTGTGGCACTTAATGTACTTGAACATTTTAAAATGGTATTACAGTTAAAACTGCAGAACCTGCAGAATCTGCTCTGCTTTTCTTGGCATCAGACTTTAGCATGTGAGGGAGTACATGTACTAATATTATGTTAAACTGTTTGTTTATGAAAAGTCTTTGAAAACTTCCCTACCACTCCTTGATGTGCCTATTAAAACAAAGAAAGGCAACTAGTAAAAAAGTGATGTTAGGGAAGGAAGGCATGCTTTTAAGAGAAAAATGTATCCATACACACATTGAGTTCTTGTAGATCACAAATGTTAGAAAACTTTTAATACTACTGCATTGCAGGTGAAGTTGTTCTGTGGGCAATGGTGACTAAAGTCTTTGTTTTCCATCTTTCCTAGAAATTAAGAAGCCACCAGTGGCCCCGAAACCAAAATTTGTCCTAGGACACAAGGCAGCACCTCCACCTGTCGCACCGAAGCCTGATATTGTACTTTCTGGTGGGATACAAGCAGCAAGGAAAACCAAGCCAGCAATTGCACCGAAACCAAAGGTTCTCAAGAGCTCCTCCATCCCGGAAGTTAAACCTCCATCGTCTACACGAAAAAGCACAAAAAGCTTTGAGGAGCACAGGGAAGATTCTTCTCAAACTCTAGACCATTTGAACTACAAAAATGAAACCTCAGAAGGGAGTACTGGAAACACAGCATATATTCTACCTGTGTCACCTTGCAAATTTGAATGCCTTCATAAACTTGGAAATGGAGAGAACACCTGTAAAACTCAGATCATTCTGGAGCACTTCGACACCTTAGAAAACATCAAGCTTGGTGAAAGAAATGCAGTATCTCTGGGGGATAGTCGCAATGAAAAATTGGCAAGTAGAAGTCAGGTGGTTTTGAAAGCCAGCATTTTGGAAGAGAAACTTAAGGATGTCCTAACTCATGGTGTGTTTCCTAACAGCAGTCCTGTGAGGCACAGGTATGCAGACAAATTTGACAAAGGGAATGGCAGCAGTTCCAAGAATGATGTTAAAATAGAGTTCATGGAACTTGTACAATCTTCATCATCTTCTGAGGTAGTTCAAGGGAAGCAACAAAGTGCTGATGGTAAGATTATTCCTGATGAGTTTCAGATGTCTGAAATTTGTCCTAGTTTGATTGAAAATAATCACAGTTGTTCTTCCCCATTGGACAAGGAAACTCTAGAGAATGAAAATTTAAGTAGCAATAGGATGTTTTCAGGTGAAATAGGGATGAAAGCAGATGCTGATAAAGCCTCCCCTGAAATATCTTCAGGCCTGAGCTCCAAAGTGCTTCCTATCCCTAAGCCAAGAAAGCCACGTGCTGCGTGTCTAGTCCGTCAGGATGGCATAGACAGCACAGGAGAAGGTACAAAGGAACCATCTAATTCAGAGAAAGATTCTTTTGGTGTTGTGGACCAAAGCTTAAAAAAGCCAGCAAGAATTAATGTCCTTGGTCAAAGTGTTTGTTATAATAATAATGCAGAAGTGTTTCATCCTGAAAAATGTGAGGTAACTCAAAGCAATGCAGAAAAAATGTCTCAGGTAAAGGAGCCTGCTGTGAAAGAGTCAGCTTCACAAAATCTTTTGCCTCAGTTTTCACACGGAAGTCCTGATTTAGTGAGACATGTTGAATCTTCTTTAAATGCAGACCATAACTTCATGGATGAGGTAACAGATGACACCAGTATGCCAGGTGCTGTGGACAAAAGGACTGACTTTGTCAGGTGTGATACCCTGTCCATGAGTTTGCCAAAGCAGCTCAAATTGGCAAGCAGTCAGCACTCACCTGCTGCCAACAGCCTCCATGTTTCCCCACAAAACCTGGAAAATAAAGAAGTTAAAATAAAGGATGAAAGTTCCCCAAAAGTTATTCCTAAGAAACCACAGAGGCATGGCCTTCCAGCTGCTGGCCTGCTGAAAAAAGCTGCATCAGCAGAGCTTGTGGACAAAAGTTCTTATACCTCCAGTGAAGACAAATCGAACAGCCTTCTAGAAGGATCTCACTTTGGACATCCACGAGCCAAGGAGCAGGATGCACTTTTGTCTTGTGACATACCCAAACGTTCTTCTGAAAAACCTGTCTGGAAGTTACCTCATCCTATTCTTCCGTTTTCAGGAAATTCTGAATCATTAAAAACTGCTACCAGTTTCAGCCACTTGACTGTTGTGACGAAGCCTAGGGCCAAGTCTCTCTCTGCCGTGGACATGGACAGGACAGACAAGCCCTGCAAAGACCATCACAAGAAAAATAGTTTGAAAAAGCTTCTGAACATGAAACTGTCGGTTTGCTTAAAGAAAAGTGACTTCCAAAAATTTCTGTCTAAAGGCAGCCAGTCAGTGGAGAGTGCTATTGCCAACATTTCCAATGGGAATGGGTATGGAAATAACAGCAGTAATATAGGGTCTGTAGGCAGTGAAAGGAAAGCTAAATCTGCCAAGGCGCATTCTGTAGAAATAAGTAGTCCGGCATTACAGAAGAAGAGGCAGAGAAACAGAAGCCAGCCTGAGATGCGAAACAACCAAAGACTGGAGTCTTTAGAAAGACATGGACTTTTGGGAGAAAATTTGTCCCAAATGCCTTTGAATTCTGTAACCAGCACTTGTGATCCAGAGTACGAGAATGTGTGTCACTATGAGGAAATACCTGAGTATGAGAACTTGCCTTTTGCTATGGGTGCTAGGAGAAATCTTTGCTCTGAATGGCAGAACTCCAGCAGCGTGGAAGACCAGAGCACTGACTTCTATGAAGTTGAGGAGCCTTGTGAAGCTACAAGCAGGCGTTGGAGACTTGACAGGTAAAATAAAGAGAAAAGGGAAGTTAAACAGCTGCATTGTAACTCTGTTGGTTGTAAATGATAACTTGAGAGGCTGTACCTCTTCCGTTGAATGTCAGCAGGACAGTTGTTCCTGTATATCTTTCTGTAGGCTTTTGTTGTTTTGAAAACTCCTTGCACTTGGCAGTGAGTCAAGAGGAAAAGTAAGCTAGTTATTCCTCATTTATTCCTCAAAATTTGGGAAACTTTTCCAGGTTTAATTAAAGCAAATCAGATACAATCAGGTATTTGTATCCAAGAATACTTCAATGAGGAGGAATGAACCTTGCCAGTCTCACAATAAGCTGGAATAACTATCCAAAGAGTGCATAGTTGCTAGGTTTGTAGGGGGAATGAATATATTTTTAGATCTGTTGATAGAGCTGGGAAGAGCAGACAAGCTTTTGGTTATGCAAATTCTTCATCAGGTCTGGAAAGCTTTTTTGGGTATAACAGAAGCTACTGCCTCTCTCTAAATACAGTGAGTCTTCTGTATCTGCCTGTGCTCCCAGCAAAGGTGGTAGTGGTGCACAATTTCTATGTGACTCATAGAAAATTAGCGTGATGGGGTTTGGTAACTCTGCAGGTTGCTGCTGTGTTTCTTTAGCTTGGGAGGTGGTGGAGACAGATACTATCAGCAGATTCAAAAAGGGATCGGACAGGTTCATAGATATGAGGAAACTGCCTCTATTTGCCCCAGGGAGGTTTAGATTTGATATTAGGAAAAATTTATCCACTGAAAGGGTGGATGGTCAGGTATTGGAATTGGCTACCAAGGAAAGTGGTGAAATCATTGTCCCTGGAAGTGTTCAAGAAATGTCTGT
The DNA here is from genome assembly GCA_013399945.1 of Ploceus nigricollis. Lineage (NCBI taxonomy): Eukaryota > Metazoa > Chordata > Aves > Passeriformes > Ploceidae > Ploceus > Ploceus nigricollis. Next base: position 75,826 of record VXBC01012946.1, read on the forward strand.
CTGTGGCACTTGGAGACACGGTTTAGTGATGAACTTGGCAGTGCTGGTTTAACAGTTGGACTGAATGATCTTTGCTGTGTTTTCCAACCTTAATGATTCTCTGATTCTACGTCCAAAACAGCTGCTAAATGGAATAAGCAGGAATAGATCTTTTAATATTTGTATTGCTGTGATGGATGCTGAGAAGAGAAATGGGCCACAAGAGAGTGGCCAGACTCATGTGTTGTCCCTAAACAGCATCACTTAGTATGTCTGTCAGTATGGTAACAGGTAAAGCATTGCTTTGTCCCAGTATGGTATCGTACGATTTCTTAACTTCAGCTGCTCAGTTTATCTTACAGATCTTAAAGATTTATCTCAAACCTCAAAGGTTTGAGATAATAACCTCAAAGTAAATAAATCCTCAAAGATTTATCTCAAATATCAATAAGGATTTGAATCAAATATGCAGCCTGTATATTTCAAAGTCCCCAGCAAACTTCTTCACACTATTGAGAATATATGCATTACGACAATAATAAATGAATTAGCTTCTAGATAATCACATTTAACTTCCTTTTTCACTGGGAGTTACTAACCTTTGTTTCATTTTGGATATGTGTATAGTAAACACATGCTCCAAAGAATCTGTGTTCTCTTATATAGGAAGAGACAAATATTTTAAGGGGCATCCTATTTTAATTGTTTTATAGCTAGTAGTATCAACATAGGTCTGTTTGTTGGGAAGGGTGAAACCTTATCATGGAAAATAGGATTTCTAGTTATGGGCTAGGTAATGGTACATTTATTCAAGTGGTTGTTGAGTATATTTATAGTTTACAGCAGGGTGTTTCTTAGTTCTGTCTTTGGTATACTTTAATTTCCTGACAGAGTGTATGCTTTTTGTGTAAGTCTAATCTTTGAGCCTTTTTCAGGGATTTTGACCACACTCTCTTAGTATTTCCTTAATTTGGTGTGCCTATGAAGGGTGAGACCAAACTTGCATAAGGATGCATTTCATGTGTTTATGTGACTCATTTTGGTTTGTGTTGTTTTGTTCTAAATACAGGTGAATATCTGTCTGCTTTAGGAAGAGAATAGTTTTGCTGTATGAAGCATAGTAGATGTGAGATTGCAGTGCTCCTGAAGTGAAATTCTGTAGTTTCCTTATTTGGCTAAATGTGTGAGATTTATTGTTATTCCCTCTCCACGCAAACCTTCCCCAGTACCAATGGTGATATAAGGGTTTAAATGGTCTCTCTGGCATACCTACACCTGAAGCTACTCCCTATGTTGGATGTCCTTGGCTAGGTTTGTGTTGTTTTTCTTTAAAAAGCACTCATAGAAAACAAGAATTAGAGCCATTTATGTGTTTATTTTAAATCAAATGAAATAGTCGGAAACTACCTTAGGAAACAAGTAATGCATGTAGTTACTTCAACAGGTTTCAGAGAATAAAGAAATCCCTAGGAGAAAAAAAAGGGGACATAATATTAGAGTAGTCTCTTGACCTGGATCAGTGCTGCTGGGAGAGCAGGGATGAATATTCATTTTGGCTGTGCCTTGGGAGGTGTAAGGGTCCTCGCCCAGCCAGACCAGGCAGGCAGCTTCTCTAGTTTTCCCATCCAGTATTATCTCAAATCCTTTGAAGCTTCCTTATCAATGTTGTCTTACCCTTTCTGCATAGTTCTGTAAGAGCTTTTTATCATTTCCTGGGCCAGGCTGTATTATAAAACCAGTTAGAGAAACAGTGCTGCTGTTGTTATTGAAATAATTGCCTCTCGCGTTTTCGCCAGCCTGTCAGAACATGCACTCAGCTCTTTTTCATAGATCGTGGCACACAAATTCCTGTAATGCACTGCTAATGGGGATCTCAAAGCAAATTATGTTATGATTAAAACCAATGTACAAATGAGATTGTTCTTCTGAGAAATTCAGACCAATAGCCCACACTTCTAGTCATAATAGCACATTCAGTGTATTAAGTCTGAATGCCAGTCTTGCCATTACCAGAAGAGTTCAATGGTGTCTTCAGCTCATGCTACGTTTCTTTCCGGAGGAAGAAATAAAATTTTGATAATGTACTCAATGCTTTGATGGTTACAGAGGAATTTCCTCACAATCCCATCTGGTGAAACCAGTATGCTTTAATGGAGAATGGTAATAGCTTTTGACCCTTTTATCTGAACTTCATATGTCACATTTAATTCAGCTATGTTTTGTTTGCTTGAGCCTTCCCACAGGGAACTACATGCAAGTGCCAGGCCTGGGTAATTAATGGTAGGTAGCAGTTGTCAGGATTTAATTTCTGAGATACTTGATGTCAGCCTCCTTTCTACTGAAAAGAGAAGGCTTGGCTTTGAAAGGAAGAGAGTCAGGGTCCTGATCTGGTGTATGAACCATTGAAGTGGAACAGGTGCTGCTGCTGACAGTCAGAATGGATTAGGTTTTTGTCAAGTAGTTCAGGGGAATATTCTCAATAAAGTAAATAATGTCAGTAGCTTGGGAGCAGATAGTCTATATTTTGTTTCCACTATACAAAAAAGAATTATTTTGAAATGGTGTTTAAGGATTGTTTATTAGCCTACCTGTTTAACTGCCAATTTAAAATGGATAATTTAGATGAATGTGTTTTTAAACGAAGTGAGTGAAGACTAGATGCTGTGAGATAGAAAATGTGCTCTTAAGTGTAAAAGAAGTTTTAAAGATCATTATCCAGTCAGATAACAACAGGAAATGCATCTCTCTGGGATTGCTGGGTTTTGTGGGGTTTTTTTGTATGTTTGGGTTTTTGGTTGGTTTGTTTGTTTGTTTTGGGTTTTGTTTGTGGTTTTCCTTTTGGTATTACATTTTTCTATGCAAGACAGTTGTATTTTGAGTGAGTCTACTCCTTCAGCCTTCTGGAAATAGCATAGTGTATTTACTGGCTACTTTTGACAGTGCTCCTTGAAGATGTTGCAAATCTATGACTGCTCTTTTATTTATGACTGTGTCATTGTGTTTCCAGCTAGGATTTTTCTTTGGAAAGGCCTGGAGAGGGGGGAGTACCATGTGACAACAATCCTTTATGATTTCAATGTTGGTTTAATCAAATATTACTTTGTATTTTACCCATACCTGCTGATTTAGAATAATTCATTAGTTTTCCAGAAATGAGCATGTCAGTGCAAAATATAAGTCTGTACTAAATTCTGCTTTGGGGACTGAATCCCCAGAGGTCAATTAAGTGTCCATGAAAACCTTCGTGGAATATTGAATTTCATATTGAAATCTGTGTGGTTAAGCACTTCGCTTTGATACATATTCCTCTTTGATATTGTGGTGGGGGATTTTTGTATGTTTTGTGGGAGTGTTTTGTATGTTTTTTGGGGTTTTTTTGCAATTGCAAAATTCTCATTCAGGAACACTAAATTAATAAAAGACTGCAACATCTAAATAGCATTTAGAATATTGCAATTTCAAACACTTATGCTGAGATTTGAATGCACAAAATACATTTTAGGTATTGGATGTGTTATACCCATGTCTTCTTTTTACTGAATTTTTTTGGAAAGATATAACTTCCTGATAAGCAGAGGCCAAGTATGTAGAGATTTTTTTTTTTTTAATTTCATCTGTTTCTCAAAGATTATTTTCTGATCTGAAGAAGGTTGGTTCCTCCTTCTGCATCAGCTCTGCAGTTTTGCATTGTCTTCCAGTCTCCCCTGTGTGTCTACCTGGCTTCTGCCACCCTTGGTTGTACATAAAATTCTTTCTCTGCAATTGCCCATCAGGTTTTAATGAAATAGCTTTGATAATAGGCTATTTAGGTTTCCTTTCAGGCTTCATTATCCTTGGTCATGTGTTATCACTGGCTTTCTTTTTGTGTTGTGCTTCCTTGAGCCTGCCTCTCTTTTCCCCTCCCTGCTTTTCTCAGTGGTGGTGCAGCAAGGAGGCCTCTGCCAGCTCTGAGGGCTTGTCAGTAAGGAGTGAGTCAGAGGGCTCAGATCTGCGCTCCCAGTCCCTGCGAGGCTGACTGCAGAGCCTCTCCGGCAGTCCCAGCCCCTGAGGTGGGAATGGACAGGAATGGACAAAGCAATTCTTGCCTATCAGATGAAAGAAATAAGCCGTTTTGCTGACTTGTCACTTTTTGCTCTTACAGACCATGAAGGAACAAATTCTGTAATTGTTAGGCATGTCTAATCAGAGTCAAATCAGGGAGGCATGGAAATGTTGCTGAGAAGTGGTAGTAATACAGTTGCTTGGGAATATTGATGTTTGACATAAGGACTTTGGGGAGAATGCAAATGCTGGGTTCCTTGGGTCTGGAATTCCTCTATTTTGTAGTGTCAAGTTAATAATTTTATACCACGAGGGTAGCATGTCAAGCTACCTGGAAGGCTTGCAGTTATTTTTTTTACTCAGGAGAGCTTATGGACTGTTTTGGGTTTTCTTTTCTTTCTTTCCAAGAAACCTTATGTGAGTCAATGTCTCCATGGTCTGCTTTTCCAGTAAGAGAAGGTTTCCTTAGCACTGAAGTGTCTGTCAGTTATACAGCTTTACAGTGCAGTCTGCTATACAACCTGAAATAAAATGCATATACTATAAGAAGAAAATAGGCACTCTGGAAAAATACTCAAATCTTCTAAAGCAAACTGGTAGAACTATGCTGATACTTTCCCCCCTTGCTTCCCCCTCTTTTTAAGATTTTTTTTCAATATCAGAATAAATAGAAACTTTTTTTAGAATCTTGACACATTCTCATGCAAATATGTTTTTGAGATGTGCTGATTTAATCTGTTTTGACAGTGGGAGAGATTCTGAGGTCTGATTGTCTCCATCTTCAATGAGGGAGAGAAAGAAGTTGGAGACCTACATTTTTCCAATACTGTTATTCTGGTGTACAGTCCAGTCAGGAAAAGATTTAAAATGTCTTATGACATCGAAATAATTGTGAAGATCCCCAAGATGGTAGTGAGAAAGAATTTTTGTCTTTGGTATTTATTTAATCCCTCTTTTCAAGGGCTCTCTTTTGATTTTGGTGAAAGAAAGAGGTAGGTGAAGAAAGTTGGCACGGCCAGGGAAACTTCTAACAGTTGGAGGTGCAATAGAGAAAGTCTTTTAAGTTATCAGGTGGTATTAAAAGTGCTGCATAAAACCAGGTGTGGTTTCAATTCTCGATTGATTCTCTTTGATTTTATGTAGTTAGGGCTGGGTGTGCTTGTGGGTGTGCTTACTGCCTTACTACGAGAGGCAGTAAGATGGTGGTAGTGGTGATGAGGCAGGCACTGCTGGGAGCACTGCCCAGCTGCTGGGTGAATCCTCATCTGCTCTCCAAAAGATTTGGTGGCTACTTTGGTCAGTCTTGCGCAGTCTAGAAAATTACATCATATTAACCTTGATGCACATGCAATCCATATGCATTAAAAGAGCCATTTTGAGGGTAAACTGTGCTATCCTTTGTTTCCCACTGAAGAAATGCTCATAACAGATAGCAAAAATGTCCGAACTTCTGTTGCCACTGCTCCCCCGGTACAATACAAGGATGTCCTTGTCCTTCCGGTGACGTTGCCCTCAGCCCAGTGCACTGGCTCTTGGCTTCAGCTGGAGGGTGGCTCAGTGTGCCGTGGGGGAGCCCGAAGGAAGCATAAAGCTGCTGCATCCCTTAGGCTCCTTCCTAACCCCCCTGGTTGTGGGTAACAGGAACTCAAGTGTCACGCGCTTTCGTAAATTAATCTGCAGCGCTTTATCTTTTTCTTTCCTTTTTTATTCCATGTTTGTGTTTTTCCTGATTTTGGCATTCTTCATATGTATTTCCTTTTCTTAAAGGTGGAGGAAGTTAAGTTAACACTGCATATTTGTCACCGATGTTGGCCTTTCTCCCCCGCCTCCAACGCTCTGTCTCCTTTTGCCAACCGTGATATAAATTAGCAAAATGTAGCTCTAGAGAATACATCAGATGCAGAGTGGAGAGTCAAATGTGATATGAGAATTGATGAAAGACCCATTTATATGTTCAACAGCAGCCTTTTCCTGTGGGTTATTTTCAGCATCAGCTCAGGAAATGTGCTTGTGGAGCTCTGTGGCACAGCGATATTCCAACTGCATTCTAAAGTAATAGTGTGTGTAAAACAGTAAGATTTTTAGGTGCCACAAAATAAATGTGAAAGTGATCAAAATATAAACGTAGTTTTTTATTTAAATGCCAACAGCAATATTAATATGCCACATTTACCCAGCATTTCTATTTGACCTAGTTAAAGATGTTTTAATGAATAGATTTACAAAACCATGCAGCTATGTTGTTTCAATGCACTAGATAAAATTTAGGTAAAGAAATGCTGGATTTATTTTAGATGCTAGAATCCAGTAAGCTTCATTTAGAAACATAAGGTTTATGCAAGTTTTAATTTTTCTTTGAAATATCTTTGTGCTTATGGAAAACTCTTCTACTCAAGCAGAAGAAGAATAAAGAAATCTTTTAGATGCATATAAATAAATAAAGGTAGTTTTTACCAAACCTACCATTTTGAAAGCTACAACCTGAGCCTTTTTGGCTCAGTGATTTCAACTGCTCAGAGTTCACTTGGTTTTTTTGTTGCTTTTTTCCCAGTGGTGTTTGTAGGGGTGAGCTGTTCTGTATAGATTTTTAAATAAGATGAAAAGTTTATAAAGAGTGTCTAAATCCCATTCTTCTAATTTGTGCAAAAGATTAGAGGAAGAGATAGCACAAGTCTAATCTTGCAAGCAGCTCAGTTATTCTTTACTCTTAGTCTGTGTTGCTCTTGACCAAACTATTTCATCCTCTCTTCTCTGACATACTGTCCAGGAAGCTGCATCAGCTCCTGTGCATGCAGAGAGTTGTGTGTTTAGGAACTAAGCCACTCCATTTTTATTTCAGGTCTAGGTCACTACCTTTTGAATAATCTGTTACTCAGCTTTCTTTTGTCATCTTCTCAATATCTGTGTAAAAAAAAAAAAAAAGTACAATAGGATGTGCATTATTTTTAAATTGAGTGAGCAACTGTTTGAAGAGAGATATTGGAGCCCTGATTCAGGAATAGTCATGCAAGAATCATAAAACTAATGCTGAGTCAATACAGAAGATATTGGGTAGGGCCTTGTATTAACTCTGACTATAGTGAGCAGAAGTAGCTATGCATTGAAATGTCATTGTAGCTCTGGCAGTGTAAGGTCAATTTTATTTGAAATGGGTATTAATAGGTTATTAATGGGTATTAATTAATTATTCTCACTTGGTCTGAGTTTTCCCTTTCCTATTTCATACATTTGTTTTGACTTTTTTTTAATCACAATTACATTATAGTTTTCCAGAAGTCTATTTAGTGTGTGCTAGCGTTCTGTTGTGGTTTTTCCTTTTTTTGTGTAACTGGAAAACTAAGTGTTGTTTTTCTTCTGATCCTGCTGTCCTTTCCCAATCTACTTCATCCCACCAGGGTCTGTTTTGTGAATTGAGAGAAGTTAGAATAAGAGGTCCTGATTGTGAACAAGTGCCATATTTTTCTGGCCCGTTTTTATCTTGTTTTTGCCAGGAGCTTCTTCCAAAGGTCTTTCCCATGAGCATTGCAGCTCTCCCTATGAAACAAGAATTAATGATAGGGGAAGGCAAAAAGCTCTAAATTCTGCTGTAAATCTTTGTAAGGAGATAATTTGAGAGCTGTTTGCACCTTTTGTATAAACTCTGCTTTCTAAAGTCATGCTGCAAAGTATGCTCATGACTGTAAATTCTCTTTACCTACCCTGGGAGACAGATAATCCCTCAGCTTTTAGTGGTGATGAAAAGCACCAGTGCAGGGACCCCTCTCCCTTTACATGCTTCCAGCCAAGAGTTTAAATCCCTAGGTTTTGCCACAGTATTTCACTTTACAGTACCAGTGCTCGAGACTGTCCCATTGTACCCTCCTGGATCATATTCTACTGCATTGGCATCATCTCCATTTGGCACCTTTGCTGGGATGGGTAAGATAAGTAAGACTCCTGGCCTAGGCTGCATTTCACTCTCATTTTTTGCTTCACGGTCCAATATGCCCAAAGCAGAATGGAAAAGCAGAAGGACATGAAGATGACAATGAGGGAGGGGATTTTTTAGCTCTAATGGTAGACGGTCACCATTGTTCAGAACGTCTGAAGTTCAGTGACAGTTCTAAATTATGGGTTAGACTCTAGATGCGTCTAGAGTGATATGAAATTCATCTTTATGCTTTCTAGACTGTCTTGTGAAAGGAAATGTGCTGGTGTTGACTTCTTCAGGCTGGTTGTGGAGGGAAGGTATTGCAGCAAAATGTGACTCATTCAAAAGGTGCAGTAATTGATGCCTTTACTAATCTTCCTGGTCAGTTATCTCATTATATATTTTCTTAAACATTCCACAGAAACCCACTTGTGATCTTGGTTAGTGTTCATGATTATTTGTCAATCTGAGTGTCTGTCCTGTTTGTCCCAATGTCAGCTGTGCCTGGCTGTTCAGGAGCTGAGCTGTTCTGCTGTGGGCACCAGTTTTCTTGCAGACTTTCAAAGTGAGACGTCTCTCTCTCTTTTCCTTTTCTTTTTTAATGTGGCTTTGCTGTAGTGAGTGTAGAAACATCTGAAGCATGCATGTGTGTTTATGTTGAACTTTCCAAGGAGCTGAGGAATTGTCAACAAACAGTCTCACTGAAGATGACTCCGGTGAGCATGGGAGGCTGCCTGTGGTGAGCCATCCTTGGGTGCCTCTGGCCTCAGGAGCTCACGTTTGCAAATCACAGCTAAATAAGGAGATAATTTGAGATCTGTTTGCACCTTTATTTAAACTGTGTTTTTTAAAATTGTGCCATGGAAATATGGGCATGACTCTATTGATCATAGTGTGTCTGAAGTAGGGTTGCTGACAGAATGGATTTCTTAATAAATGTTGTACCTTTTTTTAAATGTGAAGCACATATGACAAATGCACTTTTTTTTTTTCTTAGAGTATGAGTCAGCTGTATTTTTCTTTCATCTCATTGAGGAAAGTAGTATGCACTGTCTTGACCTGAGGATAACAAATGCTAAACTGAATGCTGCTGGCTGCAAACGCTGGGATAACCTGGTTCAAGCAAGTCAGGTGCAGAAGTTTGCAACATGCTCAGCCAAGTATAGAAGGAGCTGCCAGTGGCATGATCTAACAGCTCACTGCGAGAGCTGTCGTGGCAGCTCTCACAGTGTTTGTGATATCCTCCTTGCCCAGAAGTCCCAGGTATAACCAGTGAGTGCCAGAAGTAAGGACTGGGACAAAGAGGGTAGTTCTTGGTGTTTGTCCTGGCAAGAGCAAACTCCTGGCATTTCCACATGGCCTTTCTCAGCAGCCAACCCATTGCCCAGGAGGCAGCAGACAGCTTTCAAAGTGCAAGCGACTCTGAATGAAAATGCATTTCAAATAGATTGTATTGAGCTTTTCTTTTGATAGTGTATTTCTGTCATCAAGGATCCTGGCTTTTTGTAAAAAAAGTAGACACTAATGAGTGCATACAGTACATATGATATTGTTTAATATAATTCTGTTTCAATTCTTGAAGTCTTTAAATTGAAATTTGAAAAAGGAACCTGGAGTGCACAAACTATTTTCAATTGTAGTTGCTCAGCTGGATGCTAGTAGTTTCTGTTTTCTAGCTGTGATTCTTGAGGAGTGTTTATATTTGTAATTGAATCCTTAAAGTTCCCTAACCAGCCTGGAGAGAATATAGCACACCAGTGCTAGGCGATGCAAATAGTCATGGATTCTTTGGTTTAGTTTGTTTGCCCCTTGTTTTGTGGTGGCCCCTTCTTTTATTTTAAAGACCATCGTAGAGGTCTCTTTTATTCCTTGTCATGCCACCTGTGGCAGGATCAGTTGCAGAAGGAACTAATGAATCTCACAGTCATGATCTGTTTAGATAGTCTTAAAAGTTATAAAGAAAAATAAGATCAAAATCAATTGTCATGTTTCTTAGGATCACACCAATAAAAATTCATGTCTGGTTGCCTTTTTTCATGTTATTAGTCATAATAATAATAAGAACTTATTAATACCATTGACTTCTTACTGCAGAAGAACAAATGGCATAATGTTAGTGCTGTTGTGTAAAATCATATTTGAGAGGGCACCGTGCTATCTTGCTCTCTTGCTGTGAAAAAGCACCATTTTTGGCAGAGAAGTTGAAGCCCAAGCAGCTTGGCTGCAATAAGGCAACCAGTCTCCAGTGCTGGCAGCCACATCAGCGCTGCGGGAGACACAGCAGCATCCACCAGCCTTTCTCACACTGTCCACTACCCCTAGAGAAGAGAGATGTGATCTCAGCTTCACCTTTTTTCATCTGTGAGTCTGTCATTAAAGCAGAGAGGTGACTGATGCTGTAGAAGTAATCCCCATGGCCTGGGTTGCATTTCATCTTCATTTGCTGTTTCATGGTCCAGTGTGCCTGAAGGAGAAATGAAAAGCAGGGGGACATGAAGACAGCAACAAGGGATGGGATATTTGTAGCTCTAATGGTAGACAGCCACTGTTGTTCAGAGAATCTGATGTTCAAATGAGAGGTGAATATTAAGCTCCAGTTAAGCTCCAGATGCATCTGGTGTGATATGAAATTCGTCTTTGTGCTTTCTAGACTGGTTTGCTGGTGTTGACTTCAGGCTGGTTGTGGATGGAAGGTATTGCAGCAAAATGTAACTTATCCAAAAAGTGCTGTAATTGATACCTTTACTAATCTTGCTGATCACTAATCTTTTTATGTATTTTCTTAAACCTTCCACAGAAGCTCACTCTTGATCTTAGTTGGCATCCTTTATTATCTTAGTGCTTTGCCAAGTATGCTTACTCTCTAGAACTGATTTTCTTTTTCCAGAAACCTGCAGTAATTAAAGAATAAAGACACTGGATTGTCCTTTAAAAGAAGCATTAAATAAAAGCAGAAGAAATTCACTAAACAAAACAAAAGGGTTATTAACCAAACATTAATTTCACTTTTGCTTTGACTTTCTAGGAACATCTTCTGTTGTTTGAGCACCCGAATCAGGGAATTACTTCCTAAATTGTTTTGGGGTATTAATTTGAATTCTATATTTACAGTCCTTCCTTGAAAGAGATTCTGAATTTAGATAGGACCAAACAGAAGAGATTCTATAGAACATTTTGTTTCTTTAGGTCTTTTACCATTGTATTTTCCCAGAAGTGTATAACTAGGGTTCATGGAGGGAATCAGTTGGTGAGGCATGCTTACAGCTATTGGGAGTATGAGGGGCTATGAAAAAAATGACAATATTATCAGCTATTGCCTTCACAGACAACCAGTGTGCTTTTAGGTCTTAAAAAACTAGCAGCTGAATATGCCTTAATTACTAAAATTGATTGCACGGAATGGTGATGTTAAAAACTGCAAATGGAAAAGCACTAATAATAGTTGCTTGCTCTCTGGGGAAAAATGAGGTGCAAGCAGCTGTGAAAAGATGGTGAAATGCTGCGATGATACTAAAAGGATTTGAGATGAAATATTATAATAGGGCATGCTAAGTTGCTCTCTGAAGTTCTGGTATGTATTTTTTAGTTCAATAGGAACTTCAGTTTGTGTAATTTTGCCTGCATGTTTTAAAGCTTGCTTTAAAAATAAACAAACAAACCACCCACAAAAACATGCAATAAAATACTGGAGGAAGAGACAGAAGGATAAAGCAGTGTATACCGGAGACTCCTTTTAAAACAACAAAAGGATGAGAAGTGAAGAGTTTAGCAGAATGTTGTGTGCAAGGCTCTGTTCATTCAGCATTCCTACATATTTTTATTACTTACTGAAAGTAGGAAAAGGATCTAAAAATAATGAAGAACACAAGGAAATGTGTGTAAAGCAGTAGCGTGGATGAATCTATTTTAGCAAATACTTCAGAGCTGTGGAAACTTGCTTTTTAGTAGTTATGGTAATGCTAACGCTTGAAGTCATTCCAATATACTATAAAATACTTAATGTTGGAGCATTCCATGGCAGAGAATCTTTCTGAATGATCTCAGTCAACCTTAAAGTACTATTTGCCTTCTAAAGCAGTTGGAAACTGAGACTGAAATGTTAATTGTGACTTCAGGCTATAGTGCCCTATGCAGGGTCCAAATCAACAGTGTCTGAAAGTGAAGCCACAGGTGTATTTGAAGCTTCTATCATAGGATAAATAAACTAGTCTGAACTAGTCTTGGTCATCTCTTGAAGACAATAAGTGGTTTTTATGCTGATTCCCAGTAGTAATAGCCTGATGGCAATTTTTAAGTTTTGACGGTTTATCTTGCTGTATGTCTTGCTAGGACCAACATGCTTTATTTCATTAGTATGTTACCATTGCAATAGGAAAATACAGCCCAATATAAATGCATCATCCCAGAAGCCACTCATTGCAAGGCAAGCTAATGATTCCTTCATTTTACGTGTGAAATAAAAAAGCCCCACATCTATATTTAGATAACTTGCTCATGAGATACGGCAAGATGTTCTTACTCAGTGCACAGCACAGTGAGTTGGCAGAGCTGGTGTTTCACATGACTGATAATGCAGAAGTTTCTATGGGTATTGCTGTGGGTAGGACAAAGAATCGTGATGAAGAGGGAACAAGATAGAGACAGTTCACAGTATCCCCAAAATACTTACCAGAAGAGCCACTTAAAATAAGCCTTACTGCATGCTTGTGGTATTTTGGAAAAGGGGAATTAATATGTGCTAGAAAAGACTCTGTTTATTTAAAGATTTACTACTATTTCCAAAGGCAGTTAAAGTGCAAGGGATTTCACTTTTATCCAGAGATAACTTTAAGAGAACCATACATACACTTATGTTATAGATGACTTCAGAGGTAAAAGTACAGAAAAGAGTAATCAGTAAATACAAATCTGCTTTCTGTTTCACCAGAAAAGCTGTAGCATTTACCATGAAAGGTTAAGGTGTAATGTATGAGGAGAATTGCGTGTTCTTCAGCACGTGGCTGATAAACACAAATGAACACAGGAACTCTGTCCCCATTTTCTATGAAGAAGAGGACACAACTGCAGATATCACCACAAAGGTATCTACCCCTGGCTCCAGTATTGCATCCTATCCCTGAACTGATGGCTTGTTTGATACTGGAAAATAGCTGAGTGTGAACTGACTCTTGATCATTAATCATCTAATCATCCAATGTGTTCTTTCTTTAAAAAGCAAAGAAAAGAAGGGAAAAAGTAATAAAAATACCACTAAAAAACCCTCAACAAGATGTATCATGTGGAGGAAGTGGAGGGCTGTGAACTGAGCAAATACAGGATAAAAGTGGAGTAGATACTGTATGTAAGATTTTATACATGGTTCTCTCAGCTGTCATAGCTTCCTTTACATGAATAGTATGGGCATAAGCCCCACAAAGGCCAGAAAAGGAGCTTAGTGCTTAAACACTGTGATTTATAGGAAGAAAAAAAACTTACACAGTGAGTGGCTGTCATTTGTGGACACTTACTACACATCCTAAATTATCACTAGTTAATTATTAAAATTTTTAAGTTTTTTTTTTTAACTGAAACTTTCTATTAAATAAGCTGATTAATCTTATGTTTAGAAAATGCTTCACGCAACACAAGCCAGCTAGTTTGTTCTTCATCCTTCAGTGCTGAGGGGATTGTGTTTGTGCAAGTAAAACACAGCTTCACTTGGAAGTATTCTTGTTTCTGACTTCCAAAAGGGTGGATTTTCTAAAACTTCTAAGTTTTGGCATAGCTGCCCTGAAAATTTTAGATGAAAAATGACAACAAAGTCTGGGAGTGGGCATCCAGTAGAATATGCTGAGGCGAAAGAACAGTGATGTCACAGGTGTGAAAACAATGTTTTCGTGATAAGAAGGAATCTCAGTTCAAAGCAATTAAAATAGCAGTTAAAACAAATATTAAAGGTAGGAAAAAGGGCAATAAAATGTCTATTAACAAAAATAGGCATTAATGAGTAATGGACTAAAAAGTGTATTCCAGTGTGGTCAGAGATAAAGCACTTAATATATTTTGCAGTAGGGGAAAAAATACTCTTGGTCAGAGATAGATTCAGTGACAGATGTGGCTGGTAAAGCTGAGTAATTTAGTAAAGGAAGGAACAGCAGTAATTTCTGTTGCAGGTTTCGACTAGAGCTGGGGCATATATCTACCTCATGTCTTGCTACTGATGTAATAAAGATGTATGTCATAATAAAAGAATATGAGATGGCATCTGCTAAAATAAATATTCTCAGCTGACTGTGACTTATATAAACTAGACAAGGAGTTTTCTGAATTGCTGAAGTTAATGAATAACTGCAGAAATCTGTTTCCCGCTAGCATGATTCCAGGGAAAGCTCCAGTAAAAAGCTGCTTTTTTGCCTTCCTGAAACTTCTGGAGACGCTATGGGAGCTGTCCCTGGCATACACCATATGCTGTTGTCATCAGCACTCATCTCTCTGGTGGCTGCTGTCTTCCTGCATGAAGCTGATAATTTCTAAACCCAAATAAAGGGGTGTCTCTCTTCACCCAGGGTGCTGCAGTCTTGGCTCAGGACCTTGTTGAACTCGATGATGACCTTACTGTTGCCTTCCTCCCCCCGCCCCATTCGGTTCTGGGAGACAGTAACTGCTTGGGAGTTTCCCAAGTCCTTCCTGTGTTGTCATAATAGAACCAAGTTATTTTAATCTTCTCTATGTCTTCATGGCTGACCAAGGTCTGTGCACAGGCCAGCTAAGCTTTATCTCCAAATATATTTCTATTTGTGATCAGCATTTTTGTGTTGGTTTGTTTGTTTTTAACTCTATCTTGAGCATTGTGTAATAAACACTTTGCTGTAGTAGAATCCCCTTCCTTGACCTGCTGGCACTCTTGCTTAGGGTGCCCCCAGTCTCACTGTCCATGTCACTGACAAACCTGTTCAACAGCACCAGTCCCAATACCGAACCCAAGCCCTGAGGAATACTTCTGCTTTTCAGATTGCTAGCAGACACCTTCCGTGGGATCCATGGTGACAGGTTTTCTTTCTGGTAGCTATCACAGCTAGAGGTGGCAAGTCTGAATAGTTACCCTCCATCCCTGCTTTCCTCTGATTCAAAGCAAGGAAAAAAACAGTCATAACTATACCTTGCCTCGGGAGGCAGAAGGCCAGGAATATGGAGACACGTGTAGCCCTGGCAGTGGTTGGCTGTATAAAATTAGGTGTTGGTCAGCCCAGTGAGATCTCTGCTGGCTGCAGCAGCTCGTGGACGAGGGTTCCTGGATTTGCTTTTTGTTTTGAAGGATAGCTAATCAGTTTTGGCTTATGTTAAAAAACATCTGTGGCATCCCAGCATCTTTTTGCAAACCTTGGACACAGATTATGTGATTTTTAGATAGCTTTAGTGTAATTGGAAATTATTAGATATTTTTAAGGATTAGAAGTAGGAACCCAGAGATTTGCTGTGTTTCCATGTAACCTTCCAAAAACTTAAGGCTGTTTCCTCTAGTCTGTTTTCCTATCTATCCTTCCCTACCCCCTTTCTTATTTTCTTCTAGAATTGCATTTCTTATATCTCTACTGAAGTTGTCAAGGCTATTTAGAGGAAGGAGATTGTGTGCCTGTCTCATGCAATTCCTGTGTTGCAAACATGGCTGAAGCTAATAAAAAGAGACCTCTATAATGATTGCACAGCAGCAGAACGAGGTTGTTTTACAGCTTTGACAGCTATTCAAAAGGTGTCTGTTTCTGGGGGATGGGTGTTCTTAAAGATTCTACTTTCCTGCTTTTAAGAAGAGTTGTTGGACAGAATGGTTATGATACTGCTGTCACTGATGCAGTTGTTTAGCATATGCATTGGGAAACGGGCCTGTATGTATACATGCATCTAGAATTTCACAAAGAAAACTCCAATGTGAGTACCATATCTGGAACAAGACCTGCTGCTGGGAGATAGAGGATGGCAAAATGGCTACGATCTTTCTTTATCCTGCACACAGTACAAATGTTGCTCTATACATGCACACAGCAATAAGGGAATAGATTTATCAGACTTTGTTGTTAGGCAAACTCTGATGGGACATGAATAATATAAATATTCCAAAGGTACTGTGGCTTTTGCTTGCTGTCAATGAGCATTGTATCAATATATATATACAAAATGTTGCAGAGTTATGAGTCCACTGTGGAAAAGCCTCCAACTGTTGTAATCTTCAGACTACTCACTACTGCTTTCAGGGTGTCTGATACCAAGTAGATAATTTATTGTGGGATGAAACAGAAACCTCTTTACATAAATGAAATATGATGTATGTATTCTAATACTAGGTCCTTAGAAGAACACCATCATCATCCCAATGTGGTAATGGGAGATCTTCAGTCAGATGAAGAAGATATCATGAACAGTTCTGATGAAGATGATGACACAAATTCTGATTCCAGTAAAGGGGAGACTGATCCTCAAGAAGATAAACAGGTATCTTTTTATCTTTATCTTCTGAAGCTATTCCTCACTCTTGCAGTATTTCATTGGTTGTAATGTGTTGGGATATTTTCAAATGTAAACCACCTGTTGCCTGTTGAGGTTTGACCTTCTGTTACCTTCTGTGAGTGCCAACTTGGAGTGATTTTCCTTATTTTAATTTTATTTCTTCTTCAAATGAGGAGCAGGAAGACAGTGTTAACTACTTGGAATGAAATGAAGTTATGAGGGTCCTGTCCCTCCCTTTGGGGGTACCCATATTCTTACTTCTCAGCCCCGGACGCCCTGAAACCAGCCTGCCTGTAGACCTCCTCATCACCAGTCCCGGCAGCTGTTTCCTTTGATAGTAGTTATATCTACTTCCTTTCTTTAAAAATAATTAAAAACCAAAACAAAACAAAAACAAAGCCCCAACAAGACAAACAGAAAAACCCAATGAAAGTTTTTAGTGCTGGAAGAGAAGACTTGGCATGTTGGGCCTGAATGTTGTTAAACCAAATGAGAGGACTAAATTGGGAAAGGGAAAGAGTCAAGGGAAAAGCTTGTTCTTGTGAAACTAAACAAGACTTTACCTGTACAAGCTAACTTACTTTGCATGCCTCTACAAATGCCTTCAGCCTTTCACAGCGGAATTTTACAGGGAAGTGTCCCCATTAGGAGAGCTCTTAGGCAGGTTTTATGGAGTAATTCAGCGCTTGCTGTGAGGCATCTGCTGCCGCTTGCTTCAGCTGCCTGCGGCACGTGCGGCCAGCAGCTGGGAATTAACAACCAACTTCCTCACAGCGAGAGCAGCTGCAGAGTAGAATGAAGCAGTCTCTGCATTGGTCATCAGCTGGGCTTGTTTTATTTTTCCTTACTGCAAGCATCTGGCTGTTTTGATGCTTTATATCTGTTAGGGGACTTAAAGGGCTTCTTTCCACTGTTGTGCCAGAGAGCCTTATTTGTATCCCTTTGGTTCCACCGTTAGAGACTCTCAGAGCCAGAGTATCTTTGTCTGAGCAAATGCAAAGTGGCCCTTTCAGCACCAGCTGGTATGTGAAAAGTCTTTCAAATGGAGTTGAAAACAGACTGTGATATTTCATTTTGTAATTGTTTAGTGGTAGCATCTTGTTCTCAAAATACTAATTTTCATCTCATTTGCAACTGACACATCTACAGTGATGGCAGATACCTTGCTCTGCATAATTGACTTGTGAATTCAGTCTTGCAGGGAGTGTGTCAGCTGTGCTTTCTAAATAAGCAAAGAGGCCTGAGAATAGGTGTTACAATCTCACCTGAATGTGATTGACCCACACTGGACAGATCTCAGTGTTCTTTGGAAATAAGTTTAATTTCATACGTAAAATTCCAGATCTGTGTGCAGGTGTCTATCTAGATAGTATATAAAATGAATAATGTATTTTGCACATATCTGGTGTTATACAAAATAATTTAATTTAGAAATTAATTTTAATTCAGTAATAAGGCATGGTGTCATTTAAATTGCAATGAAAAAATTAAATTTAGATTTATTTTATTTTGAATACAACAATATCATTAAAACCAACCTATAAGTACTATCTGTTCCATGGTTTATTTTCCAGCACTTGAGACTAATTTATAGGTTTTGAGAAGAACTAAATCTTCAGAGAAGTCTTGCAACATTAGTGCTTATGAACCAAAGTTTTGTGGATAAAATGCCACTGATACCTGATTTTCTACATAAACTGTTCAGTGCCCATATTATACTAGCACACTCGATACAGCCTTCCCAGGACTTCCATCTCACTTGAGTTGTATATCCTGTGATGTTTTAGGGCTCCTCATCCTCTCTTTCTTTGCAGCCCATTAAAATGAAAGCCTGAATGTGCAATAGACGTGCTGACAGCTGGCAGCAGAGAAGCATATGGCAAACCATGAGAGCTGTTTTGGAGAAAGGAGTTCCATCTGAGGGAAATCATACATGGAAGTTACACTATGTAGCAAACACATTTGCATCCCGATTGCCTGCCCCGTTTGCTTTGTTATACCTGTTACCTCTGTCTGGTGTTGGACAGTGCCATTGGTGTTTTGGAAGCCAAATGTGTATATGAAACCCAGAATCATCTCCACAGTTTCAGGAGGATGACAAGGCTCACATATCTGCATCTTTGGAGTACAGCTGCTCTGTATTCCAGCAGCTCTGATAGTAGATTGTCAGAAACTGTCTTTCTCTTCAATGTGGTTTGTTTCTTTTTTTTTTCCTCCTGTCGTCTTGTTTTTCACTAAAGAAAATGTATATGTCTGTTAAGCTGTTCCTGAAACACATTTGAGTTCACTGCAAATATTACTGTTGCTGTATTAATCAGAAAAAAAGAATCAAGTAAGATATAAATACTACCTGTACTTTAGTACTTTTGCTAAACCAGTGGTTGTTGTTTGCTGGAACTTCATTCATTATGGGCTTCAGTGCTTCCTGTAATAATTAAAAGAAAAGGCTGACAGGCTGAAAGGCTGCTCCTAGCTAATATTGTTGTTTCCAGATACAAGCTAAATTGATTTTCTCACAGATCCTGAAAAAACAGAAGGTGTCAAAGCCAAGAGATTTCAAAGCAGTATGAAGTGTTTTTCTTAGAAGTAACTATCAAATAATTACATTGAATTTAAGGAACTAATAGCTGGAAATGATCTTTTTGACAGTTTTAGTAGGTGCGTAGTGTAACATGTAATTTTATTTGCAGGGTAAGGCAGCTGGAAAGAAAACAAAGGTTTACCACATTGCCAAGGAGATCATGAGCTCAGAGAAGGTGTAAGTGTCAATGCTATACTTAATAACTACTCAGTTTATTTTAATTGGGCAATTAAAATGTAACTGTTTGCTTTTTCTTGCTTTTCTAATAGGTTTGTGGATGTGCTAAAGCTCTTACACATTGTAAGTACTTAAAAAAAAAAGCAGTTTCCTCTTCTATTTGTTTAATCTATTAAAGTTTTATGTTTAGGCTTTATGGTAGTGACTGTGCCTTTTTTCTGCTGCATCTACATATGCAAAATATAAAAATTAATCTGATTAAGCTGAACTTTAATGTTTCATATTTTACATAATGGATGAATATTTTTGTGGTTCCTTCTGGATCTCCTTAATAATTTATGCAGTTTCCAGTTGAGTGTGGGTACTGAACACTGAAAATTTAATATATATTAATTTATGTTAATCAGAATCATATTTATAAGCCAGCTTGTACTGGCTTATAAATATGTACATAGCAACAAAAATTAAGTTTTTGGTTAGAATAACTCCTTAAATGGTGGGGGGAGGCAGGAACAATTTATTTTAGAAATGATATATTAAAATGCACATTCTTGAAGTAATCCAATTAATAGCTAATAGCTGTAATGGTACATCCATCACCATGGCAGTGTATTTTTGTGAGGCTGCATTTCCTTGACAGATGTTTGCTTTCTGATAACACCTGTGACTGTAGTACCTGCAATGTGTTGTACACAGCCAGGGTTAAGTATTTCATTCGTGTTTGTGCAGATCAATCATCTGTAAAAAATGCTGTGTTGAAGGTGATAATAGGAAATTAATGAAGAATTTTTATTTCTCTATCTCTAATTCGTGTGTATTCGGACGAGTTCGAACTGATATATGTTTGTACCATTTTGTCACTCTATTAAGTGCAAATATAGTGGTTTTTTTCCTTGGGCAATAGAAGTGGTTATATTGCAAACAGATGCATTGGTCTGTCTCAGTCCCTTGAGAAGTGTGTTCTGTGAAACTGGGAACAAAGGCTCTTATAGATGGTTGTATTACAGTCCTGTAATACAGGGATTTTTTTTCAAGGAACAAAAAACTTACCACATCTTTTGCTGATTCCTCTTTTGCTTTCCTCCTAGTAACTGTTTCTCTGATTCTGTTCAAGCTTGGTTTTTAGGAGCTGGCTCAAGTCAGTTGCAGCCAATATATAATGTATATTCAACATGGTTTCTAATACAGAACTCAATCTTAAATACTGGTAGAAGAAAGAGAGTTGTCCTAGGCAAGTTTTAAACTATGTAATTTTAAATTATCATCTTTTTCAGACATTTAACTTGTTTGTTAAAGGTATCTCTACTTTTCAGTGGACCAGATTTTTTGGTAATATGTGCAGTACTGGAAGAAAGGCTGATGGTAAGGGGGATGCAGGCAAGCAGAAGAACAATGTGAAAAAGGCAAGAGTAGAGAGCTTAGGAAGTTTCTGGGATAAACTTAAAGCTGTCCCCACAGTGTAGATGTGCAGTGGTGTAGGATGTGTTTTGCTTTTCCTTTAATGGGTAATTTGCAACTCTGTTCATGACAGTCTACTAGTTTCTAGCTGCCAAATAAAAACTATTGGAAATGTTTTTGTTGGCTAGCAATAACAGTCAACATGTATTCAGCCTGGTCTAACAGGGAGGCTAGGAGTTTAGGAAATACTTTGTCCTTAACTTGTCATCTGGCCTGCAGCAGGAACGTTGGTGAGTATCCTTGTCAGAGAGGGCACTGGTTTTGAGGCTCTGTGTGTGTGCATTCTTCATTAAATAAAAACTGCCGTAGCTGAGAAAGGTTGCAGGCACCCAGTTTTTTGTTTCCACAGAGTGGTATGCCTGAGGATTTGTTTGTTTTTCACACACATGATTAAATCAGTTGACTTAATAATATATTTCTTATGGATAATATTTTAATGTTAATAAAATTATCCTTTTGATTTCATGTGCACTGACTACTTTGGCTTACTAACTGCCAGTCAAGCAACCTCTGACAAATTTCTGAATTAGAACTTGGATTCTCCCCAGACTGGGCTCTTTTACCCATAGTAAGGATTTGGCTTATCGAGGGATGGGATGCTGCATTGCACCTTCTAAGCCATCTATTAGTGGTTTTCCACTTGAAATTTAGTGACTAATTCCATTAGCAATGATCTGAAATGAATAATACTCTCTTCATTGTATTTTACCAATGTCAACTGAATGCATCACATGGCGCCAAGGAAGAGGACTGTTGATGTAAGAAAAAACGTTTTAATTTGCTTCATCTTAGAGCCTTTGAAGTGGAATCTAAAGCAGTTGAGGAGGTAGGAATGTGACTGCAAACTAGTTACAAGTACCACTGAAATTTTTTAGCATTTTTTTCTTTTATGTTGACAAAGTCAAGTTAGGTGGAGCAACTCTTCCAAGATACCAGAGTGCCAGCCTATGTGGACCCTGTGGCACACTACAAGTACATCTGACTGCTTCTGTTGAAGACACACTGCAAAATTATAAACACTTGGTGATACTTCTGTAAATACTAAACAAGCTGGTCATAACAGAGTTAAGGGACTCACCTGGCTTTGCACACAGCACACAGTCTCAAAC
This sequence comes from Ploceus nigricollis, assembly GCA_013399945.1. NCBI lineage: Eukaryota > Metazoa > Chordata > Aves > Passeriformes > Ploceidae > Ploceus > Ploceus nigricollis. The sequence goes on from VXBC01012946.1 coordinate 97,562, forward strand.
AGACTCAGCAAATGGGGTTGCTTGAGGATGTAATCAAACATTAGATGTAAACTTGAATTCTCTGTATTTCTGTTACTGTGTTAGTGCTCTTTTAGGGTGAGATTCCAGTAAAATGCTTTTAGAAACTCCTGGAAAAAAAAGGAGCTTAAATCAAACTAGCTCTTCAGTATACATGTTTATGAGATGGTTCATGCATTGCCTCCTGAGAGTGAACCAGGGTTGAGAATGTGGGAGAAGTACTATTTTTTCCTAAGGACACTTGCAGAAAAAAGAAACAGTGAACGGGGTGTAAAACACAAGTGACATAAGAGAAACAAGCTTATCACTTCTCTCTGAGTTGCCCTGTGCCTAAAAAACACCCAGTGTTCCTGGAAAAAGGAGTAAGGCAGAATTGGTGCCCTTTGTCCTTCTTTGTTGCAGGATTCTTTGGAGATGGTTTGCATTGCATGAGTGAGAGGACCTCCTCAGCAGTGTCCTGGTGTTGTGAGGGTAATATATATATATATATATATAAACTCATGTCTATTGTAGCCAAGCATTATGAAAAATAATTCATAGTAGATTTGAAAAAAGAATGTAATGAAAAATAAAATAGCTATGGCCTTTGGAGCAAAGTTCTGACCTCTGATCCTGGCTTACAGCTGATGTACTGTTTGACTGTGAAAAATTCTCTCAACATCCAACTCCTTTTTCTCCATCTGCAAAATATCAATAGCTGACCAGTCTGAGGTGAATATGTTGATAAATTTTTGGTCTCTGAAGTACTTTAGAACTGCTAAGACATTTGACAATGAGTTCGAACTGTAGTCCTCTTACTAAGAAGACTAATAAAATAGTTTTAGTTTAGAAGGAAGTGTTGTTCTACTACCCAGCCTATTGCCTGAAATAACATTATGGGAATATGTCACAGTCAAATAATTGATTATTGTAAAAAAATCAAATACATTATTTCATTAAAGGCTTATAAATTATTTTATTACCTAAGGTGTAGAATTGCTTGGCAGCTTTCCAAAAGTAATGGCATATGTTTGAAAAATATGATCCACATTGAATCATAGTCTTGATTAACTACAGTTGCTGTAGTTTAACTTACAGTTTATGGCAAATAGTCTGACTCTAGCTAGGAGTGCCTATTTATATTTTAAATAATCTATTTGTGAAATCTTCTGTAGCTGTATTGCTAAGCAGTCATGTTTACAGTTTGTCACATCTAGCAGCCTGGCTGTTGTGAAACTTCCTCCTCTTCCCTCCACCTTCGCCATAGGATGTCTGTATGTGTGTGTATTCCTTGAAAAGCACCCAAGTGCAAACATACTTCTTTTACTTAAATTAAACTGATATTGGAGCTATCTGCAGGTGTATTGAGCTGGGGGAGTTGTTCTTCAGTGGAAGGGATTATGACTTTTTTTTTTATTTTGCTGATGGTATGTTCTGGGAGAACAGATCCAAGATGAATATTGGTTGAAGCTTTAGGAATAGAATATGTGACTATGTTTAGATTATGTAGTACCTTCTCTTCCTGTTAAATTGGCAAGAAGTTTTAATTTCACCCATTTGAAATTATCTTCATTCAACTATTAGGTACCTGAAGGCGCACTTCACCCAGTCAGCAGCTGAGCGAGGTTTTAGTCTGCTCAGTACCTCTTTTGGTTTACAACTAAAATCGTCCTTTGCTCCTTAGACTGACACGGGCGGATCACTGCGGGCTGGGAATCCTCTGGGAAGAACTGACAGATTGTGAGTCAGGGCCTTTGCAGAGGGGAAGTGCCCGGGCTGATTGCAGATGATTCAGAGCAGGATCAGAATTATAAGATATCACAGCATTTTTGCTTGTTTAAGGAAGTTGCATTGAAGGAGTGGTGTGAGGAAACAAAAGCAGTGATGGTGGTAACCTCCTCAAATATTGTTTAAAAACTCCACAGCTAAAAGGAGAGTGTATACTAACAGGATAAACAGAATTTCCAATTTTTCAAGTTGGAAGTGTTTTATCAGACAACAATTCAGCAACAGTATGTGCTCAGAAGCCTTTAATATGCCTAGACTAGATTTTGATGTGGACAAGTACCCAGTGGGAGGCTGTCTTATCCTAGAATAGACTAAAACTGTTTCTGGTTTGGAAAGAAAGTTCTTTCCAACGATGGCAATGTGTGCTGTCCTCTTGAAGTAGCTGTGTGAAAACAATTGCCTTTACCTAATCAGTAAAAAGTGATATCAGAAGATTATTATTGGACCAGAATATAATGTAAAACTAGAAACTGTAAACAAGTATTTCAAAAAATGTACAATACCCTCTCCTCTTCTGAAAGGAAATAAAAATCCTGGTAAGAAGCTGGGGATTCATTATAACCAGCATAATATTTTGGGTTTTGTCATGCAGCATATGAACCATGTCTAGAGTTGCAAATGTTTTTCAGTGAAATAAGCACATTAATTCCAAAGTGTGGCAAGTTGGTTTTTGGATTTATTTTTTTCTTTTTTAGGTTTTGGGGTTTTTTTTGGATGAGTAAGATTTCAGTATTTGAAAGACCCATTTTTAATTAGAAAATCTGTCTTTAAAATTCACTTGTAATGGATTGCTGCATTGCTTCAAACAGAATAATTTCTAGGACAACCTAGGTGATTGCCTTTGAAGAGGCTGATGAAAGCAGTGCTGTTCAGCAGTTTTATATAGGGCAATGTGCTAAATATGTTTGTAATACAAATCACATCATGCAGGCATGTACAGATATCAGATCAATGTATATATTATTTGCAAGAGCAATTCTGCTTTTATATAGCAGTAGACTGATTTAGATTTAGAAGGAGCTAAGTGCTGGTACTTTAAATTACTTTTTCTGCAGTTTCTAATTTCTAAGTCATTCACCTGCTTGCATTAAAAGTTGTCATCTGAATACTTTCCACCCCTTGGGGTGAAATTTCAGGGTTTAGTTTGTAAATTAGTATATTTTATATCTGGTAATTAAAACAGACCTGATCTATGTTTTGTCCTTTTGGATATGAAATTACTTTTTCAGAAGGCCAGTACTTTCAAGTGTAAACACTGGTAATTCCAACCTTGTTACATTTGTTTTTCTTTTCCCACCCCCGATCCCCAGGCATGTGCTCTCTGCATTCAGCTCTTGAGTTTATCTCAAGATGAACTTGGCATGACAGTTACTTCACACCCACTGCCAGGTTAAAAATAAATCTTAATATGATTACAGTGACAAATGCATAGTCAGTAATGAAGATAATTTAAAAAAAAATTTTAAAGAGCATTGAAATTTATCTCTTGTTGTTTTGCAGGCTTTCGAAATTTAAAAGGTTCACATTATGTTTTTTCCCTGTATTTCCTCTCTGCTGCACTTCCTCAGTTTACTCAGTTGTGGAAGGGGACATAGAGGGTGATGAAGTAAAGTTTTGATTGGCTGTTTCAATGATAGAGCCTTTCATGGCATAATCTATAAACCATAATGATGCTGATGGGCTTTGGGTCAAGTTAGTTGAAAAACCAAATCTGTATTTGGAAAACGCCCTGCAGACTCTTTGCATGCTCTATCTGGAAGTTAAATAAATGCTCTTAACTACAGCTGACATTCCTGTCTTATCTAGTGGTGCCTAAACCTGGCTCCCTGCTCTCCTTTTGTTGTTTGGTCAGGGGAAAGCCTGAGTTGTTGATTACAGTACAGACAAAACTGCTTTGCTTTTCATCATGCAAGTCGCCTTATGACATTCAAACAAAATTCTTGTCTCATCCTATGGCAAAATACATACAGTACATTGTGTGTGCATACAATTGGGGGCAGGGGAAGAATATTATCATAATATGATGATGCATTTTGCATGAAGATCTCCAGAATGCCTCATTTGAGCTTTTGCCATTGTAATTCCATGTATCATTTCAGTGTTAAGCAGTGCCCCAGGGTCAGAAAAACCTATAAGATGCAGCTGGTAGTTAACCTATGTGTCACTAGTCTGCACAAAGGATGTAGACCAGAACATTTCCATATGAATAACACCATCTGTTTTTTAACTCCCTTGCATTTAGTTCTCAGCCTTCCCCAGTTACAGCCAGTGCCCTGTATCTCATTTCAGTTTCTTGTCAGAACTGCCCAGTCACAGCCTTTGTGACCCATAGGGTCAAAAAGCAAGGAAGCGTGTCTGGAGCTCATGTTGCCAGAGCTGACGTAATGAGGAGGGAGAGCAGGGGAAAGTTGAGGCTTCAGTTTGAGACCCTAAATAGTGCCAGATGCTGGACTGATGGGATAGCTAATAAGAGCTGTAGTAGTAGACCTGGGGAGGGGTAAAATGGGGATAATTTTTTTTTCCTCAACCTGAGGTCCCTACAGTTTTCCAAAGACAGGCATGGACCCCATGCACATTTAAAATATTACTGTGCTTAGAACATTTTGTTGGTTACCTTTCTCAAGATACCTGCAGATCATGCATGTGATATTAGGTTTTATTAACCACAAACTCCAAAAGAGCTGTTTTGGATTAATTCTCTTTTTGCCCAGATTTAAGTGAGACACAGTAATATGTAACACTATGTAATTTATGTTTTCTTTTTTGTCAGTTAAGACAGTGTTGTTTTTCAAGTGAAATGCTAGATTGCTGAACTTTTTGAAAGATTTGTTTGCTTGTGAATAGGGAAAATACCCTGAATAATGGATACTGAGTTTCAATCTTGGCAATGCTGATTTGTGTGGTTTCAGGATTTTAATTTTGAATACTTTAATGAGGACCAATGAGCCTCAGCTCTGTCCTGTTGGGAGCTGGTTATAGCATAAAAATGCTATAAGATCCTTCAAGACTAAGTATGGTGCTCCTCCTCCCTTGTAAATGTTTCAAAGGTACCAGTCAGTGTTGGCTTTGATCATTGCCAACATTTGAAATCTTGTGATTCCCATGTTGTTACAGTATCTTTTTGTTAGATGTTAATTTTCCTAAATATAGAAGAGCTGCTTCATACAGTCATTTTTTTTTGCCCTCCAAAATGGCATTTGTAGATGAGTTATGAACACTAGGATGGTTTTTAAGTAAGGTACTATGATTGTATTAGCTGATATAAGTTTTATTTTTTCACTTACATGTTTGCAAGAAGACACTCTAGGCTGACAATAACCTTACAGATACAAGCCTTGTTTAGCCCGCCTTAGCGTCCTCATAAGTAATTCTAACACGTTTCTTAAGGGCTTGTTGTAAACATAATGAATAACTTCTATATTATGCATACAGGACCAATAAAGTAAAGTTCCAGTGTCAAACCAAAAGGATTAAGGCGGTCCCAGGAGAGTAAATGGAAGCTGCAGAAAAACATAACCCAGATGGTACCTGCCTTGCCTTTGGTAATAGGGAGCAGTGCCTGGAATGTCTGTGATGAGAACTCAGTTGCACACTCTGTGTTGGTGCTTTGAAGGCTGTTCACTCATGGCAAGGGGGGTTTCTGTCCTGTTTGTACTCCTGCAGGATTTCCGGGATGCTGTGGCGCATGCCTCTAGGCAACTTGGAAAGCCAGTGATTGAGGACAGAATCCTGAATCAGATCCTCTACTACCTACCTCAGCTCTACGAACTCAATCGGGACCTCCTGAGGGAATTGGAAGAGCGATTATCTCACTGGTGACTGTCAATGAAGGGATTCCACTCCTTTGATGTTGAAATTTATCTGGGGGGCTTTTGTGACTTCATGCGATCATGGTTTGACTCTTGTTTGTGTTTCATGTACCTTCCTAAATGTCAGAATGTACTTTGAAAGTATAAGAGATTATTTTTCATTTAGATGTGCTTTTGTGCCATTTAGATGCATCCCAAAAGGTCCAAAAGGCATGCCAATACGTTTTTCTAGCAATCACAGGTTTTTATTTGAAATTTCATTTTTAATTGAAAGTTCTGGTCCCTGCATGAGCATGATAAGTGCACGGATTTCATCAGGGAAAAAGGAGGCTGTTCTGAAGACTGGTTTGCATTTTAGAGGTAGTTTAGATCTACTGATCAGGCACAGCGCTGATTGACAGCCACAGTCCCCTTGAAGACCATTCTCAGTTACCACTGGTGGGTGGAGCTATACAAAACCTACTGACAAAGGCACTGCAGTGGGTAAGGACTTTTCTCACCTTGAACTAAAGTGTTCAAACAGTTCAGGGCCATTTTTAAAAGACTGCATATTAAGTAGTTGTCATCTAACACTAGTGTGTTGACGTGTGCCTAATAAGGTTTTTCAGAATAGTGACTGCGATGGGTACCTATCTGCTATAAGCTTTTTGTTCAGAACATAAACTAGCACATCTTACTCTGAAAAAGAGAGATGTTTTGCTGTAGGGTTAAGATGTATGCTATTTTTAGCTCTAATTGCATCTTTTTTTTTGTTGTTGTTTCTAGGCTTGAGCATCAAAGAATTGCTGATATATTTGTTAAAAAGGGTCCCTACCTAAAGATGTATTCAACTTACATCAAAGAATTTGATAAAAATGTTGCATTATTAGATGAACAGTGTAAGAAGAATGCAGGATTTGCATCAGTAGTCAAAGACTTCGAGGTATTGTATTCTTCTTTAAGATATATCCTGTTTTGTGACTTTTTAGCAGTTGTGATCCTTCACTGGGCTTTAGAATCTGTCCTTAATTTGTTTGTGTTTTGGTGATGGGGTTTTTTTCTGCAGTCTTGGCTTAAGACAGGAAGAAGACGAGGCCTTTTGAATTCCTCGATGTTTCAGATTCAAATTATTTTGAATGCAAACTCAAGATAATTAGCATTTTTGAAGCATGGATCTTTTAATTCTGTGTTGTCTTTAGAGGTGTGGATTAATTAAAACTCCTGCAGTGAGCACTCCTGTCTTCTCTGCCTTTTTGCCTAATGAACACTGACAGCGATCACAAAGGAGCATGTTGCCTTTGCTATCCTGTTTCCTTTATTTCTGGGAAGCTTTACCTCTCTTCCTCCTAGGTCAAATCACCTGTTTTGAATCTACAGAATATGAGTGCTTACTAGTGTCTTTCAGGCATGAGTAATTTTGCATGCAGTCTTCCACAGGGAAATGCTTGCTCTGTAGTGTGGTGCTTAACACTGTGGCAGTATCACTTTTCAAAGATAAAAAGCTTATCCAGTATAATCAGTAGTTGTTTGGAGGCATGTTTTCTTTTGCTGGAACCTTTGACTGCTGTGGAATTGTTGTTTATTTTGGGTGTTTCTTTCAGATGAGCCCCCGCTGTGCTAGTCTGGCCCTCAAGCACTATCTGCTCAAGCCAGTTCAGAGGATTCCCCAATACAGGCTTCTGTTGACAGGTACAGTCGAGCTTTTTGCAGGCTTCAGAAGCCAGTCTTCACATGCCCCAGAACACCTGTTTTCAGACAGTTGTATCCATGCTTTTTTAAAACATGTCACAATATGTGAAGCTCTTTTTATAACATGGCATGGGTTTAGAGGCTTTTCTTGCTAATATTGATTGTGGTAAGATACACAAGCAAGGTCCTACTGTTTCCAGCACTGTGGTGTGTTCTGATGGTAGATTCAACAGTACATAGAAAACATGAAACCTTTGATGGTTTTTCCTTGAATCTTTGGTAATAGAAGCCTGTAATTTCCTGAAAGGGTTAGAATGCTCCTGTTCTGCTTTGGGTTTTGCTTTTTTTTGGTTTTTTGAGGTGGTGGGGGTTTAACAAATGAAAAAGGCTGTATGGAAAATTGGAGCAAGGAGAAGAAAGGTATCTATGCAACTGTGAACTTCAGTAAGTAGCTTCTCCATTTCTTCCCCACCCAGGTGTTTTGTCGGTAAAATCCATTCTCTTTTAAAGGCAAAACACACATGTTTTAGTGCACACCAGTAAGTGCTTAAGGCTTGCTACCAGAGCCAGCTGAGGAGCTGATTTGTAGCTAGGAAATCTGGGCTCTGTACCCTGCTTTGGCACCGGCGTGTTTGGGTGGCCTTGAGCAAGTCATCTCCATGATGCAGTGGGGTTTTTTGTCTGTAAAGGGAGGGCAGTGACAGAGGCCTCCTTTGTGAAGTATTTTGAGATGTGTTTGTTTTAAGTGGGGGATGGCTCCTGTAAGGATTTGGAAATACTTAAGGCATTGTTTTTGAGAGCCATTGCTTCTTGATGAGCAATTTAAAAATAACCTCTGTTTATGTAGTAACTGCAAAATAAAATGCTCCGTGACCTTTTTTTTTGGCTCTGTAGCAGCTCATTGGCATTTCCCCAGCATAGTGATGCTGTGGCAGATTCAGACTTAAATGTTGTAGAGCAGTTTCCAAGTTATTAACATTGACTTTTTCATTTTAATAATCTCATTAAACTCAAGGTGTTGAAAAAAGGGGGAGAACTCTTATTAAATGGAATACTCTATAGGGGAAAATCGTAATGATGCTTAATTGATGAAATCAACCATAAAATGGCATTTGGGGACTTGCTTTATTTTAAAAGGATACTCACTTAGGGCATGGTATAGTTTGTTATACATTTCAAAATCAGTGGAGCCTTGGGTAAGTTGAAAGGTTTTAATTGAAATGGAGTTTAGTTGAATAGAGGATCAGGATGGAACAAATGCCATTGTCAATATGCACAGCAGAGTGAGAGATGGATGGCACTGAAACAAAACTCAGATGTTGAAGGGGAATTTCTCGTGATGATGAGCTGTCATTGTGGCTGGGACAGAATGTTTTAGACCTGAAAAAAGCCTCATTCTGTGCTGATAGGGGTTATTGTGGGGGTCCCCAGTCTGCAGACCTTACTGTGGCTGCCCGGCTTTAAATACACCTGCAAATGCTGCTGAAAGGAATGAGATTGCCATGCTGGTGGCAAATTTAGAAACATAATTTTCTCTTGTTCTGTGTGAACAATAAAAAAGATCAGGCCAAGAATTTAATTATGCTGGAGCTAGAGAGTGATATTTTGGATCTGTTTCATTTTCAGCCTGTTCAGTCTTTCACGCGTATATGTTGCCCTTGAGTTCTGACTCTTCCGTGTCTCTGTGGAAGACCCATCTGCTTAGTTACCTTCCAACAGCTCTGTGTAATACTGAGCAATGCCTCTATAAATTCGTGATATATGAACATCTGGAGGACATGCAAAGCATTTGTATCTTTTGTTGCAGTGGGTGAGATGTAGCGATGGAGCAGCTGCCTAGGCCGAAGGTGGGGGGGATCTGTGGGGAGGAGGGCGAGTGCAGCAGAATGAAAATAATCCAGGAAATGAAGCTGTCAGGCCTGAGTCAGCAGGGATTTCTTCCTATTTAGATGTTCTGTGTCAGTGGGACAGCTTTGTACTGGTAACCTGCTGCTACTCGGTCACATCACAAGATTGTTGCAGTGCTTTGAAGTGGAGTTACTTTTGTGCTAGCAAAAGCAGGAGCAGGTGGACTCATAAATCAGCCAAGGAGACAAAGAGTTCAGCACTGCTTCTGTTTAATTATACAGCTTCTCCAGTCCAGTAAGTGGACTTCAACTTCTTCACATAGTGGCCCTGAGCTCTATACAGTAAATATTAGATAGCTTATGGGGGAAGCTAATCAGAGGCCTCTGATTTCTGAGAGAAATGAAGGAGGTGATTCTCTTCTCCCGAAAACCTCTAATTTGAGTAGATGACTTGAGACTTGTGCAATATGAACAGGCTCTTGATTGTCATAGGATAAGCCTCTCTCCTCTTTTTCACAGCATAAGGTTGGCAGAGAGTGTCTTTTATTATCCTTGCCTGGGTTATAGTGGGGGGAGGCTGAGTGGGATGAAAAATTAGCCTTTTTGCACTCCGTGGCTTTGTAGGTTGGAAATAGAGTTGTCAGACTCAAGGCCAATTACATGTTGTGGAACAATTGCTTTGAGTTTAAATTAATTACATTAGACAACCCAAGACAAAAAGTAGTTAATGACGCAGAAGATAATTTTAAGCAGAAGAAGTGATAGCCACTTCCTCCAGCAAGTGGGAAGAGAGAGCTGGGGGCTGCTGTTAGGTAGAAGTAGGCATACAGAAATTTTCATCACAAAAACAGTACTAGTGTGTTTCTATGTTTATTTTTGCTGTGCTTTGGGGTATCCCGCAGAATTAAAAATTTCTGAAGGTATGATTAAGGTCTTTCTAGTCTGAACAATGAAAGCTCATTTCAGAGGGGATTTTTTTTTTTTGCAAAGACATTAGATGCCATTTCATCTTAATATCTGACATCTGTATTTATTTCGTCTAGGAATACTTTTGCAAAAATTTTACTGCAACATTTTTCATGTCTGTGAAATCAGCTTGTCTGTATGGTTTATGCCAGTACCTCCAGAAGGCTGTTGTAAGCACAGAATTTCCAATGTGTATTCACAGAAGAGACTAAAAATATATGTTCTGATGCTTCTCTGAAGCTGTGAACTGAGGTCCACTTACCAGATAAAGAGAGTACTAAGATGAAAATTACCTATTTATCACTTTCAGGATTTTACAGTTGTTTTGTTGGCTGCTGCAGTTTTGTAAGACAAAGGCTGCCTTCTGTTTTAAATACATAATTTTAAATGAATGCGGTTGTGTTAAAATCTAGATTTTACCTCTTCTATTCACTGATTATATAATTTTAAATGCTAGAAAATACTCATCCAAAAATGGGTTTGAGTGGTGGTGTTTTGGGAAACATGTTATAAAGCATGAATATACCAAGAAATAATTAGTTCCCATCTTGGGTCTCTGGTTTTATGTTTCCACTGCAACTACTTTGGATGTTAAATTGGATGTCTTCATGTACCAGGGATAGTGTCTTAGAGTGCCAGCTGCACATTTGCAGGTGAGGAAATTATACCCACCTTACCTCTCGTTCCCAGCCCGTAGAGGTGAGTGTGTGGTTTGGGAGCCTTCTTTCTGTATGAGCTGTAGGGACTGATTTTTTATACTGGGAGATTCTCATTGGAGTCTCTTGTGCTGGCTCCAATGAAGATCAAGTTGCAATTGTAAAGCTTTAATTTGTTGGCTTAATGGTGGAGTCCAAAGAGTGCTCTGCCTCAGCAACATGGCACAGCTCCAACTTGAGAGACCACCCATCCACAGGCAGGGCAGGAGAGGGCAACTGGTGTTGTATCTGTGACAGGTTCCTCCAGGTTAAACCAAATTAAACTCAGTGTGAACTCGTCCCAGTTGCTTTCAAAATACCTCCTGTTAGGTTTTTTTTTCCCCTCATACAAGCTTCTTACCAGAACAACCCAAGGTGAAGCAAGATTAACTTTTTTTAAAATGAAATATATGGCCACCTAAATACTGCATTGGAATGGCTGGTAGCTACTACAGCGCAACATTTTGAGGGACATGAAGGATGGAATATTGATGGAGTACAGCACATGCAGTTTTGGTCCAGGTCTGACTTGTCTTAAAAGATCACATGTTAACCAAAGCCTGCTAATGATCAAGCAGAACTCTAAGGAGAGCAGAAAGCTGTGAGTGTTCCCATGGCCCAGCCAATCATGCTTCCCAGAGCTCCCTCCCTGCCTCCCAGCCGGTTCCTCTTCCTGCACCCCAACCTGCTCTTCATGCTTCTCCCTTGGATCCTCCCTTAGGTCTCTGCCAAACAATAAAATGTCAGTGCCAAATGTTTCTCTTCCTGTAGTTCTGTTTTTCTCAAAGCTTTCATTAACTGTGACAAGTTCTCTCACTTTTCATAGCAATTCTACTGCAGAAACATGTTTCATAATTCCCTTTTAATTCTGTGCATAAGGAAAAGATTACAATACACTGAATGGTCTCTGAGGGGCACACATGAAGCAAGACATCTTATGAAGGCAGGAACAATTGGCTCCTGATCCTTTTTGAATGAAAGAATGAATTTGGGTAGGGCAAGCATATGGGAGTTGAATTATTTCACTCCTACATGAAGCTTGTACAACTGAGAAGCTAAAATTGAATGCTTTCTACATTACATGTAATTAGTTTTCATTAGATCTGCCAAAATATTAATACTTCATTTAAAAGGTAATTATAAATCAGTATTTGTTGCTTTTATCAATCTAATGTATATCTCTTGGAATGTTTCTATTTTGGTTTCTTTTCATTTTACAAAGTTCAAAGCTTACAGAGAGTACATGATTGACGTTTTTCTGACGATATATATTAATCTTCGACAGGGTAATGCACTTTTTGATGAACTAGACACTCAGCCAGGGAATGGAAACTCGAGGGGGATGTTTTCATGTATAGTCATACATTTGGAGTTAATTTTAGTGAAGTAAAATAGATTTTAAAACTACTAAGACTTTAATGGATCGAGGGTGCCATCTCGTGGTTGAACTACATGTGTTATTGAAAACTGAAAATGCTTATTTGAACATTGAGGGAAGTATATTGTTTTTATTACCAAAAAATATTAATCATAATCAGATCTTCTGTAGTGGACTACTTTTATTATTAGTTCCTATAGACTAGTTTAGGTGTTCAGACAAATATCTATAATCTTCAAAAGTTTTTTGCATCAGCTTAAATGATTGCAAGTATGTACTAATTTTTCATTTGCTTGTTTTTTTCTGGAATAATATATACAATATATCACTTTTCACTGGAGAAGACCACTGTTTCAGTAACCTCTTTGCTGATATACTTTCATTATGGAAATGATAGTTTTCACTTTGTTATTACCTTGACAGATTTAAAAGATAAAGTATAGGTCTTTGTCAATTAAGTAGTAGATCTGAACAGCAGATTTCCAGGAAAAAGATGGTGTTTACTACTTTCTGGTGTCGTTTATTTATTTAACAAAACTATCTCTATATTATTTTTTTTCTTTATACAGATTATTTAAAGAATCTTGTAGAAGAATCGGCAGACTATAGGGATACTCAAGGTAAATGTCTTTTTAAAGAAATAACAGCGTATGTACCAATGTTTCAAGATTTTAAATGCAAAATGCTAAGTCAGTAATAAAAGTGTTTTCTATTTAGTTCTAAGTTTCTCAGCAGAGATACTAAAAGATTGCAAGCTTGTGTTTCAAAAAAGTTTGGAGCTGGCAGTCATATCAGCTCACACTTGTACTGAAACCAAGAGATAAGAGTGAAGTTCCACAGGCAGTTTAAACAGATATTTTAGGCACTGCCATTGAAAGAGGCAGTCCCTTGCATCTGTAGACCTTTAATAGGCAGTGTGCTCTCTCCAGCTATGAGCCTTTCTGGCCTCCTCTTCTCTCTTTGTGCCAGGAAAAGCATCCATGTGGCAGAAGTGAGCAAGATCAAGGAGCTGCCATGGGTAATCTTACCTGAGGAGTTCTGCAGTTTGAGTTGTCAGAAGCTGCACAAACACACATGACTTACACAGGTTTTTGCCTGAATGTGGGGAGAAAGGAGATCAGAGGAAATGAGAAGTAGTTGGTGATGAAGAGGACAGGACCACACATTTCATAGCAGCGCAGGATTAAGGTGCTTTAACTTGAGCATATAAATGCAGTGCACATTCAGGCTGTTTCCTTCTTCAGAGTGTGCCTCAGCAGTACAAAAAATGCTCCCAGTGGATGTTTCCATTTCATTTGCATGAGATCCTGTCACATTTGTGCAAGTCCATTACCTTTAGAAGAGTTGTGCAGATGTAGTTGATTGAACTGCAATAAATAAACACCTTCAATGCACTGAGCCAAGTTTGCTTTGTCTGCTGGTACAATACCGTGAAATATATGAGTAAATATATTTCTTAGGACATTTAGACATATTTGAGTATGTTGAAGATAAAAGCCAAAAATATTTTAACTTATGGCTCTTCAAGAGATAGAAAAGTTCATCTTGCACTTCTTATGGCCGTGAACAAAATAATACTTGCACTACATATTAAACAGCTGACCACTTGAAAACAGAGCAACCTAAATATATAGTTCACTTTTTTGTGGTTTCTCGAGCTTCTCTGGTTTTTGTAGTTATATCTTTCACAGTGTTTTTCTCTCCCTTCTTATATCAAAGATAGAAGCTGAAGCTAAGTTATAACAATGACTAAGTGTTAATTCTACATTTGACATATTTGGTAGTCCATCTTAGAATTTGGATAAGAAAAGAAAATCTAATCTTTAGTCACCAAGATATTTCTTGTAATAATTAAGCTTATCTTACTTCTAATGTTGCTTAGTTGTTTAATTCCACTGCAGAGCCTGGGAGTGAAGGGTAGGAGTGGAGTGGGAGACTAGGTTTGGTTGTGATTAGTACTCTTGGAAAAAAACCCAAATAGCACAATTCTTCTTGCTGACCTTCATTTGAATACATTACTTCAGCTAAGTGGTATAAGTGGAATGCTCTTCCCTGCCAAAAAGCACTTTGTTTGTGGACTTTGACCCTATAGTTTATTTTATGTTGTTGTTTAGGTTCATTTAGTCTTGGCTGTATAAATAGTCCTGAGATCCTGGAACTTTCCCTTCACTAGCCAGCAAATTTTATAATTTTCTCTAAAATTCTTCAATCTTTCTTGAAGTCAATAAATAAAATTTTAAGGTTCTAATATATATAGTAACTGAGAGATGAAGGAAAGTATAACAGAGAGAATCAGGTGCTCATTCCTGTCTTTGTGAATTTAGCTACATTTCCCTTCATCTTCTTTCATGTGGGTGGGAGCTGGGGAGGGTTTTGCCTGAAGCAGCTCCAGCATTACCTAGAAAGAGACCACCAGCTACATTTCAGCAGGGTTGCTTTGTACCATAACATCTATATCTCAACTTAAATTTTGATCAAATGCTTGATATGTGCTGTGTATCTTAGCTGTTTGACTCTGTGCTTGCATTGCCTTGGTTCATGACAATCTTTTACAAAAATTCTCCTTCAATTGGCTTAGGAGGAGCTTTTTGTTCATGTCTGTTTAGTTTCTTTTATGGCTTCATGAGCTTCTAAACCTTTCAGTTCAGAAAGCTCTGTCTTTTAACATACTTCCTTTCCAAATATGAGTCAGCAATAAGGGAAGTATATGCATTCTACAGTACTAATACTCTAATGATTATCTAGGAAAAAACCCCAAGGCCTTGGTTTTACCTGGTTTGGTAGGCTTCTCTGTGGACTTTTAACCAAATTTATTCCTTTCTTTGAAGTGCTTGACTGTAATTCAGTTACTCAGAAGGTGCTAAATGCTTTAGAGACTACATTTCATCCCTACAGTTGTTCCAGCTTTCTGTTGTCATTTTTCTAACTTAAGTAAATTGCAGGTTTTTGGATAAGATCCTTCTGTGGGATGGATCCTTGGACTGAACACTCACTGTGTTCACATAATCATTTTATATAGCTGCTTTTTGCACTTATACCTTAGGATATTTTACAGTTGAGTTGCTGGTTATTAAGTATCAGTACTTAATAAAATTGCTCATATTTGGTAACTTTTTTCCAGAGATTTATTTTTCTTTTGGTATTACAAGTTCAAAATTTAGAAATTTGAACTTTACTGTTATTTTGAGGGGCAGCAAAACTAAAGGCAGAAGACAGAAATGACAAAGATTTATATAATTTTTCTAGGTAGTCTTCCATGAATGGCAGTGATGGCATTTGGGTAAAATGGCAAAAACTTAGTCCCTACAGAGTCTCTGTTAAAATGTTAACTTTCCTGCTGTAAGTATAGTAAGTAATTTGTTGTGTGAGAAACTGAAATTTAGCTTTGCCTATGGCCTGTTTTGAGTAGCTGTAAGAAATAATTGACACTGTTGGTTGAAGCAATGACTTGCTAGGGCATACTTATTAAACCATGATCCAAAGACTCTGGGATTTTTGGGAAGTGTTCCTGAATGCAGTGTCTGTACAATAAGATCCTTCAGTCTTGGAATGATGTGGAAATGCAGTATGGTATCTGTGCTTTAGATTATACCAATACTAACTGGTCTGTATAACCAAAACATCATTCTTTCATCTTTCAGATGCTTTAGCTGTTGTCATAGAAGTTGCAAACCATGCTAATGACATTATGAAGCAGGGAGTAAGTATTTTGCCTTATGAAGCTGGTTGATTAAAGTTTTCTCTCTTTCTTTCTCTATCTCACTCTCTTTCTCTCTTTTTCTTGTTCCTTAGAAAAAATCATGAATGCAAGGGCAAGTACTTACCTTCTGCTTTTTTTCCCTCATAGGATAACTTTCAGAAACTCATGCAGATCCAATACAGTTTAAATGGACACCATGAGATCGTACAGCCAGGAAGGGTAAGTGCCCCATATGGCATTCAGCAGATTGCAGTGAAAGTGAAGATGATATTCAAGCAAAGACTGATGCTGGAATATGCAAAGAAGAAAATTGGTCCATTGCTTCCTTATTAGGTTCTAGCAGTCAAATGAATACTGGCATTCCGTATGTGTGGGGTTTTTTTCAATGTTTATCTGACAGAAACTTAGAATTTTTAGAATATGATTCCTCGCCAGATCTTGCAGGCAGGTTTTTGTCCTCAAGCTTAACCCTCTATTTCTCATGATTTCATGTGCAGCATGGAAAACTAATGTGGTCATCCACACTCACTTTTACAGAAACATAAGGATAAACAGCTTTTCTCAGAAAGGGAACCCTGAATCCCAAAACTTGTGCAACACTTCTAGTGTAGTAACAATAATAATAATAATAGTCATCATCATAATAGTTATAAAAAAGTCAGCTTAGTTGCATGGCTTGTGCTTTAAAAAGCTAAGTTTTGCATTTCTTGTTTTGATTTACTAGGTCTTTTTGAAAGAGGGAACACTGATGAAGCTATCACGGAAGGTCATGCAGCCAAGAATGTTTTTTCTGGTAAGATGCTATGTATGTTGCTATGTGCCTTATCCTAGTGTAATTTTTAGTGGTTGAAACATTACACTGCAAACATAACTAATAACTGCAGGTAGTAGAAAAAAATTACTAATTGTTGCTGTTCTATTCAGTCAGTTCTAATGTAGTGATATTATCTGTGGCATATGTCCTAATTTTAATGGAAAATCATTTCTCACTAAAGCATATTATTTTGAACAATACTCATTTAAAACCTGAGAGCTTTCATGAGAAGACATTATCTGTAGTACTGTGGAAGGTAGCACAATTACTCCATCCCTCTTAGCTGTACCAGATCTGAAAACCTACAACTCTTGTCACTGCTACTGCACCCTTCCCTCCCTCCTTTCCTTCCTCCCGTCTCCCTCCTCCTCTCTCCTTCCCCTTGCAGGAGCCCAAGTGCATCCTGAGCAGAGCACTGGGTGGAAGTTAAGTACTGGGTTCTTTTCCTGTCTCTGCTACTGCTTTGTTTTGAAACTTCTGTGCATCTCTGAAGTTTCTGTTTCCACTTGAACCTTTTGTTTATCGCTTCTATTTAGACAGTAAAGCAGTTGTTATCCTGTAATTTATGGCATTATTGGTCCACAGTCCTGGCTGAATTCTGTCTTGTAGTTACCCTAATATGAAGAAATACTTCCCTAGGCAGTCCTGGAGTGTGTATTATACCAGTTACCGAAATACACTCAAAAATGTGGTGCTATCTCAAGCTTCACAAACCAGATATTGCTAATTTCAGTGTGTCTATCTTGGATTTTCTCTGTTTTGTTTTATGGGGCAAGGGGTTTGTTTGGTTTGGGGTTTTTCATAGATGTAAATGGTACAGGCTAGCATTCATACCATTAGACACAGTGATTTTTCCATTTATCATGTTGTGAAGATTTAGTAATCATTTGAAACATTTGCTTGTTTTGCAAAGAATCACATAGCAAAAACTTAAGAGATACTTCAGGTTTTGGTATTTGTTTATGTGTAGTAAATGAAGTTTGGATCCATGTGTTGAACAGCACAGAAAATAAAAAAATCTTAGTTACTGTTCAGTAAGTGCACTGAACAAATCCAAATCTGGAAGAACAGGAAATAAACAGTAGATGCACTTTAAACTGGTAAAATTCACAAGGTATGGTTCAGTTTGTCCTTACAAATTGCTAATCCATTCTGCTATCTCTTAGTTTCTGGATTGCTTTGATTTGCTTGAATGGTTAATTCTAGTATCCTTTTAAAGTAGTTTGCTATACTATATACCTATGTACACGAGAAACATTTTTGTCCCTTTTGACAGCCTGTTCTTTGACATCCGCGCACTGTTTACTCATGTGCCAAATGTATATTTACACAAGGAGGATATAAATAGATACCTATTGTTATCTAAATTCATACATGAAAATGTTTCTTGGATTCTAAGTGGAATAATAAGAAGTAGAGGATACTCTTCTGGACAGTTATCTCAATGTTGTAGGAGTTCTGTACTTCCAGTAAAATCCATCTGAAATTTTCTGTCTTTTAACAAACTTTAGTCATTAAAAAGCATTCTGTATTACAGTTCAATGATGCCCTGTTGTATACTACTCCAGTTCAGTCAGGGATGTATAAACTCAACAACATGTTGTCGTTGGCTGGAATGAAGGTGAGTCACTTGTTAAAATGAGCCTTTTTCCAAATCTACCTAAACTCAGGCCTTCAAATTTTAAAAAGTGACTGTGTTTACTGTTGGCAAGAGATATTAAATATGCTTATATTGTTCCAGAGCAATCCTACAGCTTAATGTTTTTTGCATAATGTGGCCTGTGGGATTGCTATCTAGGTTTCCCTAAATATTCTGTTGCCAAAGGATCATCTTGGCTGCATTTCTCCCGGTGTTGTCCTACTCTGCAATAGTCTGCCTACTAATTTTTTGTATTGTATTTTGTTTAGACTGCCTCACTTTTGCCTTTTAACTGCTTTTATTGCTTTTATTTTATTGACACCCAGAGATTAGGCATCTTTGCCTGATAAGATCCTGGTGGATCTGGTTTATAGATTTGCTAACTGTGAGGGAAGATACGGCTTTTCTTCCTGAGCCCTTGTGAAAAGCATCAAAGTTAAGCCTTGAGCCCCTCTGGGTAAGGATAAGGGACATGCATGCCGTGTAATGACTTAGTCGCTGACATGACAGTTAATGGGAACAACAAATCATTGCCTTGGGAATCATTGTCTCCGGTCCTGTCAGAAAAAATCACCAAGTCAAGTTGCAGTGCCGATCTGGAACTCAGGTCCAAAGTTTTGGAAGCAGAGCTACAAAATGTCTTTTGCCAGCAGATGTCTTGCAGTGGCTCAGACTCACTCCTGATTTTTAATCCCCCTTAAAAATTCAGAAATTCGGTAGCTCAAAAGGATCAACAGGGTAGTGCAGCCCTTGGCCACTCTGGGGTACACCAGTGGGCTACATCTCATCCTGCAGCAGCAGCAGTGCCTTTTTTTGTCCAGTTGCAGGAGGTGCTCGAGGCAACGTGACTGGGCCTGTGTGGAAGGTGTCTGACAGCTCTTGAGCTTCATTCCCCTGTACATCTCCAGTATTTGTATGAGGGCCAGTGAAATAAAAGAGTGGATTGCATGTAATCTTAGTGTAGCTGGGCCCTCTGGACTGGTATATGATTTCCTGTTTCTGAGTATTTTCTCTCCAGTGTTCCCTTTTTGCAATAAAAATGTAAGAAATTTTACAGGAATTAAAATTAAAGCAATGACAAAAGTAACATTTCAGTTTGAATGTGAAGTTTTCTCTCTCGGCTGAAGGTTAAGAAGCCAACCCAGGAAGCATATCAGAATGAACTGAACATTGAAAGCGTAGAGAGATCCTTCATTCTTTCAGCAAGGTAAATCTTTCAAATAAACAGTGATTTTAAAACTGTGTGTTTTCAAACAGGCCACACAAGCTTTTTAGAGCTTGTTTTGCACTTAATGTAATGAAAAGTTACTCTTGGCTAGAGTGATTGCAGAATAGAGGGAATCAGTAAATCAGAGTGAATAAAACCATTGTTTGGTTACTCTTTTTCACCTTAGATACACCTTCAGAAACTTCCAAGTAAATTGAAATACTATTCTTGCACTGTCTTTCCTTGAGAGGGTTTCAATTTACTTCATTTTAGACTTTGCTTTTCAGTATTTTTTTGTTCTTCTAAAATTACTGATATGCTTTATGTTACCAAATTCTCTAAGTAACAGCAAAAGGATATATGGTAAATAAGCCAGCTCTGGTCACCTTCACTGAGATGCCTTTAGCAAAGGCCTGTTTTTGTGGATTGTTTTTTTATGGTGCTTGAGTTGAAGTTTTATGTGTTCTGACATTAGTGACAGTGCTGATACCAATGAAGAAAGACATGTTTTCTCTTTTATTTAGCAATATTTATTTATTTATTGAGCAAGAGCAGACTGCTGCTTTTTGTGTGACCTTGTAAATACTGACATGAGAATGCACAAAGATAGCAGTATCTGTAGCTGAGGGGTAGACCAAGGTTAACATTGTCAAAGAAACCAAAGGAAGTAGCTCAATTGTCAGAGCAGTAGTTATTTATAACAACACACTTGAAATGTGTTGAAATGGGTAATTTAATAATTAAAAATAATAATTTGAAATGGGTAGTTCTGTATTTCTTCAACAAATTTAAACATTTCTTATAGGTCTTCTACACACTGGGGAAAAACTGCATTTCACAGTTTAGGGTATGGTTCTGCTTCAGTGTAATGTGAACAGCTCTGTGCTGCTTAGGTGCCTTGGTGACTCGACATCACACAGACACATGAAGGCATTCAGGGGATGACAGCAGGCAATGAGGATTTATCTCTGCTTGACTTGAAACAGTGTTTCACTTTTAATTCAGTTGTTCTAAAAAATGTAAAAGAATAATTGGAACGTCTGAAAATGTTATCATCTTAACATACAAGCTACCTATTTTCCACAAAACAGGATAGACTACTCTTTTTGATGAACTGATTAAGTGGTAGATTAAAAGCAGCTCCTGGGAAAGGTGTGCTGGTCCATAGGGGAAAACCCCTATATATAACATGGTCATTTGGCATAGTTTGTGACATACTTTTGTCTTAACCTTGAAATTGCTGGAATTAACCTCATATTGCCAGCTGAGGCTGCTACAATTTGGGGTTTTTTTGTTTGTTTTTTCTTTTTTTTTTTTTANAGTGTTGTTAATGTTGCATCTTTGGGAGCATTCAGCTCTGTTATTTTTATGCTTGCTGGGAGCCATGCTTGTGCAGTAGCCCTAAGTTAGACAGCAGGGACAGAGAGAGCTTGCATTTGCAAGGAGGTGCTGGAGGCTCCAGATGTAAATGACAGTTTTCAGATTGTTTTCTGTCACCAGAACTGGGCTGTTGTGGTGCAGGAGGGAAGCAGTTGAAAAACACTACCAGCAACAGGTGCTTGCATATATTTTTCCCAATCAACTATGTTGTTCCTATTGATAAATATTCTAAATGTGAAGAGGATTCACATCTTGTCAACCCAGGCTACATCTTCCTTTGCATGATGCCTCATTCTAACAGCTTGTCAGGTCCTATATGGTAAAAAAAACCACCTTAATTTCAAAACTGTTCAAATTAATCTTAAAGACACTGGAGACAAATTTCACTTCCATGAGTTTTTTCAAATAATAAGCATTATGTGGAGTGTACACCAAAGAAGAGATTCTGAAATGATCCTGGGTGCAGAGACAAGGAAGTGAAAAATTAAGCTGGTGAAAAATTGCTAGTCATAAAAAGCAGGCCAGTTAATAACAGAAATATAGATTAATGCCTAGACAAGAGTCTGTCACTTCAGGTTTAGTTTTACTGATTGCATCAGTATTGTGCTTTATCTAGTCTGGGTTGAGGTTTCAGTTTTCCTGGGATATCTGTAGGAATGTGAATTGTTTTTCATAGTACAATGCAGTATTGTACTAGAAATCTCTTCATCAGAAGAACAGGTTAGTGCATCTGCATGATACAGCACTGTGCAGAAGTAAAGCTTTGGTCCTGGCAACAACAGTCATGGCAGCCTGACGTGGTCTGGCCCCTGAGTAAGGCTGATGAAGAGCTATGCCAGGCAGACAGAGCTGCATCTCTTCCTATCCTGCCTAAGGATGGTCAGGCAAGACTGGCTCAGCTGGGAGAGGTGCCTTAAGGCTCTGATCCTGGAAACAAGAGGGACACGCTTCCCCAGTGCCCTCCTGGGCCACTGAGCTGTTTAGCTCCACTGAGCAGCTGGATGTGTGCCCCCAGCACATGCATTTGCCAGTAGTAGCCGTTGCTGGGGTTTTCTGTAATCCATTTGAGGCTTTCCACTGTGATGTTAGATCTTAAATAAATAATAATGTTTAAAAAAACCAAGAAACTCCTGCAGTTTTAGTAAACAGAATCACTTTTGTAAGGATGCAACAAATAGCGGACCTGCAGCAGGGGAAGCAGTACGGCTGGGCAGCTGTGGGGGAGGGCTGGAGTGACAGCAGAAGAAACTGCCGATTTTGCTGCAGCAAACCATTGCATCAATTCCGTTGCCAGTGGCACCACCTTTGCTCTTCCATTCTGAAGGATTGTAAACAATCCTAAAGGCTACCACTAGCAAACTTACCAAGCATGGGGTTCCTGGTGAAATACAAGGGTGTAAGCCTGTAGCTCATTGTGCAAGCCACTGCATACAGGGCAGTCCCCACATGATGGGGATGGCGGTGGTGTGTAATCTCCAAAACCTGTGCCATCTTTCAAGTTAATTAACTAATACAGTTACATGAATCTAATTAAATGTAACCAGATTTTGAAAAAGCCAAAGGAGTTGATTAGAGTTCTGAATATTTAGTAGTTAATGCAGACCAGTTGTTCTTTCCGGATGAGGAAGCAAAGGTAAATAGACTGAACAAAATGTTCCACTCAGAATGTGAGATGTTGGGACAGACACTAATGCATTGCTTTGCCCTTGCATGTATCTTATTTCCTCTCCTTTTGTTCTGATTTTGTTGCTGAGTGTGCTAGATCTTTTTTCTTTTGCTTGTGCCTCACAGGTTTCCTGTGTGTTTACTTTAGCAGATTTGTCCTCTCTGATTCTGTATAGCACTCTGTTTCATCCCATTGAAACCCCTCGTTCAAAATATTTCCCTTAAAGGTCCAAAGATGATAAAAGCTTCCAAATTCACCTACAAAACCGTTAAATAATAATTGGCATTAGACACCTTATTTGTGTAAGTCATTGCTTACCTCTTCCCTAACTTTCCTTGCTATATATTTGTGTTCAATTCCTTGGTTTAAACAAATTAATTTATTCAATACCAATTAAAAAGTGGGGAATAGAAAAAAATGTTGGGAGTGGATTCTTGTTTAAATTTTAGAAACCCTTTTTATGCTGGCATGGCATCTTAAAGAGTCTAGCTGTTCCTCTGCTACAAAACTGCTTCATCCTTCCTCAGAGCCTTCTCTGTGTTGCTGGCACAAGTAATTGTTCAGCTGTGTGATGGTAATTTAGTTGGTAAATTGATCCAGAGGAAGGGCAGGTTGATGGCTTGCTTTAATATGGATTTGTTTCCCAATCCAGCCCGCTGCATAACTGTGTGCATTCTGCCACAAAAGTGAAAATAAGATCTAGTGGCTGAGAGGAAGGATACTAGGCTGCCCTTTGCAGCAGGACAGCACAGGTTTATGAAAATGGTGCTGTGCCCATGGACAGAGGAGGTGCTTTGGCACTGCACATAATCCACTATAGCTGCAGGGCCCTGTTGCACCAGGTACTCCTTGTGCTCCCTGTGCCGTGCCACTTCAGCCTAATGCTTTCCTTGCACTTGATTAGTGATTCACCACCAACTGTGGGATAAAGAGATGGACTAAGCTTACCTGTCTGTCTCTTTGAGTTAGCTCATCCAATGGAAACGTTTTGGGAAAAAAAAATTACTATTTGAAAGTAGCCTGACCTGGTAGGAGCAAATAGTTAGGAGCACAAGGCAGAAGAGTCAGTGTGATTTTACCTGACAGAAGCTTGGAGTTTCACAGGGTTGGGTATAACAAACTGCACTGCACTCTGAGATAGAAGGAAGTGGGGAGAAAAAAGGCTTGCTGAAATTTCAGGTTGCCTTCAAAATGGAAGGCCCATGCCTTTGTTCTAGGAGCATCATTTAGTCAGGCTATTCAAGGGTCTGGGGAGGAGGGGGTAGCAATGACCAACAAGCCTTGTAAGAATCACAGAATTTTGGAAGGAGGAAAGGGAAGGAGGGAATCCGCATGACAACAGACAAAGAAATATTTTTTAGTATTAGTCGACATAAATAACTAACACCATGCTAAAGGTTAAAAAATAATGCCAGTTGCAGTAGGATTTGTAGATGTTTTATAAACTGAAATTGCAAGAGAGTTACTCCAATGTGCAATAAAGCTAATAAATTCTAATCAACACTTGCTTCTTAGAATGCTAATAATAATAAATTGCTTTTGTGGGTTTTTACTCCAACAGTTCTGCTACAGAAAGAGATGAATGGTTAGAAGCTATCTCCAAGTCAATTGAAGAATATACAAAAAAGAGAATCACATTTAATCCAAGCAAAAGTCTTGAAGAGGTATATCCCACCATTATTGTTGGTTTGTTCCCTTTTTGAATATAAAATTTCCTGACAAGTGCTTAGAGAAACAAGAGGTATTCCATGACGAATAACAAAGCAAGATGGTAAATAATTGAATAGATGGTAGAACAGAATATTTCATAGTGTTATCTACTTCATAAATTTAAAATTATTTTCTTCAAAAAAACCCAAATCAGTTTTCACAGTTCTCTCTGTAGCCTTGTGCACAGAAAGATGAAATGAAAAGGTTTAAAATAAAGCAGCTATTGATCCAAGTAGGCTGGTAAAGCTTGAAGGTCGTTAAATGCATCTCTGTTGTCAGGCTTGCATTATAATGGTCTCTGATGAAATAGTAGATAACATTGAAGACCATGACAATTTATCAGAGAAGGCTTTCCAACATCATTAGCATTATCTTATAATCACTGATGAATATTAGTCTTATTTTTCCTCACTGAATGTAATGATATTGTGCCTATGTTCTCTCAGGCAGATGCAGAGAAACAGGAAGAAGATAGTCCTCTGGGATCAAAGGCTCCCATCTGGATCCCTGACACGAGAGCCACCATGTGCATGATCTGTACGAGTGAATTCACGCTGACATGGAGAAGGCACCACTGCAGGGCATGTGGGAAGGTTGGGTGATTTTGTGGTTACCTTTTCAGCTGGTCATTCAGGTTCCTTGTGTGACATTCAGGTGGAGCCTTATCACCCCAACTACTCTTTTAAGCAACCCTGTACTATGACACAGTTATGTGGGTTAGAACCAACATGTTGGGGTTGGTGGTTTGGGGGCTGAGGTTTGGGTTTTTTGGACAGGTGTTATGACAGACCAGTATTCAGACTTCAACATGCTACATGTTAGTTATTTTGCATTCTGGAGTGCTATTTATGGTTATTTTGCAATTACATAATACCCACAAATTGTGAGAACCCAGGGCAGGGGGAACATTCCTCTGTCTGCCCTGGGGTGTTCTGACTCCCAGGGAAACACTGACTTCGACCTTCATTCATGGAGAAGGCTTCCAAAGCCTCAAGCTAAATTAGAAATTGCAAGAGTGTGAAATAGATTGTAGAAACTATAGAGAGTAGTATAGTATGTCATATGGGTGAGAAATTTAGATTTTAGGATTTCTAGTATGTTGTAGTTGGGAACAAGACGGAGGGTATAGGGTGTTGTCTCGAGTTCCTTTTTTTTTCTTTCTTCTTCCTTCTTCACAGCTTTGGGTGGTATCTTGTAATTGGCTAGAAAAATCTGCATTGCAGGCTCTGAGGGGTCAGTTATTGGGTTAGAAGGGAAAATAATCTAGGTGTCATTTCTTAATTGGGTAGTTTAGTTTTTGATTAGACTTAAAAGGCCTTGCAACATGAGACTGTTAGCCATTTTGGTGCTGTTTTCCTGCATGCAAGGTCTGGTGCAGACAGCATGCTGAAGTTTTGATAACAATAAACAAGAAGCTGAAGACCGAAAAAGTCCAATGCGTCTCTCATTCCTGACACAGAACTGCTCCAGGAGGGCTTCCCCCAGTAGGGAGCCCCCAGGGAGAAGCCCAACGTGGGGCCAGAGAAGCCACAACAAATGTTAGCTGAAATGAAGAAGTATCTTCCTCACTAATTTTCATAAGATAAATAATGATTTTTGATTTTAAGTTAGTACCAGCCTTCTTTTATATTTACACTTATGAAAGCTGTATCTAATAAACTTTATCTTTGTTCTTTTAATCCAGTGGGAGTACAAAATTAGAATGCAATGAAGTTGAGACATCTGTATTGTAAAGAAATCATCAAGAGAGCAATAGCTTTTTAGCTATTTCAAAAAATTTATGGTTGTAACAGTTCAGTAACGCAGTAGGTTTGTTCTATTTTTAATGGATCATTAACATTGGCCTATTGACTCCTAATTCACTGATTTTTTTTTTTTTAATATTTAAATTTTTATCATTTAGAGGAGGAAAGGACAACATGTTGAGCATAAAGACACTGGAAAAAGCCAAGATCTTAAAACATTTGCACTGTAAATGACTATTTCAGGTTTTTATGGGCTTAAAAGTGCTGAAGTGAATGTCTTTGGGTATTTAGTGATTTACGGGTGCACATAATGTACAATAATGCTTTTATCTGTTTCTATCTTGTTTCCAGATTGTCTGTCAAGCTTGTTCATCAAACAAACATGGCTTAGACTATATGAAAAACCAGCCAGCTAGAGTATGTGATCATTGCTTCAGGGAGCTACAAAAGCAAGGTAAAGAAAACCTTCACAAACTGCGTCTTACTTTTGTGGCCTTTATAACATGGTATATGTGTGCCTCCTTTTTACTGCTGGGTTCAAGTGCTTAATTCTGCTTGTGCCTGAAACATGATAGGCACCTGAGATTCTAAGCCAAACAAGCTTCTGTAGAGCAAGTTAGGAAATGAATTTGCAATACATTAGCTCTTTCTTCCACAAACATGTGCCTTTACCCTATGGTAATGACATGTAGCTTATGTTGCTTTCCTTTTGTGGTAACAAGTGTTACATTGCTTTTCATTGATCACAGGGTACAAGTGTACATTAGAGTCTCACAGTTTATCCTGAGTTTAACCTCCCAGGGGTTCATGTTCAATTTTACACTCTGTAACTTGTATGTCTGTAAACTTCATTTTTGCCAGCAAAGCTGCTGAGATGGCTAAAGTTCTGGGGCTCTGTAGAGACACAGGCCTTAATCTTTCTGAAGCTGAGTCTCTTCAGGTCTATAAACTGACCTCAAGCCACTCACAAGCCTCAGCTCTTATTCAAGAATTTGGCATATCTGTACCTCAGTTCTGAAAGCAAGCTCCTAACCATTGCCTACTGAACACTGGCAATACGGAATTCAAAATAAAACACCACTGCTAGAGCAGTTTTCACTGAAACACTTTCAGAGAATGTGGTGCCTAGTGGAAAGCAATGGCTGGATAACCTAATGGTAATAACATTTGCTTAAAGGCGAGATCCAGGGTCCTTGTCCTGAGAAAACTCTAGTACATCTCTTTGAAGAAGCTTCATATCATTCTGCAGAAACAAGTGTAAAATCAATGAAAGCACCTCCCAGTGAGGTGGGAATCCAGTCCCATCTCACATGACTTGCTGTGAAATACTCGAATATAAAGTACACAAATGAGCTGTAAACAGACTGAAAGAGCTTTCTGGACCCCTTCCCTTGGAAGAGGCTCCAGTGTGACACGAGCTGTCTAGGGTATCAGGAAATCTGTGGTGCCTGGTGAAATGATAAAGCTCTGGATCCCAGCACACTGGGGGTGACATTTCTAATGGAGGTGCGGAAAGCAGCATGGATAACCCAGGAAATGACAGTGGGAGCCTGCGGTGATGGAAAGGCCACTGTCTGAACCACCTGCAGGTGTCTGCGCTGGGCACTAGAGGCTGCTATGCTGCAGGCAATTGCAGCTGCCTGAAGCTGGGAAAAGGGCTGGGGAGCAGGTGCAGTACCGCTGGCAATCACATTGCTTTCCTGCTCTTCTCATTATCTCAGAGCCTCACCGAGTTCAGGGCCAACTCTAGAAGTAGACTTTATGAAACCACTCATTCCAAGTGCAGCTGTAAAAAAAAAGTGGTGGGTGTTGCTAGAAAAAGGAGTTTTGAAGAGGTGAAGTGTTGCATAAGTCTTCCAAGAGAGATGAGTAACTACCTGTGGCAGTGAAGAAAGACAGCACATGCTGGGAGGTAGGAATGTCCAGAAGTGTGTGTGTGCTGGAAGAGGAACATCCCTATTGAAGAAGGTTGAGAAGTTAACAGATGTAGAGAATTGAAAGATAAAGTACAGAAAACATAGAGGACAGCTGTAAAAATTTGCTGTGATTTTTAAGACTTAATTTTCACCCTCTTTATGAGCAAAGGCAGTTCAACATCCAGAAAACAAGCTTCGAAAACAAACAAGACCAATTTGTTTCGTTTTAAACTTATTGTGGTTTTTTTAGTATGATCGTGATTTGGGAGATTCCAACTCATGGTGTTGATGATAACACTGAAAAGTTAATTCAGTGCTGAATTTAAAATGATTAGGTGTTACTATTGTAACCCTGTAATCTGAATAAAAATGCCAGCTGTTTTTAAGAAGAAAAGTCCAAGAATTAATTGTGTGTGTTTAGTCGTCTATGACATGAAATCAATATGTTCATCCTGTGCATTTTAGATAACCAGTGCACTCCTAAGAGCGGATCCCCAGTCAGCCATAAATCCCCATCAAGTGCCTTGTCTACAGTATTACAAAGTATTCCCTCTGGAAGAAAGCAGAAAAAAATTCCTGCAGCCCTCAAAGAAGTAAGTGTTTTATTGGTTGAAAGTGGTACCTTGTTGGTATTATATCATCAATATATCAAGAGTGGGGAAAAAAATCCTTATTTTAATCATCTTATCTAGAATCAAAAGTCAAAATGTGTCTCTGAGGTTTGGGCCTTAGTTTTAAATAGACAGGGACATGAACTATGAAGCATTGTGTAAACTGCATAAACACCTGTGAGATTGTGATTCAGAGCTATAGTTAAAATTGTAATTTCTTTCTTGCTTCCCCATGTTTCCCTGAATTGTGATTTATCACTGTACCAACAGTCAGTGACAAGACTCCTACACCAACTCAGCTCTTGGTTTATGATTAGGAAAGGTGGAGTAACCATACTTACTGTAGGTGCTGGGAATGGGAGGAAGTGATTTTTCAGCAGGTTTGCTGATGACACCAAGATGTGTGTTGCAGTCCACACACTGGAGGGAAGGGATTAGGATAGGCATGAAAGATGGGTCTATGTGAACCTCACAAAATTCAACAAGTCCAAGCCAAGGTCCTGCATGTTTGTCAGGGAAATCCCAAGCACAAATACAGGCTGAGTGGAGAATGGATTGATGCTAGCCCTGGGGAGAAAGAGCTGGGGCTGTTTGTGGGTGAAAAGATTGACAGAAATCGTCAATTTGCATTTGCAGCTCAGAAAACCAACTTGCAACCCTGGGCTGCATCCAAAGCCAGCAGGGTGAGGGAGGGGATTGTGCCCCTCTGCTTTGCTCTGGTGAGACCCCACCTGCAGTATAACTCTGGAGTCCCCAAAGTAATAAGGACATGGACTTGCTGGAATGAGTCCAGAGGAGGGCTACTAAGTTGAGGGAGGGCTGGAGCACCTCTCCTAATAGAACAGGCTGAGAGACTTGGGATTGTTCAGTCTGGAGAAGAGAAGGCTCCAGGGAGATTTTGGAGCAGCCTTCCAGTACCAGAAGAGAGGCCTACAAGAAAGCTGGGGAGAGACTTTTTACAGGGGCATGTAGTGATAGGACAAGGGGGACCCTTCGTAAGTTGAAGGAAGGTAGGTTTAGATTAGATACCAGGAAGAAATTCTTTACTATAAGGATGGTGAGGAACTGGAACAGGTTACCCAAAAAGGGGTTGTGGACTCTCCATCCCTGGAAGTGTTCAAGGGACTAGATGGGGTTTTGAGCTGTCTAAGCTCTAGGGGAAGGTGTCCTTGCCCATGACAGGGGAGTAGGAATGAGATGTTCTTTAAGGTCTCTTCCAAGCCAAACCACTCTGTGATTCTATGATTCTTCTTATATAGGAATCTGTGTTCTCCAGCTGTTTTCCTCAGCGTTTCAGCTCTCTCTTGTCCTGTTGTATCCAACTTAAGTTCCAACCTTCATTTACAGGAAACCTCTCTTCCAGACCAGATAGATGGTAGGAGGCAAAATAGTTTTTCTTTCATCCACCTGAGTGAGTTAGCAACATTAACCTGAGATGGGGTAAAAATTTCAGTCTCTGACAGGCAAGGCTCTGGAAATCTGTTTAAAAAAAATAAAGGCATACTGTGAAATCTTATTAGGGTTTGTTGATTCATTTTTTTTTTCCTCTTCAGGTTTCAGCAAATACAGAAGACTCTACAATGAGTGGCTACCTACACAGATCTAAGGGCAGTAAGAAACCATGGAAACACCTGTGGTTTGTTATAAAAAATAAGGTGCTATACACATATGCTGCTAGTGAGGTAAGAGACCATATATTAGAAACTAAATATCCAATGATAATACAGTCTTTGTAACAAAGTTGTTTAGTCTTATGATCTAGGAAAAAAGCTATAAAATTAGATTACCTTACAGTATTTGATCTGATTGTGATGCAGTATTTTGAAAAGGCCCAGTGAGCTCAATACCATAATACATTGATATAGCTATGTTGTTTCTGATTCCAGATCTAGCTTTGAGCTAGATCTGGAATCAGAACTGCACTGCACAGCATTGCTCAGTTGTAGGTATTTTCTGAGTCAGTTGAATACACGAGGGATCTGTTTGCATGCATTACAGTACTAGTGTACTAGTGGCAAAGGCAACATTATAAAAGCATCTTGAACTATCTTGTTCTGCAGTTCCATAAGGTATTTTGAATGCTTACAAAAGGAGTCAACTAATATCTCTTTACTTCTCCTGAAACTGTTGTCTTCAGCCTGGAGTTGTTATTTGATATAAAAGAAATGCATCTTATGTAATGGCATTTGCTTTTTATTTAGATTGTGTGGTGCTATTGCAGTGTGGAATAATCTCTAACATATATATATATATATATGTATGTATATATGGTACATGTATATGGTATCCTAACATGTGCTGAGGATGTATTTTATTGCATCTTAGAACGTTCTTAGAATGTTTTGTAACATATATATTGATCTTATGTATTGATCTTGGATGTACTGATCTTGGGCTTCAGGTTTTTGTATTGTTTGTTATAGTTTACGAGTAGCTTTCAAGAGCAAAATATCCAAAGCATCTGTTTTAAGGTATTGCTATCCCTCACTTTCTTTCAAAATGTAAGGCCCAACTTATTCTGGCCATGTAAAGAATTAATCCTCCTTCACTCCACACTACCTCCACTCTGGTTATTTCCTAGTTTGTGCTCAGATTTGTTCCTGGGTTGTTCCTGCCAACCTTTATTTTAGATCTTTGGAATTATGTCCAAAACCTGTGATGTTGTTTCCACTACAGCATTGGCAATACTAAAAATAAAACCCAACCCAAGTAGTTATAAAAACAGCTTAAATAAGTATGTAGAAAACAATTACTTTTACATCAATTAGAAAATCATTTCAGAGCATTGTGTCTCATCTGGCCTTTGCAAAGGAAACTATAGCAGAGGTAAAAAAAAGAGCAAAGTCTGTGACAGTCACCTTAAATTTACTTTGTTCCTCTGAGATATCAACCTTACAAAGTAGCTTCAGTTTGCAGTTCACAATCACAAAATTAACTCTTTCCTATTTTCTTAAACTGAGGAATATCCGTCCTTAGTTTTCACCTTGGTGAGTCATTACAGGAGAGATTATTTAGAGAGTCTATAGGGAAGGTGCAGTGTTGCCTTGGCCACTTAAGCCACTTATATTTGTTCCAAGTGATAGAAAGATCAATGGTAAAGAAATCACCTATTAGTGGTATGAAGACCTGAGATAGTAAAACAGATTACTCAGCCTTACATGACTCTTTTCCAATATCAAGAAATGCTGCTGTCACAGGACACTTTTGTTTCACTGTAGAGGCAATTACCAAAATCTTCACCTGATGTGTCCGTGTTTATATAAATTTGGGGGGGGTTAGGTATTTTTTTTTCTTCTGTTTGTAAGCATTGCAGGACCTTGCCTGCAATGCCTTCCACTGTTTTGGAACTTGCACAGGATTAAAAATACTTCTTTTTTTCTTTCCAAGAATGCTGTGTATTGTATTCATTAATAAAAAGACAAGAGTATTAAAAAAAACAGGTAACTGAGGTAAATGAGGAAGGGTCTTTTCTAGTCAACTGTTAGTGAACACTCAGCAGCTTGTTTTCCCCTATCCTGTTTATTTCCAGCAAAAGAAAGTGAGATAAATTTAGCCATTTAAAGATTTGGAGTGCTTGAGAACACAGGTTGCCTCTGTAGCTCCTCCTTTTAGCATAGTCAGTGCAGTTAATAGCATCCCACTTCACTTCTGAGCTTGCTGGAGAGAGCACTGGGCTTGATGGGCCTCTGGTCTGCTGCCAGGTGGTGGCTGATCTGTTGATACAAGAAGTCCTTGCCAGGCAGAATGATGAGACCATGCAGTGAAAGCCAAGGTAGATGCTATCAGGGAAATGAAAAGAGGATCAGCGATGTTGAAGTCTGTGAGGTTTTATTTCCTGTCCCCTGACTTATGCCGGGAGACTATAAAAAGCAGCATTCTGGGCGTGTATGTTTATAACAATTTGTTATATTATCTGCTGCAGTGGTATGGTGTTTGAAGTCTAAATGCATGCCTTAGTATGTCTTACCAACTCTATAATTTTGTATTTTTTTTCCTTTTTTTCCCTGTTACATAGGATGTGGCAGCATTAGAGAGCCAGCCTTTACTCGGATTCACAGTCAGTGAAGTAAAAGGTGAAAACTCAGAGTCTAGAGTGTTCCATTTACTGCACAAAAACACTTTATTTTACATATTCAAGGCAGATGATCCCCATTCAGCTCAAAAGTAAGAAATTATTTCCATTCATTTCTGTTATTTCTAGAAAATTCAGAAGTGGTGAATGTTAATATTCACACATGAAGCATATGTATAAAAGATCCATATTATATCATAAGTAAATTAAAGTTTTAAATTACTTAAACACAAGGTTCTGGTTTCATTAGGGCTTCTGAAATGCTGGAAGCAGACTCTCTTCTGCAAAAGACTGAGTGTAGAATGAGAAAGTCAGAGGTAAAACAAGAAATCTTTCTTTTTTCTCACCCATTCCTCTCACCTTGGTCTACTCAAGTGAAAATTGAATGTTACCTTTGGATAAATCCAGAAAATATTTTTAAGAATTAACTGATATGCTCCTTTTTTAATTTTACCTGTTCATATTAGTTAATCAGTAGCATGGCAGTGAAAAATAAAGCAAACACTAAAACTTGAGGGCCAAGGTTTGAAGTGTGTGAGCTGATGCCCATGAGCACCTAGGCATGCACTCAGACCAAAAGCTTGCATTCAAAGAGCATTCACACAAGCTGTTTCAAGTCCTGTCTGAACTTGCAGTCATATTTTCAAGCTATGTATTGTTTTGGTTTCATGTAAAATAATCTGGAAGCTTGGTCATTAATCAGTAGAAAACATTAATCACATGATTCATAAAGTAAACTAAAAGTGAGCACAGAAGGAATACATGTAAGCTATCTTTCTTACACGCCTATCTTATCTGACTGGTTTCATTGCAGTTTCCCCAAATGAATTTTACATTATTAAATAGATTTGATGCTTTTACAAGTCCATTATTAGTACTTAAACATTCAAATGGATGCAGGTTTAGTTTTCTGCAAATAGGAACATTCTAAAAACAAATACAACAGGAAATTTTGAACAGCTGAGAACGTGCTTAATGACACTTCTCTACAGAAGAAAATATGGAAGTCTTTATTTGATTTTTGAGAGTATTTTGTGCAGATGTGCATAAATGTTTCTTTGTTAATTAAGATACTATCCTGTTCTTTCCCCTTGTGTCCTCATTTGTACTATATAAAACGAACTAAAAAAACCCCAGGCATTCAATAGGTTTATTTTTCTGCTCAGACAATGGCTTTTCTCATCAGAACTGAACTTGAAATTGGACGTAGTGTATTTTACTGACGTTAGGAATAACATTAAGTACTTTGAATTTCAAGCTTTCTCCAAGTATTTAATATCCTTAGGAGATTTTATGCTGAACCTTCAGAATAAATGCTGCTTTTACAGCCCTGAAAGGAAAAACAAAAATACGCTGTTGGCCTGTTTGCATCAGTGGACACTATTTTTTCCTGATAGGAACAAAGAACTCTCTGATGTATTTGTCTAAGTGCAGTAATAAATTTTAACAGGTGGTGTTTCAATGTGGTTTTAAATTCCAGTGCTATGTTCAATGCTTAAGCTGTTTATGATTTTTTTTTGCATTTGTATTCTACTTTAGTTGTTTTTAATTTATACACGGCAGTAGAAAATACTAAAAATATTACTAAAAAGTAAGGTAGATGTTTGAGCTGTGTGTGCAGACATGTGTGAGCACTAATACATGATTAATATGTTCATGCCAAAAGCTTGAATTCAAAGAACATACACACAGTTACAAAATTAAATGCTCAGGGCAAGGAAGAGCCAGCATCTGTGACTAATGTTTAGATACCTTGTGAATACCAAGACAGTTTGAATTTCCATGATAAAGATAATTACAGTCTTTGTTTCATTCAGTTCTTCCAAGACTTCCACTCAGGAAAAAAATGCTCATATGTGGGTCTCTTACCTTTACATGCACATAGTTCAGCCCTCATTCAGAAAACAGAATTATTTGTTCTGTACCATTGGAGTGCTTCAGGAACATTAATTTTTACATCCTTGAGAAGCTGAGGATGTTTATTACCCTCCTAACCAAGTGGGAAAAGAAACCACAGTTACAGGGAGTAAAAGTATCTGAATATTAACTTCGAATTTCCAGTTTGAGAAAACTTGGATCAGCTGTTTGGGACTTCCCCCTGTGCCCTCTTAGCCCTTCCCTGCCTTTCCATGTGCCATGTGACCTCCCTCAGCCCCACCAGTCCTTGGCTTTTACCTGCTGCAGAAGCAGAGAGCATGGGCTATGCAGATGGCTGCCTCAGGTACAGCAGTGTCCTGATTCCTCCCAGATCATGTTTGCAGTTAAAAAGAGAAGGGAGTATTGGGGGTTTTTAAAGGTATGCAGAACCTTGGCATAGCCTACTTTTTGCGCATTTGATTTCCCAGCTTCACCAGTTCTTCATGCACGTAACTTCAGTATGGGAGAGGTACAGAAAAAAGCTTCTATCGGATGGCCTTGTACCAGGCAGCTTTGTAAGTTTGGACTCATTGGATAGATTTTGGTATTTGCACTCACAGACCAACTGGTAGTGGAAGTATGATGTTACTTCTTGTGTGAATCTGTAGCTAGTGACAGCATTGAGATTTATTCTTTTATCAGCTACTTCCTAACAGTGTTTAATTTTCTAACAGGTGGATAGAAGCTTTTCAAGAAGGAACTGTATTATAGCAGTGTCAGCATTGTGTCTGCAAGTTTAAAGGAAAATATCTAAGGATGGTCATAAAACAGACCACAGCAACTGTTCAAAGAGAAAAAATCCTGCCATCGCAACCTATACAAAATTGTATATTTGTCAGGATTAGGAGTTGTTGCATTTTTAGTGTAAAATAATATTTTTCTAAAGAATTGTATGTATTTCTGTGTTGATACAAAATGTGTTATTTATTAAATTCCAGTGTTTACTTAAATGGGCAGAATTATTTGTGCATTGAAGTCGAAAGTGTCCTCAGAATGGCAGATTGTTGGTCAAGAGATTCATAAAATTTATACTTTATTAAAAGAAAAAAACCACAAAACAGATTTGTTTTATGCAGATTTTTGTTTGTTGCAGTTGCACATTTCCTCATGATTTGTGTATAGGTTCTTGAGTTGCTGATGTTCACTTTGCAATTTAGCAAGAACAGATTGGTATAGGAATTTCACAGATTTGGGATCTTTGTTGACTATGTAAGCTCCTTTATGAGAACTTGTCTGATATTGATGCTCCTTTCCTTGAATGGCAGTTGAAATCTTGCATACCAGTACATTAAAACAGTACAACAAATTCTGTGTCAGAAAAACAAAATACAGTTAAATTATTAAGAAACAGAAAAGGTAAAAATATGTTAAAAACCAGTTTGCAATTACAGGGATAAGTCACTAGAGCTGTTACAGTACTACAGATGCCAAATAGACTGAGTTATCTTCTGCAATTGCAGGATGAATTATCTTTTTATGTTTCCAGTAGTAATTCAAAGCAGAGTAAAAATACATTTTTAATAATCAAAGATGAGATATCTTATTTGTTTCAAAACTTCATGTCAAATGAGTTCTGTACACAATATGAAACACTGTATTATATAAACTATTGTTCAAAGAACAGTACACAAATATGCACACCCTCCTCTCTGAAAATTTTAAAACTATTGTATATTTAAATATTATGTTCAAACTGGAATTGCCATACCAAGACAACAGAGCTTTTTTAGTGCAGAAGGCATTGAAATGCATACCATTCTTTGAAATACCTTTAGTTTACAATATGATTTGTTCTGTTTCACACTTTAAAACAGAATTCAGCTTTAGATGTTTGGGGTTTGGAGGTTTTTTCTTAAAGAAAATCATCAGTATACCTCATTAGGAAATACTTACTGATGACTCTGGTGCATTTATTCTATTTAACTTTTAAAAAATGTTAACACTGTAAAAGCATAAATGGAACTAGAGCTATGAAACCCACATGAAAGGAAGCCATTTTTATGTCAAATGCAATGCATATAGAGTCAGTTAATTTTACTGTATGAAACACTTGTTATAGTCCCCTGAATCAAGCTAGTTGTGGTAACAAAATTAAGAGCAATTAACTTTTAATTAGTAGTTTGAATTCCACGTTAATATCTATTCTGTGGCCTCACAGCAGAAAGAGAAGAGATGGTAGAATAGTTAATATTCATCACAAAAAGGCCAAGAATGAAAATGCAAATCAAAATTCTCTTATTCCTTCAATATACCTCAAGGTCAGGTCCAAGATACTAACAGAGCTCTGAAGAAGCTTAATTTCCAAGAGCTTCTCTAAAGTTAGTAGTGGGCTTGGAAGTCAAATTCTTATTATTACCTATACAAGAAATTTCATTGACTTCCAGCATGTCAGTAGAGTTCCTTATGAATCAGAGACTTAAGGCTGTAGATCTGACTTCCCTCAGGACCGCTAGAGATTTGACCAGATAGTGTTGGAAATGCAGTAGGAGTCTGATCAAAGCCTTTATTCTCTTTTATTGTAATACAAATGTGCTAAATGAGTATTTTTCTCTTGTTTTATACAAAGGGCTTTTACTTAATGTTCAAAAACAACTGCTGACTGAAGCTAAGTAAGTTATTACCATGTCTCTTCAGGGTGATTTCTGACATGATTTTTAGTGTATCCAAAACAAAACTGGTATCAATATAACATAGAGGTGATGTGTCTCTTCCAGTTTATAGTATCAAAGGGAAGAGCTTCTTCATATTTTCATAGGGACTGCACACCAACAAAGATGGCAAGTCATGAAGCAGCAAATGAATCAGAAATTTGGCTAGGAGCAAGCTAATTTAATTTCAGTTTATGCTTTGATATTTTCCCTGCTGCAAAACAGAGCAATAAAAGTCAAAACACACTGAGAAAGGTGCCCAAGTTCTGCTTTATGTGGTGTCAAACTACCTCTAGAGGATTTGGTGCAGAGGGAGAAAATAGTTTAAAGTGTTCTGTGGAAATCAGAGGACTTCTTCCAGAAGTGGCTGATCAGTCAAAAAATTTGTGACATAAATAGATTGGAACAGAGCCTTATAAACAGTAGTATGCATATTGCAGTCACATTCTATGTGAAATAAATTGTCTTTGTAAACGTGTTTGAATATTTCTTTTCCTCACTCCTGCATTAGTGCTTTGTGTCATATGAAGAACCCACAACACAAGTATTTTCATAACATTTTCAGATGGTTGCTTTGCAAACTTGCCCTATTTCTTCAGTTCACCTCTCAATTTGATTCATTACCATCAAAAGTAAAATATTCATGTCTTGATTTGGCTAAACACTAAAACAAGATCTGAAGTTTTTAGACACCTGCTACCTCTTCTTATAAGAATCTATCGTTTGTAATCAATTTAAGATTGGTTAGTAGAGTATGAGACAAACATTAGCATTGAATATTAGTTCCAACATTTTTATTAATAGATAAATTAAAGCTTCTAGGATCTTGAATTCTCTTTAACTTAAAACTGTGTGCCCAAAGGACTTAAAACAATCTGAGCAGCTGTGGAACACATTTTACTAAATATTTTGTGCATGGAAACTCAATTACTCAAATATGTTTATTACATCATAATGTAAAGAGATGTCTGGAAAGACACATTCAGTGCATTTGTTTGCTGTAACTGCTGTCCCCTATGTACCATCCAAATAGGCTTTTATTTGGAGCAGTCCTAAATCATACTGTCTAAATGGAAGAATAGAATTTTTATTTTGTAACTAAAAACAGTTTAAAGTTGTAAATATTCCTGTCGATATTCATCATTTTTGTACAAATAAATTCACATTATTTGAGTCTGCGTCTTTTAATATTTTCAGGTTTTATGTATTGTGTAATTTGTGTGTCATTGATTTTCAAACAGCAGAATTTGTTGCCATTACCTGCACATCAGTCTTACTTTAAAGATCACTCCAAAGAATTAAGGGGGTTAAGTCTATGTGAAGGTCAAATGAAGGGTGATAATTAATTTATTAATAAATCGTTTTGCAAAATGTAGTTCTGCTGTGTCAGTCAAAGTATGCCTGAATCACAGCTTCTGTTGGCCTTGGCTGCTGCACGTGG
Source organism: Ploceus nigricollis (assembly GCA_013399945.1). NCBI lineage: Eukaryota > Metazoa > Chordata > Aves > Passeriformes > Ploceidae > Ploceus > Ploceus nigricollis. Next base: position 136,176 of record VXBC01012946.1, read on the forward strand.
GTCAGAACAACCCCAGCAGGCTTGGGGTAGGCAGAGTGTCCAGAAAAGGACCTGGGGGTGCTGGTCAACAGCAGCTGAAATTGACCCAGTTGTGCCAAGAAGGCCAATGGCATCCTGGCCTGGATCAGCAGTAGTGTGGCCAGCAGGACCAGCGCGGTGACTGTCCCCATGTACTCAGCGCTGGTGAGGCCACGCTTCAAATGCCACATTCAGTTCTGGGCCCCTCACTGCAAGAAGGACTCTGAGGTGCTGGAGGATGTCCAGAGAAGGGCAACGGAGCTGGGGAAGGGCCTGGAGCACAAGTGATGCTCTCTGATGAGGAGTAGCTGAGGGAGCTGGGGGTGTTTAGTCTGGAGAGAAGGAGGCTTGGGGAGACCTTACTGATCTCTTCAAACACCTGAAAGGAGGTCGTAGCCACGTGTTCAGCTTCTTCTCTCAAATAACAAGGAACAGGACAAGAGGAAATGGCTCCAAGTTGCAAAAGGGGAGGTTTAGATTAGATACTAGGAAAAACTCTTCATCTGAAGGGTTGCCAAACACTGGCACAGACTGCCCTGGGAAGCGGAGGACTCACCATCCCTGGGGGTATTTAAAAGATGTGCAGATGTGGCACTTTGGGACATGGTTTAAGTGGTGGACTTAGCAGTTGCTGGGCTAAAAGTTGGACTTAATCATTATCTTAGAGGTCTTTTCCAACGTAAATTATTCTTTAATTCTGTAAGTGTTTTAGCAGGGCATGTAAGGGAGAAATTTTTCTGTCAGGTTAGTTATGCTGCCTCCTTATGTATGTTTGAAAGCAGTTTTTTGAAAACTTGCAGTAATAGCAAAAAAGGTTTTGCTTCTCTGTGTGTTTTTGATAGGGATGTATCTCTTGCAGTGCTGGCTGACACAGCTACAGAGGCATGCCTTCGTATACAGATAAAGTATGAATTGGGTCACTTCTTAAAAAAAACAAAGTATGTTTTACAGGTTACCGTGACATTTCTGCTGTACTGAGGATATCAGAATACTTGGCTCAAATAAGATTTGGTGCAAATTACTTGGCATTTGTTAAATTAAACTGCGCTAAGCTCCATCATTTCAAAAGTGGATGTGCAGCTCAAGCTAGTTTGAGAAGTGACAAGTACTATAAATTGAGAGTGCTGCAACATTTGACACGTAAAGGAATTGCTTAGCAAGTTAATTTTTCTGACTTAAAAATTCTTCACTGAGTTCATTTGCATTTGGTGTTTGGGAACATCTTTGATCAAAGAGCAAAATATGCTTGCAAGTACTGACTGAACTAGTGATCTTGAGCTAGGGTTGATAGATACAAGTGCAGCTGTGGGACTGGGAATGGGAAGAAAAGAGTAAAGGAATTGACAAGATAAGAGCGTGCATCATTTTATTAACGTTAACACATAAATTTACTTGTATTCTTTGGTGGCATTTTTTCGTATCACCACTGCTCAGATGTTGATGCTTATGTCATTTGATTCAGTAGAAATTGCATTAAACGGTCTAAATGATTTTCAGATCATGAAATTGCACATAGAGCCCCAGTAACCTAAATGATCTTGAAGTTGCTGCTGATCTCTGACCACAGCTAGACCATCTTCCTTGAACAGATGAAAGAGGAAGAAGGGAAAGGCTGTATTTTAAGTATAAAACTCTTACTTAAAATCAAGGTAATTTAAAATAATTAGCATAAACTAAGTAAGTAGCTAACACAACTTTGGTCCAAACAGATGTTGAGACAGAGCCAGAGCAGCAGCAAGATGTTCCTGTGGCACTGCCCCAGCAGGAACATGCACTCATTGGCAGCCAGGCCATTGCCTTCCCAAGAGCTGTTCAGGGCACTGTTGACATTTAAGGATGAAACTTGCTTCTGCCATGCAGGCAAAGCACAGCTCTTTCAGACTCAGCTGGTTGAACTGCTACAGTGACTGTGCAAGGCACTGTGTGTGCATCCTTCATGCTGCACGTTTCAAATCCAATCTGCCAGTCTTGCCTAGGGCTCTGCCTCAGCTGGGAGAGCCCACCAAGCTTCCCGAAGCCCAAATGCTGTGCTGTGCACCTGTGATGTTCAACATTGCTTGGTCCCATTACTCTGCAGGGAACTGCAGTGGGGCTTTGGAGACTTGTGCTCTCCACTCAATGGGCAGAACACAAGAACTGTGTTGAGTTTTGGACCCCTCACTCTAAAAAGGAGCATCCAGAGGTGGTCAACAAGGCTCGTGAGGGGTCTTGAAAACATGCTTAATGAGGAAGGCTTGAGGGAGCTGGGTTTGTTTAGTCTCAAGAAAAGGAGGCTTGGGGGGGGCCCTCACGGCTCTCTCACAACTACTTACAAGAAGGGTATAGTGAGGTGAAGGACTGCAGTGAGAAAACTAAAGCGGCTATAAGCGGTCCCAGCAGAGATTTCCAGATTAGAAAAAAAATCTTTTTTCCGTTAGGATGATCGGGCACTGGAACAGGCTGCCCAGGGAGGTCGGAGTCACCATGCCTGGAGGTGTTTTAAGAAGCGCCTGGATCTGGCGGTGGGCGGTGTGGTTTGGGTGTTACAGTGGCAGCAGTGCTGGCTGGACTGCTGGACTGGGCGATCTCAAAGGTCTGTTCCAACCGCGATGACCCTGTGCTCCCACGGCCCTCCCCGGCGGGGTACAGC
>VXBC01012946.1:144886-198621 GCA_013399945.1 Ploceus nigricollis
GAGGTGTTCCATCCCTCTCATCATCTTGGTGGCTGCTTCTGGACTCTCTCCAACAGGTCCATGTCCTTCCTGTGCTGGGACCCCAGAGCTGGATGCAGCACTGCAGGTGAGGTCTCACAGGAGCAGAGCAGAGGGGCAGAATCCCCTCCTACAACTTGCTGACCACGTGTTTTTTGGATGCAGCCCCAGGACATGTTTGGTTTTCTGGGCTGCCAGTCCACAATGTTGTGTCTCTTATCCAAGAGAGCCCTCAAGTCCTTGGCAGGGCTGCTCTTGATCAGTTCATCCCCCAGAACATTTTACATGGGACAATGTCAACAGTGATTTACTGGAAGGATGTGTGAGAAACTCAGTTTTGTTGTATGAAGGTTTTGCTTCTTTGTTTGGGTTTTTATTTTGTTTTTCATTTTAATCTGAAGGAAGCTTCCATGGATATGCAGATGTGCAAGTTTGTAAGGGTGGTCATATTAGTAGTATTGTTGGAGAGGTTTGCTGATTTCTGTAGAGTATCTTCATGTATCAGCTGCCTCATCTGTGGCAGTAGTTCAGTGAATACTCCAAATGGTCATCTTGTATAACACCTGAATGGGCAATTTGGCATGATAGATAAGCTGGTGTAACATGGTGGGCTTTTTTCCAAAAAGAAGTGGTCTTGATTCTGCTTCTACTTGCTTTTCCTGTGTTGTGTGTAACAATTGTTAGGTGCAGGGCAAATAAAGTCAGAAGATGAGTTTACAGCTATACAACCATGAAGGCAAATGCAGAGTGGAACAAAGCCAGCAGTGGGGCTACCTCTCATGAAATCCTGTAATTGTACCTTAGAGAATGTATTGCCTCCAAGTGTTTGGAAAGAAGGGTTTGCCTTTGCTGTACTGTGTTAGGGTGATCTTTCTGTGGCAGCTGGAATGGACCTGGTTGAACCTAATCCAGTGAATGGGGAAGTCTTCAGTCAGATGAGCGTCCTGGTTCATGGTGCAGCTTTAGCTCTGGTGCTGGGAATCAGTTTGGGTTTTTTTTTTCCTCATGTTTTCCTTCTGCAGGCTTCAGGTAGAGATGCAGGCTATGGCTGACAGTACACAGGGCAGGTTGACCTGATTAAGTGGCTGTCTCCTTACCTAGCTCTGGCATGTGGCCAGTGCTCCTGTGAGTAGATTCCACTTGCAGACAGCCCTTGCCTTTCCTCCTCCTTTTCCCAGTTGGTTGTGGGACTAGTGAGCTGAGTCAGCTCGCCTGTAGTTGATGGGGCAGGTTCTAGAGATACCATGATAAAAGAAGCAGAAGCCAAGGCCTAAAAGTGGGACTATCCCTTTGGTGGCCCAAACTGTAAGAATGATTTGTTAGTCACCTGAAAATTTATCCTAGTGCTTCTGCTTTCTCATGTTTCCTCCCACTGTAGCACTTGCTTACAAGTAAAGGTAGTGAGAGCTCTGATTTTAAATTAATTGCACAGGCATGCCTACAAACGCATCTCTTTCTGTATTGCTCTGTGCATTTTAATTACTCCCTTATGCTTTTGCAAGCATCTCTTTTTCCCTTGTTTGCCTGCAGGGCCAGCTGCTTCAGTTTTGTGTTGTTACTTATCCCTTATATATGCATTGTCTAAATCTTGATCTCATGTGAATTTAAAAAACAGTATCTAACTGGGTGTCAAGGGTCACATCAATATTCCTCAGTTCATTAATAAAGAGAATCTTACTCCTTTAAATATGCCAGTTGTTCTACCCTCTTGAACAGTGTGGTTTATGGAACAATAATCCAAGAATAGCTCATTTAGCTTGCTGTGTTCATTGAGCTTTTCCTGTATGAAGCACTGAGCACAGTAGCATCATTTGTTTCACAAATGTGTTTGAAGTCCTTGGCTTAATTTATTTGTAAAGCATTGCAGAAAACTGCTCTAACATATAAAGAAATCTTGGGGGGTTCTTTAACTTGTTTAAGCACTAACTCAGGCACATTTAATCATAGAGGGATCATTAAGTGCATTCTATTTTATGTGTAGGGGTTTATTAAACAACTTTGGCACAGGCTATGCTGAATTCTTAATTAGTATATGATTAATTTGCTAATGGAAGTGAGGACTAGTTTCCATTTTAAGGTACAGAGTACTTGTAAGCCCAGTGTCATGACCTGAGCTAAAATCCTTAGTTGACTTTGAGGTATATTGAAATCATTCAGTACTGAAGCAGTATGACTACAGAAAGAGATTGTTTCCTCTTCTTTTGCAGCTAGTTTTCTGTTATATTGACTTCTTAAGTTTTCTGTTGACCTTCCTGTATTTGTCTTTACTGTGTGTCGTGATTTAACCCCAGGCAGCCACTTGCTCGCTCCCCCACCAGTGGGACTGGGGAGAGAATTGGAAGGGTTTTTAAAAGCTGGAAAACTCGTGAGTTGAGATGAGGACAGTTCAATAAGGAAAGCAGAAGCCACACAGACAAGCAAAGCAAAACAAGGAATAATTCACTGTATCCAGTTGACAGGCAGGTGTTCAGCCATCTCCAGGGCAGGTTGCTGGCTAAATATTCGATGTAATGGCAGGGCCCTATCATGTGTAATGGCTACTTGGGGAGACAAATGCCATCGCTCCGTCTCCTTCTTCCTCTTTCCATTTTTATATACTGAGCATGATGTCATATGGTATAGAATATACCTTTGGTCACCTGTCCTGGCTGTATCTGCCACCCACCTCTCATGTACCTCCAACTTCCTCACCAGTGTGGCAGCATAAAAAGCAGAAAAGGTCTTGGCTGTATGTAAGCACTGCTCAGAAAGATCAAAAACATTTCTGTATTATCAGCCCTGTGTTCATGACAAATCCAAAACACATCCCCATACCAGCTACTGCAAAGAAAGTTAACTTTCCCCCAGCCAAAACCAGCACACTGATAAAAGAACAAAAAGTAAAGTTCACAGTAACTTCTGCAGTCATAAGTAGTTAATGTATTCCTAAAGTATCTAGAACATACTTGTGTAACTTCATTAGTTTAACAGGTTGATTTCATCTAGGAAAGACCCCTGTATTAAGACACATTCCATACATAGTAATAAGAAGAATGATTATTCATTCCATACATACAGAGTCAAACTGGTTTAACAGTGCCAGCAGGGTAAATTAAACTACTAAAATTTTACAAACATTGTTTTTGTACCAGTAAAACTGGTCAGGGATATGCAGTACTTTTTTTCCAAAGTAAACTGAAGATCTTTGGAATGGACAGAATTTTCTCATATTGTGTCTTCATGCTGATGTGGTTTGTTCTTACTCATTTAAAGGACATTACATCAGAATCAAGGCACTTGATAGTGGGCCAGCTATACCAAGAGTGTAATGTAATGAAATGAGAGATGTTGTCTTTTATATCAAATTGAGCATCAAAACATAAAGAAATATACTTCCTGGTACTACTTTTAAAGTCCTTAGTCTACACTGGGTATAATACTTAAAGATACTATTAATAGGAGCGTCCTACTAGGATAATTAAAGTTGTGTAACTTTTGTCCCTGGAGAAGGGTAAGTTAAATGGTGATGTCTTCTGGGTATAACTTAACAGTAGTAGTGGAGAGGTTAGTGCTTCTGACTATCAATCCTCAAAATTGCTGTCTGCTCTCATGGGAATGTTTCCTGACCCGTTGCAGTTGAAGTAAGCCTGAAATACTTTAAACAGTATTTCGTAAGTTATTTTGACTAAAACATTGAGAAAACTTTGGCATATCAAAGCTGAGTAAGAAGTAGAGAGGAAGGCTTTAATTGATTCAAGCTAATAAAAGTTTTCTACTGCTGTGATGGCCTACAGAGTGCTTATCTTAAGTAGCAATGCAGCACCATTGGACTTGATGATGCTAGATTCACCACCACCCTGTTTGTACTAACTGATTATAGTGATGCATTTAAAAATAATTCTGAGTCTTGTCAAGAAGGCTCACTAACTCATTTACTAGGGACATAAACTAACAATATGTAACTTCAATACAAAAATATTTTGGTAGCATTTTGAGTCTTAAGATTGAACAGAAAAGCAATAAATGCATTTTAATGCATTTAAGAGGAAGTCTAATGCCTGCCTTCTGTCAAAATGCCTGCTTTTAGATGCTGCTTCTAGTGGATGGGGAGATTGAGCTTTTTTAAGGAAAAGAGACGGATATATAATTCTGTTTATTATTTTTTCAAATGTTTTGGAACAGCTTCATTTTTTATTTAATTATGTGGCAAGTAATGCTGTCAAACACTCAAGGAATAAATTTGAGAACAAGTGCAGTGATCATCCTTGTAAAGCTGGTCTAATCAGTCAAGTACAGTACAGTACTGATATTTGTGTTACTCTGTACCTAGAGCAACAGAAGCAAAACATTTCTGTGCTGTGTATCTTCTGAGAAGAGGATTTTTCTCTCTTCCTGGAAATAAGAAAATATAGAAAGGGATCATCACAGACTAGGGGAATACAAGGCTGCCAAACTAGAATGTACTGTACATTCGCAGAGGCAGCGGTCTAATCATATTGATGGTCTTAATGTTGTTAATTTGACGTAGTTGTCAGCAACACATCTTTTTGAAGGAAAATTTTAGAAAGGTTATGTTTGTTCTGTAGTTTTACAGTGTGTCACATTATAATGGTAGATCTGCAGAAAGTTGTAGAAGGAAGTAAGAGCTTAAGCTATGACAGTGTCAGTGGCTAAATAGCTGTGGGACAAAGCACTTCTTACCACTTCATTTTTCAGAAAGTTTGTGGTAAAAGTACAGGCAAGGATCTTAGTCAGATGTGAAAAAGAGAAACCAGTAGAGCAATTGAGTAATACTTGTTATAGGTGGCTATAGGCTTGCTGGTTGAAACAGCATCAGTTGAAAATAATTTTTGCAGGAGTATTCAAAGTGACATATAAATGAGGTAAAAAGTATTTGGGCAATGTTTGTAAACACAACATAATACTTGTGTGTTGGCAGGAGCCTTGGCTCTCCTTTCTCTCTTGTAGTCATAATATAACTAATATTATTACAGTTCTTTTAACTCTTGGACATTATAAAACAGGTCCTAAAAGTATGTGCAGCTTTTTTATGTTGTGATCTCTGATCTTGTAGAATTCCAGGTTTCCTCCTTTCAGTGTTTTACATAACTTTAGAAAGGAAGTAAAAATGTGATTATCAGTGTTAAACATCTGAATAAAATTTGGTTTATTGTGATTTGTCTCATTCATTTTGAAAGGAGAAGAGAGTATTCTAAGGAAAAACCTGTCAATTAATTGACTCCATCTACTTCTTTCCTATACTAGCAATAAACATTTCTCATATATGGGCTGGTGTGTCCTTTGAATGTGTGCGGCATGGTTTTGACAAGCATGGAAAACAGCATTTCTAAAAGCAAGAAGATTCACATTAGATGAGAACACCTTAAAAATCACTTCTGGTTATTGAAGATCAAAACTCAGACTGATGATTCTTAGAGTCATTAAGGCTGAAAAAAGATTGAATTCAGCTGTTAACCCAGCACCCCTGTGGTTGCCACTAAGCCTGTTGCTGTACACTTCCAGGGATGGCAATTCCACCACTTCCCTGGGCAGTCTGTGCCAATGCCTGACTACTCTTTCAGTGAAGAAATTTTTCCTAGTATCTAATCTAAATCTCCCCTGGTACAACTTCACTCCTTTCAGGTGCCTGTAGAGAGCAGTGCCTCCTTTTCTCCAGGCTGAACACCCCCACCCCCTTCAGCCACTTCTCAACCAGTTAAGCTCCAGCTCTGTTGCCCTTCTCTGGACTGCCTCCAGCACCTCAGAGTCTTTCTTGCAGTGAGGGGCTCAGAACTGGACACGGCATTTGAGCCGTGGCCTCACCAGTGCCGAGTACAGGGGGATGGTCACTGCCCTGGTCCTGCTGGCCACACTACTGCTGATCCAGGCCAGGATGCCATTGCCCTTCTTGGCCACCTGGGCACACTCTGGCTTGTGTTCAGCCACTGTTGACCAGCATCCCCAGGCCTCAGCCCATTGATCCAGCCTGTCCAGATCCCTCTGCAGAGCCTTCCTAGCTTCCGTCAGGTCAGCACTCCTGCCCAGCTTAGTGCCATCTGCCAACTTAACGAAGGTGCCCTCGATCCCCTCATCCAGATCATTGATAAAGATGCTAGAGAGAGCTGATCCCAGTACTGAGCCCTGGGGAACACCACTGGTGATTGACTACCAGTTGGATGTAACTCCATTTACCACCACTCTGGGCCCAGTCGGTTTTCTACCCAGGGAGCCCTGGTCAAGCCCTGAGCTGCCAGTTTGTCCAGGAGAGTGCTGGGGGAGATGGTGTCAGAGGCTTTGCTAAGCTCTGGGTAGGCAACATCCATGGCCTTTCCTTCATCCCCCAAGTAATTTTCTTTGCTGGGAAATGAAGGTTATAAGGTGTTTACGGAACATTTCTCAATTTCAAGTAGCTTTGAATTTAGAATATATTTATTATTTCATGTGAAACAATTCAGCCACTGAGAATGTGGGCTGGAGTAACTCAGGAAAATAAGCTTTTGAAAACATGAAAAGTGTGCTGAATTTTAAAATTTACATAATAGAAGAAAAACAGCTGAAGCGTTTTTTTTCTGCTTAATTCCTTGCAGAGATGTCTAAAGAGTGATTAAGCATACCTGGTGTGAAGTCTAACACAGATACCCTAGGTAAGCAAAATAAGAACTGCAAAACCTTTTACAGCTGTCCCAAAGTTAGCTGAGAATTTGTAGATAGTTCTCTTTGACGTGTCCTGCTCCCCTGTCCCCAGAGCAAGATGAACAGCTTAACACATAGCTGCTCCTGAGAGGGGACCTTGCTTCTTGCTCAGGTGGCTGTGGGCTTGTCTGACTCTAGAGTGACTTGCGTCAGCCAGCTGGCTGGGCCAAAAGCAATGGGTACAGTTTCATGGTGCAGTTCAACTGAATTATCTGCTTCCCACCAATAACAATGGAATGGAGGTTTGCCTCCTTCTTAAATCTTCCTTCTTTTCCTCCCTCTCTTGACTTATAACAACATATTCTCCCTTCCGGCTGTGATAGAATGAATCTGACTGCAAAAGAAACCAAGTTCATTGTACTTACCTAGATGATGTTTGGTGCATTTCTGCCAGCTGAGTTTTCTCTCCTTTTTCCTACTGTGGGGTCAAGACCACTGCAGTTTGGTCAGGGCAAGCAGGACCGCCTTCCTGGGATTGAGCTGTAAATTCTGTTCAAACTGCTTTTGAAATTACTCCTTGACCCTGCAAGTAAAAAAGAAGTTTCTGCCAGTTCAGTTGCTTGAATTGATTTCTCATTCATTATGTGTATGCCAGCACATGAAGAGATGAAATTATAAACCAAAAATGGAAAATGGGATAGGAACGCCTATTTCAGCTCTCCATATCTGTAGTTGATCTGCAACATGAAATGCTGTCTAAAAGTTTATACTTGAAATATTGAAGCTGATTTTTTTTCATTGTTATATATGCTCTTCAGAGCAAAGTTACATGGTTTGTTGGAGGTGATTTCAATTAAGATATTTTAGTACAGAGTACTGGTGTTACAAATACTGATTTTGTCAGTGCCCTTTGGTTTAGGGATCGCCAAGTTAAATAAAGCAACAACACAAAAAAGAACCTACTTCTGAGTGTTTTTGCAAATTGAAAGTGCAAGTGTCAAAATATAAAACACCATGTGAGTAATATATAAGTTCTTGTCGACAATAATGAGTACATTCCTTTTCCATTGTGTGCATGCTTCACATGCTCAAACTCAGATGATTTGTGTAGCTTTGACAGCTGGTTCTGCATCCATAAGGTGAACTACCTTGTGCTTGTTCCAGACAGCATGAAGAGGTAGGACAGGTTCAAGCTTTTCTCGAGGTTCCTCTTCATCATAAGAGTTCAGTCTTGTTTGTGTACTTGATGTCCTATGTTCATGTAAGAGTAGTTCAAATGAGTCTCTTTTAGATAAATTTCAAAAATTCACTGCTAGGTTTATGCCTCTCTGAGAGCCAGTTTCCCTACGACTGGTGCATCGTAACTGAATACATATGTATTCCTTCACAGCTTTACTCCAAGGTGAAACACGTCAGTTTAAATCACTTTCAGTCTTCGCATCTTGACTGTGAGGGTAGTCTCATCTGATTTAGGAGAACTGACCAGCTGGTGCAAATTAATACCTCAAAGAGATTTCTTTGTTATTTTGTAATGAAGTAGCACTCATTTCTGGCACTCTGTATGTCAACAGTACAATATTTTATTGCTAGTATTTTATTTAAAAGAAGAAAACATTGATAAGACACATTGCCTGCTTTGAAAATTCCAAGTGCTCTTTAAATAGTGATTGTGCTGCAGCTCACTGGATGCAGAAGTGGGCTAATAGAGTGCTCCTGCAAGGATGCTGACACCTAAATCTTTCTAGGAGATAATGCTTTTCAGCATAAGCTTCAGTATCATATCTCTATATGCATGCCTGTTATCTTTTGTCCTAATTTAACTAATAATGCAACAGGCTAGTGAGTCATTAAGAATGGTCTACAGTGCACAAATGTTTCTGTATTTCCCCTTTCACACATTAATTAGGCTTTAGTATACCATTGGCCACACCTCCAAGGCCTGCAGTTCTTGCTCTAATCAAAAGAGTTTTCTTTCCAATTTTAAGAGCAGAATTAGCTTGAGTTAAATTTGAATTAAAAGTGAGTTAAATTTTTTTATTTGCATGGCTCACTGGGGAGGTTTCAAGTTTCATTGAGGAGGAGTTAATTTCTAGGAGTTCAAGAAAAGTTAAAGAATGAAAACCAGTATTAGTGTAAGAGTCGTGTCTTTGCTCATGGAAGAGGTAGGTATTGCAGTGCTTTTAATTCGCTTTTGTCAGTAAAATTGTTTATATGGTGCTTTATAATTTGTGAATGTTCCTTTTAAGTACTGCCTAGTGAATATTTGAATATCAATAATATAATATATATGCCTTGCCAAATAAACAAGGCATGCATATGAATCCTTTCTACTGCATTAACGTAGCAGTGTCTGTTAAAGCCCACAAAATTCTTCTTATGAAGATTTGGGCTCATGCTGTAACTACAGTATTGATAATGAAACAGCATCTTTTTTTTTAAACACTTATCTTCTGTGTCCCAAGTACTGCCTCCTGTTAGTTACAAAATTGACCTTCAAACACTCCTGTTAATCCCAAAAAATCTGTATGAGTTCAGAAGTTAGATTTGCCCCTCTAGATTTGCATTAACAAGAACTGTCTGTGTTCCAGTTTTTTAAGATGTTAAATATGTACCTGCTGATGTCATGGTCAGTAATAGACTTCTGTTCTCACAGTGATTTTACTATATTATTGCTTGTTGGAAAAGCAGAAGAGGAAAAATAGAAAGTCTCTGTGTGAGTTATTTAAATAAAAGAATACAAAGTTTTCAAATAGCAAATTTTTTATTTTTATAGTATAGGCAAACTTTAAATGCTGCAGGGATGTCATCTTCATAAAACTGTGAATGCAGTTATGTGAGCTATATTTTCCCCAGAGTATTTTCACTTTTGAAACTACAGATGTTAAGCATCTTCTTTCCTTTTTTTGACAGGAAATTCTGGTGATTAAAGATCATGGCAACCATAGAGGAACTGGCCCATCAAATTTTTGAACAGCAAATGGGAGAGGTACATAAATTTTGAGTCCTGTTTAAGAGAAATTGAATAATAAAATGCACAGACTGATATGTAAAAATCAAAATCCCAAAAGAAAATTTTTGGTACAGGCAAGGCTTCTGGACACTTCCCTCAGAAGGCAGAAGATCCTACTATGTCCATTTTACAGTTACGCTGCGAAGCCTTTTTTGCCAAAGCTCGCCACATAGAAATTAAGAACAATCTAGCAGTGTTTCCAGTAAGTCACTAGCTTTTCAGCTTGCTGTCTGAGCCTGTAGTGTTTTTCAGAGAGCCATCTGGTTGTGTAATTGCTTTACTCACTTTTAGTTCAAAAAGTCAGGACACAGCTTTTACTTTACTACTCTGCAATTACTTCATTTGTCATTTTTGTTTTCACTAGTAAAGTTTTGCCATGTTCTTCACTTTCAGATATATGTGCTTGCTATGTGTCAAAAGAAAGACTGAGCTCCTGTTTCTGCAGATTTCTAGTTTTGGTTCTGTGTGACCTGTGTGCAGAATCTGTGTGCTGCAGCCAGAGAACTGCCAGAGATGCACACATAGTTTGAGAGTGTGGATATGAGTACACATATTTATCTAGAAAGTTTCAGCATAGCGTAGACTATTTAAAATTAGCACCACTTTAAATTAGATAGAGGCAGTAATTAATTTATCTTAAATAAATGTTATTTTTTAGCTTGAAATAGCCACTCTTGGATTCTTGTCTAGACAGACTTACTTCTCAAGTAATTTTATTTCCTCTCAGCATTGATTTCAGGTGGAAAGGTTGGAGTGGGGGATGGGATGGTTAATTCTACTCTGAATAAATTCTCACAGCTTTTATTTTTGTAGCATCTGAGTGTTGCTAAGGCTATCTCAAAAGGACTTAAGTGGTTTATGGGATGTATGATGTTTGCTTTTTTGTTACTTATCCTCTTTATTAGGCCAGAACATGTGTTTAATGCAGTTTTGTTTTGGTACTGTAATTCTTTGTTGAGGTCTAAATAGGGCTGTATTTCCTGTTTAAATGTGTTTCTTTTTGACAGTACAAGGCTAGTCAAAGCTGGCTGAAGTGTACATTGCACTCAGAGGATGGTGTGATGCAGGTGTTTAGCCTCTGGGGGGTTGTTTCTCAATTTCATAATGTGATTCCAGGAGATGCTGAGCTGACTTAGTGTCTCAGTACCATGGGAGAGAGAGGGTCCTTTTTCTGTTTTTTTCCTTATTAATTTCCCCACCAACAGTGAGCTAATAACCCAGCCAAAACAAGTGGAAGGTTTTCTGCTGGGTTAGCATAGAGTAGGGTCTGAGAAGGCTCCAATTACTACCAGAGCCAGCACAAAGAAGATGGCTGGTAGCCAAAGGAAGGCAGGGGAGAAAACAGGGAGAGTGAAGATGCAGTGCTGCAGAGAGCTGTAGCTGTTCATGGTGAAATCACAGCTCTACAGTTTTCATGGCTGTTTGGCTGTTGTTTTGTCAGCAGTGTAGATTAGGATTTGTCCTTTAGCAAGGTTTTACTGTGTCTGAGACGGTCACACCGTATTTGGCAGCAGTGCAGCTTAACCATTCCCCAGTCCTCACTTAGCCACGTTTGCCACTTTTTCTCATGCTATGCTAGTCTTGCTCATATAAGCTCTGTGTGTCATCATGCTGTGGACGAAACTAGGAAAAAAATTAATGACAGCATAGAGGAGGAAGGTCATCTCCCTGTTGGTTGTGATCAGTGTCCTTATTTCGTACAAGGTGGAGCCCAACAGGCACAGGGTTGGAAGGACTGAAAAGCATCCCAGAGGGCAGAGCAAGCTGGGACTCCTTAAGCCAAAATTGTTGTCAAAGGTGCATGCCATGCATGAATGTGCTGCCTGAAAGGTGGAATCATCAAGGAGAGCAGTCTCACAGGGGCCTCCCTGCAATAACTTACATTCCTGCCTACCTACAGGCTGTAATTGCTTGGTGGCATTCCTAATTACTGAAAAATCATAGTGTAAGATCTAGAGAGCTTCAGCAGTATTTTTGCTAGCATTTATAATACTCTTGAATGTTGAAGTAGTTTTAATTGAATTTACAAGAAAAATTTACAAAAGTAGAACCTGAAAGGAAAAAGTGTTCCAATATTGAGGAGAATGGAAATGCTTCTGTGTCTCCTTGAAATAATGGTCAGATATGTTTTGATTTTTTTATAATATTAATTGTTGTTCATGAAGCATTTTAAATCACAAAATTGCCACAACAATTTTACAATGGTGTTCACAAACATTCTTTTCTTAATTTAGGGCTTTTTGCATGAAAGCAAAACATTGAAGCAAAATATAACCACATCTGTATGGGGCATTGTGCAGTGATTGTCATTGCTCAGATTCTGCCATCTGCTAGTCATCTTTTGCTCAATGCAATATCTATTTCTATATCAAGACCACATTTCTTGAATCATGTAGCGAAGCTACCTGCCAAGAGCATTCTTTCTTTAATCTCTGTCTGGGTACACTAAGTATATGGTGGTTAATTTCCACAGTCCTACCAGTTTACTGTAACAGAGGAAAGCTACATCCTTGTTGAAACAGTCTGTCACACACATAAAAAGTACAAATTTTAACAAATTTTGCAGTTACTCTTACCAATATTAACTGCAATAAAAAACCTTGTATTCTGCATAGAAGTAAAACTGTCAAGCTGACATCTTGTGGGGTTAAAAAGTAGTTGTACCTTACACAACATGTGGATCATGACATTTTAAGGGAGCAAATGTGAAGCAGTTCTGTAATATGTAGCTTATTTTGTAAAGCAAAGGTAAATGCACGTAAAACTTTATTCGCTTCTGAATCAACACGTGTACCTGTCAATTTGAGTGGCTGATGCAGAACTTCAGTGCCTGAAAGTACTTCTCTTGAACTGAAAATGCTGCTGGTTAATGAACAGTTTTTTTGTCCTTTACTTAAGCAAAGAAGCAGATGAATTGTTTAAAAGTACTTGTACTCAGAAGAATCAGGTATTTTTAGAAAGCAGTGTCCAGAAATGGCTTGGGCAGTAGTTTGACAAGCATTTCTTTTGGTGGTGCTGGCAGTTCAAGTAATCTCCCCAGCAGATTAGCCTCACTCATTTGCTCTGATGTATCTGCTTCTGAGCATTGTGGAGACTGGATTGAAGGTTTGATCTGTGCTAAGAATAGCCTTTGTTTGCTGGGCTGCTTTTCAGCCTGCATCGGTGTCCTGTTCCAGATCACAGAATGACTAACCAGCCAGTTTTATTTACCACACTGAGGGGAGAGGAGCAAGTAGATTATGAGACTGCTACCAAAAGTAGCACCTTTTTGGGCAAAATTTCAAAATCAACATAGGCTGATGGGAGCTTGTATTTCTGCTATAAGGAGAAATCTTACCCTCCACCCCATCCTTCTCTCATACTGACCTCGAGCTGCATGTTCTGGCCTGCTTTTGTCTGCTGGTACTAGCATTTAGATGATGGTATGGTTGCAAAATCAGGAAGCTGATCCAGGAGGAACAAAAAGCCTCACAAACTGTTATGAAACAGTACCTTTACTGCAATATACATATATGTTCTCTATATTAATTGGGGGGGGGCAGAGGAGTATTTGTATAATGGTGTAAATACTCGGAATTTTTGGTAATACAGATTTGCAGGATGTTGCAGGCAGTTTTGTGACTAGCACAAAGGTTTCGGAGTTACCTGGGAATTTAAGACAAAAATTTCAATTTGAAGGTGTCTGTAAACTCTGTGAAGACAAATTCTCTTTGTACTGCAAAAAAAGGTGGCCTTTCTGATCAAGCCTCTACAAATAGCAGCTGTCCTTAATTTTTATTGACAGATAATGTAATGAATAATACAATTCCTTCCACCATATGCCATTGGCTGTAGGCTGTGAAGAATTTTTAAAATACTGATAATTGTTAAAACAATTCCATGAATCGTGTTTGAGAGCATTCACGCAGAGATTTTAATACAAGATACACTCTTTGCAAACTTTACGCAATTCATTAGTTTTCCCTACCTTTGTTAATAGTTCCCCATTATAGAATTATTTAACAGAAAAACAGAATTGAAACTGCCAGTTGCTGTTTCCATACAAAAAACCCTTCTGTCACTTCAAGTGAGCCATTAAAGTACATTTATTGCAAACATAGCACAGCTATGATGGATAGGTATTGTGTCTCATGAACATCAACAGTAGTAAATATTCAGTTCAGTTGACATACATGGACTTGTCAGCAATTAGTTGCTTTACTTGAAGTGTTTGTAAATTTCACATTGGAAGGTATTTCAAAATGGGTTTAAATCAGAATTTTCTAATTAGAGAAATTAAGGTGTTGAATTAGATTACAAGCATTTGCATTTTTTATAGAATAAGAGTGTCAGACTTTCCATGGCCTTGTTCAGAGAAATTGGAAGTTGATGAAACCTGAAGGTCGAATCCATTAAAGTATTGGATCCATTAAAATAGTGTATCTGTTGTCAGCCCATTGCATTTGTTTCTTCTTTCTAGGTTACACATTCCCAGGAAGGTGGTACACAAACACTAATGGATGGGACACCACAACGAATACAGATTGTCCCTGCAGACTCGGGCCTCTCTTTATCACAGCGTATACAGGTATGCTTCGTCTGATGCATTTTAAAAGCAGAGATGAACTATTTGCTTCTGCCAGTTTCCACATGCAGTTCTTTTTTGTTTTCATCATGTTACTTGCTTTAATGTAAACACTCAGCCCTGGATGACAGAGACCCTTTCTGTATAAATAGGAATAAAACATCATTCCAGTCTTACCTCTCCTTTTCCTTTTTTTTCTTTTTCCCTTGTAAGAATTTTAAAATTACAAAAATCCTAAATCACTGAACAGAAAAATACTTTTTGCAAGTGAAGTTATTCCTTGAAAGTTGAATATTTTGTCTGTTTGGTAGTTTAAGTAAGTTGGAGGATTTCTACATTTTGGAGCAGAAGCAGGGAGGGAAATACTGCATTGTATCTTTGAAGTAATGAAAAAGTGCAGAGAAACTTAATGTCTGAGAAGAATACTGGTTTTTGGTTGTCCCAACCCATGTTGTATGTCTTGGTATTAGAATCTATAACCTGGCCAAGTAATAACCTCCAGCTGAAGTGAAGGTAGTGAAGTTTTTGGCAATGTAGGTACTTAAATCAACACAGAAATGTGTATATGGAGACTAGGAACATTTGGGGAATTAATTTTAAGTTTTATGCCTTAGAAGTCAGTGCAAATCAGTTTTATTTTTAATTTTCATTGTAGAGAAAAATATCAACTGCAGAATAAATGTAAAAATATTCTCAGATATATGTTGTTCCTACAAAAGCACACATTTAAGTGAGCCAGCTGCTAGTATAATCTTGGCTGCTTTTTCTTTTACCAGCTTCACTCTAAACATTGTCCTCTGTTTTTCTCCTGTTTTGGTGCATTATGTTCAAGCTTTCAACTTCCAAGGCTCTTGACAACTACCCCCCATTCATTATGGGGTTTTTTTAGATTTATTACCCCCCAACCTGTGCTCTAGTTGTGGTATCTGTCTTACCAATCCTGTAGGTCTTCATTCTTTCAGCTACCTCCACTCCATTTCTACACTTCGTGTACAGCTGTACTTTTTATTAATTAATTTGTGCTCATCAATTAACCACCATTCTGTCTTCAAAAAGGACGGTAAGCACTTTGATTGTTGTCTCTTGATGTGTGTGGAACAACACTCAGTCAAAACACTCATTGTTCCTGCAAGAGACATCTACAAACATATCACTAGTATCAAACTTAGTAATAAAAACTTTGCTCAGAGAAGAATTTATGTGAAGAGCAAAGTAGTTTGTAGGAATAAATGTATCTCTGTGAAATGTCCACCATAAATGTTACATTGAATAATTTTAAGTATATATTTTCAATCAGTATTTTTCCTTTATTATTGTTAAATGCACCTAATTATCTGGAATAATGAAATAGAAAATCCTCAGTAGGACGTTCTTTAAAACATGTTTCATTAGTCACTCTTCTTAGGGAATGCTAGCATTTCTTCTGGGAGAAAAGTTGAATGTTACATTTGTTCAACAGGCATTCTGCACAAAATTGCACCTGTTACAAACAGATGTATTAGTTGTCTGTGTTTAGACATTTACTTTTTTGTAAAATAGGAACACACAGTTACTGAGGTGTTTAATTTATTGAAATGATGTTCAAATGGAAATCAAAACTGGTTAACAAACAAGGCTTAAAACCAGTAAAGGAAAATAATATCTTCCATTATCATCAGGGTGCTTAAATGTAATACATGAGGGTAATGTATTTTTTATGCAGTCAATCCTGAATTGATGTATTCCTGTTTTATAATATTGTTTTAGCAATATTGAGTTTCAGATTATTAAGAAAGATAATGTGTTGTCACTGATTCGTGGTGGATTCATGGTCAGAAGATAAGTGTTTTTCCTCTTCCCTCTGATTATTTTTTTCTCTTACCTTGATATTTAGGTATTGCAAGTTGTTGTACTATGGTGAACTGCTCCACTTTTCAGTGTCCCCATTGCAATGTAGGTGGAGGTTTTGCAGATGTATGGCCATAAGAGGTCTTGTCTTACAGACAAGAGTGTGCTTAATTGTTTAAACTGCTTTCTCTTATGACTCTGTTGTCAAATGCTTGTAAGGTGCAGAAATCACTTGTGCAGGCTGAATAGCTTTGTAAGGATATTAATGTAACACTATACCTACCATATCATGTAGTGAAAACTACCTGGACATCCTCCTAGAATTGCAGGAATCCATTTGAAGATTGAGACTCTGTTTGTTAAATAGAAGGTGAAGTGAATCGGGTGAAGTGTCGGTGTTTCTTCTGCCTACTGTCGTGCCATATTTATCTACGAGTACATTTTTTTTTTTAATTACACAGCTGGGCTACAGTAGAAATAAAGATAACTTAGTATATATGTCCCAGAAATAATTTCAGCTGTAGTTCAAGTTTGTGTCTTTACTGTTGGGACATGCTGGTTTTTGAGTATACTTTTTATAAACCTAACTACATGGAATATATACCTTTTTTAGGGTACACACAGTTGTGCTTTTAAGATTTGATAGGGAGACAGATTTTAGTTAAGAGTGTCTTTCAAAGAGCAGGTCTGGAAATTCAAAAAACAGCACAGTGTTCTCTTTGGCTTTTGTACATCTATGCACCCTGTTGAGCATAATATACATTGGATTTCTCCTAATCCAAATAAAATAGATATTTGGAAAGAAGGGGAATGGAATATCAGCTGCTTTGGAAATAAGCAAAAATTACACAGGAGAAATAAAGATTGTAAGTGAAGGTAAATGGAACAAAGAAAAGAAAATGAAGGAATGAAGGAAGTGAAAAGGGCAAGGAAGTTTGCCTTCTAAAGAATATAGAACCAACATAAAGGAACTTAAAGAAGAAATAATGGTCTGCTGTAGCCATATGTGGTCCCAGACATGAGGACATATGAAAAAACTGAACAGAAAATTTATCATGTCAGTAATTATTGTCATGCTTTAGCATTGTCTTCTTACCCTACACCCCAAATCCCATGATCATTTTTGTTCTTTAGCATTTAGAATTTTATCATTTTACCTGCACTTTTCTCTTAGATATGCTTTTAATCATATTTTGTAGAGAAAAACATTGAATTTTGATCCATTAAAATGTTAAGAGCACAAGGCCACCTGAAGGAAACACATTCATTTTGTGTAATGAAACTCATGATTTCTGAATATTTGAAAGTGGCAGTATTGTGTTATAACTGCTGAAATTGGATACTCATCATTGCTTATCTTTTTAAAATGTAAACTGTACACAGGTATTGAGCATTTAGAGAAAGTAATAAGCCTGTTGCGAAGGTGCAGTAGCAAAGTTGATAAAGAATTCATGTGAAATTATGGCTCGTTCAGTTTCTTTGTGCCATGGTTCTCCACCTGGGAAATATAATTAATATTGGCACCTCAATTACTATGAAACAAGTTATGGTAAATATTAGACAACTAAATAAATGTCATCTGTAATAAAAATAAATTTCATATCTGTAATATAAATGTTGGGGATGTGTAGATTAACATAAATGTTTGTCTATAGTTTACAAAGCAAGTTAATAGGAGCTATTTTATTGATCTATAATTCAAAATAGTTTGCAGGAAACAGTCTTTGTAGGATAATTCTCCTTAGTGTCCAGAATAAACCAGGCAGTTTTCCATATAGGCATTCTGATGGAGATACGCAGTGACTAAAAGTAAGATTTATAATGGAATATATATAGAATCTTGATTATTTTCTCTGAGGATTATAATCTTTTGACAAAGTCGGCAGAAAATAGAGGATTATTTAATAAAATTCTGCTGTATTTGTGCTTGAAAATAGGGATAAAATTGAAAAAAACACCCTGTAGATCTGGTTTCTTTCCTTAAAAAAAGAAAATACAAAAAAGGCAGGGAAGGAGATTCTGTTTCACTAATTTATTTAGAAATGTGTATGTAAAAAAAGGTCCCCACAAAATGAAGTCTAAAATGTATTTACAGGTGCAACAATATAATTGCTTTTCCTGAGGTTTGCTGCTTACTTTTTCACTTGGATGTCTACGTTTGTAAGAAGTTAAGAAGTTTTTTGTTAAGTAACGAAACCTTGGAGGTGCTGCAAACACTTCATGTAGAGAGCAGTGAATTCAAGATTTAAGATTTCTTATGATCTGATGGGTCTTAGGGCTCAGTTACAGACATGCCTTGAGTTCTGGATGTTAGAATTGTCAAGAGTTTCAGTAGTGTTGTAAAAACATGTGTCAGTTGTAAAAATTGAGTACGAGCTCAGGATTTTACTTCAAACACCCTTGATTGAAATGTGTTTCAAATACAGTGAAAATCCAAGTTTTTGCCTGAGTTTAATTCGCTCTTGTGTGACGGAGGGGAAGATAGTCCTGCTTCTCAAATGTGAAAGGCAAAATCCCATTTCCTTCAAGTGCCCGGATTGGGTCCAAAAAGTTAAATCACCATAACAATTTGAGATAAATGTATTATTAGATTGTCACAGATCAGCAGACGGGCCAGAAGATTCAGATTGTTACATCACTTGATCAGAGCTCAGCAGGCAAGCAGTTCATCTTAACAAATCATGATGGCTCTACCCCAAGCAAGGTGATCCTTGCCAGACAAGATTCCACTCCAGGAAAAGTTATCCTAGCAACTCCAGATGCTGCAGGTGTCAACCAACTGTTTTTTGCATCCCCTGATATATCTGCACAACACATCCAGGTAGATAATCCACTTTATTTCATATTTTTCATTCAAATGGGATAAGAAAAGATGTTTTATTTCCAAATAAGTCTGTCTGGGTTCTCCTTTTTGTTTTTTTTAAAGTATAATTTTCCTTGCACTACGACTCACTGTGGATACTTAAAAATTATGAAAAAACTTTTTTAGTAAATTTCTTGCTTTTAAAATTTATATGTTGGCTCATGACATTAGGAAGAATACAGTTTTTTTTATTGTCATTTCCAGATTCTGCCATGCCAACAGTCCTTTATTTCTGCTCATTAACTCTCCATCTGTTTTCATGTAGTGTTGAAAAACATTCACTTTTCTCCATAGTCCTTCTCGCTTAACATTTCCCTTTGCTCGTTTTCCTTTTTGCACACTGTTGCACCTGCCGTTCAGCTGTTTGAATTGTAGTCCACAGCAGTGCTTAGACTGTTTAGTGGGGCAATACATTACTCCATGGAGGCGAGGAAGTAACACTGATGATTTTGTGTTTACTAATGTGATATTGTAACTAGGCAGGGTTGTAACTCCATTAGCTGGTCCCCAGCGTACCTTACTCCCATGCACATTATATGTGCTACTTCCTTAGATGCCACCCTCCAACTTCCAAGCTTTCTGTCCCACATCCTCAGCCTAGCAGGGATGGGATGGCACTGATGTGAAGAATGTCAAAAACATGCAAGAAGAGTTGGGAGATGTGACCTCCTTCAGCATGAAGTAAGAGGTTACTGCACTCCAGCTAAAGTACAGTTACTGCATGTGTACGCACACACATTTATACTGCTGCTACATCACATCAGCCAGACAACATTCAGATAGCTGCAGTCCATTTAGTCCTGTATCAAACACTTAAAACATTATGACATTAAACAGCTGCTTAAGGAAAAATGTTAAAAGATGGCCAAATAAATAATGATATTTTTGAGCATATCCTTTTATTTCCATTAGCTGATGATACAGAGGAACCTCCTGATTTGGAGACTGCAGTTAGACCATCATATTTGATAGCTGCTATTAAATTTAAACAACCTTTTTGTTATTTATATAGATCATGTAAGCTTTATTCTGTATAATATCCTATGGTGTGCCAAGAATACATTAGATTATTTGACCATCTGAGAGAATTGTTTAATTAAGTGTCTCTTGCACTAGAAGATACTATTAAGGATTTGTGTGGGGTTTTATAGATCACTACAAATTCCTCTTTTAAGCAATCTTTTTTTCAGCTGCAGACCCTTAAACTGTTCAGTTTGTGCTCTTCTGTGAACCAGTCAACTGATTCACTAACCACACGTTGTGTAAGCTTGAAAGAATCTCTCTATTATATAATACTACTGGGTTTGAAATTCATAGTTTTTTGCAAATAAACACCCTAGGTCCTTGCTCCAAAGAGTTTGATTACTGTGAATAGGGGACCAGTAGCAAAAGCCAATCCTATTGAGAGGCATTGAAGCATGCTTAGTGTTATGATACACTTTGTATTTTAGGTAAGCCTCAACAAAAATATAAACCAGTGGGATATGAGTAGTCCACATAAAAATTATTTTCAAAGACAGCTTAAGAGATGAGAAGTGTGTCACACTAGTTTATAAAGCAAAATTCAGGAAAAGAGGAAATCTGTAAAAAAAAATTAAAGCTGCAGTTCTGATTGTATCATTTGGGCAAAATATGTCAGTTTGAGAAGCAACAGGGTATCCTGTCACTCCAGTTAAATTGTTCTGTTGTCCACCGATATGTATGGGTATAGATTTCCTTTGTCCGTTTAAAAGTTCATGAAATACAGAGTGCCATTCATTTGCTGTTCACCTGCATCCCTTTGGGATCTTTTTGTATTTTTTCCCTCAAATGATCTTTCCATCTCCAATTTCACTTGTTTTCTTCTTCTTCTTCTGTAGCCTTCACTTGAAATGCCCATTTGTTTGTTCTGCCAAAAACCTCTCTGTTATTGCATCTTATCTTTACATTGACTCAATTGGCAAGACCCTTTCTCCCATCATCTATTTTAACTTCAGTGGTTCTTTTTCATATTGATAATAAATTTTTATTCTTCATGTTCAAGGTCAGTTAATAAGTTCTCTGAGTCTGGGGTTTTTATCTCCTCTTGGGCTGATTCTGTAGTCCTTCCTTATGTAGAACTTCCCATTTCAGTGCAGCTTTATTTTACTGAAGGACTTAGAATTTATATTTTCTATAATATCATGAAAATACATAATGTTAATACTGGAAATTTGGAAGGATCAATAGGTTAATATTCCCTTAACTCATCATCTTATTTTTCTTAAAAAGTTGGTGTTTTTTTAAAGAAAACATAAGGGATTAATCTCAGAGACTGTATTGGTAACAAGGCTAACTAGAAAGAAGTATGCTTGTTAAACTTTCCTACATATATCATCTGTACTATGTTCCAAACTCTAAAAAGCACAATTTCTAAAATTTCTCTGTGGAAGAGAGAGCACCTTCTGTTACTTCCCTTTTTATCAGAGGTCCTGTTCTGAACATGCGAAGCAAGAATGAGGAGTCTGGCTTCCATTTAAGGCGCAGCAGAAGTTAAAAACTCTTCAAGCTTCTAAACTGTATTCTCTTTTGAATGAGAAGAACATTTTTTTCTTTTCTATGTCAAGATGATGTTTGGTTGTTACTTGTGATTTGTGTGTTCCTTTTTTAAATGAAATTTTTGCTGTGCTTTATTTATGTTGTGGTGGGATAGTTTTCAAAGATTAAGTAAGTGAAGTGTTCTGGTGCCTGCCCTGTAGTACTGGGATTCTAAAATTAAGTGCTTAACAAAGAATATTTTAATAATGTCTGACTGTTACTGAAAGCCAAGCTATATACCAGTGGGAAGTTAAAGGTTGTGTCCAGAGTACATTTACTTTTGGTCCATATTTATGTGTATTATAAAAAAAGAAGTTAATAAACCTCTGTGTAGGTCTAGTAGCCTTTGCAAGAATTTTTTTTTGTTCCATCTGTTTAGTGCTTCCATCTCTTTTGTACTATTGATGAACCATTAGTATATAAATATAAAGTTGAACAAATGGTAAGAGTATGCAGATGCTGAAAGTTTTTCAAAATGAATTGTTCTTTAATTCTTCTCAAAAGCATTACAAATAAAACTCTTGTTCCCTCCTGAAAGGGAGCACAGTGGCATGGCAGGTAGCGACTTTGTGTCTCTGAAGACCATTAGATGTAATCAAGAAAACATGATGCTTTGTAGATTTAGTCCCCTATCTTAGACAAAAACCACAAGCATGAGATATATTTTACTATTTCTAGATGGTAAGAAAAATAAAAATTAAATTCTTTCCCACTTTTTTTCAGATTTTAACGGACAACTCCCCCAATGAACAGGGTCTAAATAAAGTGTTTGATCTGTGTGTTGTGTGTGGAGACAAAGCATCAGGTATTTGTTTTTTTCTTTCTTTTTTTAAAAGTGGTGCAATTTTATAAAAGCAGTTTAAAATTCTTCTGAAGCTGTGTAACAGTTTGCATGCATATACATGTATAAATTTATATACATGCAGTGGAGAATTTCACTAAATGGTACTCTAGTATCCATGGATAGAATTTATTGTTGTTTTACATAGAATCATAGAATATCCTGAGTTGGAAGGGACCCTCAAGGGTCACTGAAGTCCAGCTCTTGGCCCTGCACAGGACACCCCAAGAGTCACACCCTGTGCTTGAGAGCCTTGTCCAAACACTTCTTGAGCTCTGTCAGGCTGGTGCTGTGACCACTGACCTGGGGAGCCTGTGCCAGTGCCCAACCACTCTCTGGGTGAAGAACCTTTTTTCTAACATATAACCTAAAATCTCCCTGACCAGCTTCATGCCATTCCCTTGGGTCCTGGGACCAGAGGGAGTAGGTCAGTGCCTGCTCGTTCATTTCTCCTTGTGAGGAACTTGCAGACCACTATGAGGTCTCCCTTCAGCAGGGAGCAAACTTGCTAGAAAGTAAAATGTATTAAATTTTGGCAAAGTTCAACATAAAAAATACAGTTGCTAGAGCTCTAAATACATATGAGACCTCACCCATCTCAAGGAAATTCTGCCAAACTTAAGGCAAAGATTTGATTGGTGTGTTCTAATTGTTAAAACTTCTCTGACTCCCCAGAGGAGGGCTGGAGTCTCCCTTGAGAGGCTGGAGATCCAAGGAGGTTTTCCTCCTGTGCTGGCCTTGGAATATTGGGCAGTGGTAATGACTTTGGGGAGAGTGCCATGTTCCTCTGAGCAGCTGCAGGTTTTGGGAAGCCTCTCATGTGACAAGCACTGTCATGAAAACTGCTTTGCAGACGCTTCCAAGCTGGAATCCAAGAAGCTACATCAAAAGAGTAGGTGGAGAAGTAGCCCTGGTACTTTGCAGAATGAATATTCATAATCCAGCTGCCACTAAAATGTTTCAGACAATATTCTTTTAATACATATGATGCTTTTGAAATTTCACATTTTAGTAGTGGTAAAAAGGTTGTGATAAAGGAATTTAGAAAACCTGTCAGAATTTCTAGAAACTTCAGGAAAGAACCTTAAAGTGTTTTCTCCTAAGTTAGGTCATATTTGGGACTTATTTTTTAATTTGCCATAGGTATTTCAAGGATTCATAAATTAAAATTGTTGCGACTGCCAAGCATTCCTTTATCAATCCTTTTTATTTATGTTTATATTTTATGAAATATAAAAATAATTTACTTCTAAAAATAATTGTAAAACTTTTTTTTTATGGTCTATCTTAGAAATTTTTATATTATACAGAAAACTTGCAGAACTGGTCTTCAAAAAAAAAAAGTTGTACTTATTCTAGATTATTCTTTCATTGATGTTTTACTTGAAGAACTACAGACATACCATTACCCTGTTAGGAAAATGAAAGGTGAAAATAAAGCTTTGAAGTGATTGCCTCATGCTGTCAAATGCCATGTTTGCACTTTCCATGGTTGCGTTAGATTTAATGCATACAATTTCAACAGCTGAAATTGTAATGAGAAATCATGGGAAAATTGCTAGAGAAATCTATAAATTAAATTTGTTTTTTGTTATGTTCTTACTGACCTGTTTTCTTAGCCTTTTTTTAACACTGCTGTCAACAGATAAGGAAATAATTCAATAAGCAACTTGCCTGTTTGTAAACTCCTGCTTAAGTGCTTTGAACTAGAAAAATGGTTCACTTGCTTTTTTATGTTGTTTTATAGCCCCAATATATTTTAAGATCTGCAACCCATGAGGAAAAACAAGTGTTCCTTTTCTGGGTAAAATAGCTAATACTTTGTCTTTAATAAATGTAAAGTCTAAAAAGTTAATATGATATTGTAAAATTAATGTCATGTTTTCTCCTACTTTGTAACTAGGGCGTCATTATGGAGCAGTAACCTGTGAGGGATGCAAAGGATTCTTTAAAAGGAGTATACGGAAGAATTTAGTTTATTCCTGCCGGGGAACGAAAGACTGCGTCATTAACAAACACCACCGGAATCGCTGTCAGTATTGTAGGCTGCAGAGATGCATCGCCTTTGGGATGAAACAAGATTGTAAGTCTGAATAAGAGCAAACTACTTCACCTGGCAGCTGCTTTGTGCTACAAAAGATATGCTTTGTATAGATACAAATCGTTATCTTGGTTACATATTTTTAAACCATTGTATCGTCTTCCTTTAGTTTGGTGTATCAGAAATATTAAATGCTTTCAGGTGTTTGCTTTAAAAGCTTAATAAACTCCATCCCATGTGATGAAAGTGAATGAATTGTTACTCCTACATGGCAAATATCAAACATGTCTGCTTTTTTTTTGTGCAGTTCAACTTTTTTATGTGTAAATTAAGTTACTGAACTTTTTGAACTCTACCTTCCTTTCCATTTTTCCACAGCGGAGATTACTGCAAATTGCTATTCACTTTTGGCAAAGGTCTGCAGAGACAGTTATTCACAAGGCAGAGATTCATAGTGATCTAAAGTTCAGCTCTTAGCCATTCCTGCAGATTTCGAGTTCCTTTTTAGCTTTCCATACATCAGATGTATTGGTAGTGCAATATCACAGCAGAATCGGAATACTCAATACACAAAAAATCACACAAAACACAAATTCTTCAGACCTAATACTGTGACGCTCTTGTAGTACATACAGTATTGGTCTTGTTCTCTGCTCTCTGTCATCCTTATTTTACTGACCCTCTTGAACTTCTGTGGATATTTTCCTCCTTACAGCCCTGCTTCTGTCAGCAGAAATCAGTAAGAGAGAGGAAATTAATTCAGAAAGGGAGGAAAAACTGGGGCAGTGAAAGTGGGTCTTTACCCTCTAGTTCAGCTGGCAGTAAGTAAGAAGAGGCCCCTCCACAGAAGACTTTTTAAGCAGAACAAAATCACTGGGCTTAGGGATCAGAAGGCAGGAAAATAATCTCTGGGTCACAGGGAAATACTGAGCTGGGGAGAAGATTGTTTGATGATAAGAAGTCTCATTCCTCAGTGGGGTGGGGAAAGGAAAGGAAAGAAAATTTGCATGGTCTTGGACTGTAGCTCCCTCAGTGAGGGTTATTTGTCCCTTGAAGAAGCCTTGGCCTTTTCTCAGCAAAGTGAGAACCTGCTACTGAGCACAGCATTGACAAAGGAAGATGAAATACTTGCCTCCATCTTCCACCCTTTAAAGCACTATTTGTGGGTTGCAGGCTGACTTCAGTAGCATTGTCAATACTTAAAATTACAACATTTGTGGTTTAAGATACTTACCAGTGTAAAAATCTGAATAGCATCACAATCTACTGCTATCTTGAAAAGTTTTTAATTTTTTATCTGAAGTTACGCATTTTTCACATTTCCACATTTTCCCCATAGGGGGTAATACTGTAAGTTTCGTTTTAATGTTCAAAGCAAGGTGGTGATACATCTGGAGGCCAAAGCCCCTATTCATTCCACCTTGTTTCACTGAGTCATTCAAATTAAAAATCCACTTCTCTGAAGTCAGTAACTGTGGGTCAGGGTGTTGCCCAGATTGATCTTAAATGGTCTGAACTCAACTTTGTGAATGTACCTTTCCCTCTGTATTGTCTGAAGTCCTAACTTGAGAAGCTTCTTTAAGTGAATAAAGTTACATGGGTTCAACACAGACCCACCAGCCATGGAAAAATGTACCATGAGTCCTTTACAAAGGAAGTGAGAATGCGAGATAGTGAAGCTGAGAGAATGAGAAGCTTTAAGCTTCCACTTTGATTCAAATCAAAAATGAGGGGATGTCTCCCTTAATTTTAACTTAAAAATGTTGCATATGTTCGGTCTCAGACTTTGACTACTACATCATTTCACTTAGAGCTCATCAAGTCGGTGTGCTGGTTTTATCCAACTTGTTAGCTTGTTGGTTATGGGATATATTTTTTATATATATATTAGTTATTTTCAAAATTATTATTAAAATCAAATATTAAAGAAAGAAAAAAGTATTATTTCTTATCCTGTAATTTGGGGTGATTTAACAGTTGGGTATTATTTCTGTAGCTGTACAGTGTGAGAGGAAACCTATTGAAGTGTCAAGAGAAAAATCTTCGAACTGTGCAGCTTCTACAGAAAAGATCTACATTCGGAAAGATCTTCGTAGTCCATTAGCTGCAACTCCAACTTTTGTAACAGACAATGAAACAGCAAGGTATGTAAATTGTATTCAGAAGTGGCTATCTCTGTCTTCTGAAAAAGGAAAATTCAGTTTTAAAATTAATCAAAATTAAAACTCATGCTGTTTTCTGTCAGATCAACGGGTTTGCTGGAATCAGGAATGTTTGTTAACATTCATCCGTCTGCAATAAAAAGTGAGCCTACTGTGTTGATGACTCCAGATAAGGTATGTGATGATATGACTGATATGATAAGTCGAGCTAATTGCCGTAATTGTATATGTAAGGAGAGAAGGGTGTTCTATTTGGTTAAATTAATTTTTAAAACACTCCTTAACATTCACCAGTGTTACAAATGCCTTCTCTTTACAAGAATCCTCTTAGCCTCACACAGTAAAAATGCTAAAAACACAACAAAGTAAATCCCCTTCCTCACATTTTTAGAGACCCTTAAGGGCAATATTATTTTAATTTTTGTTTTGGAATAATCCTGACACTTGGCTTGCTCTTTTGTACAAATAAAGTGAGGTTTTCACAAAACTTCTCATGGCACTATCACAGTGCCATGTGTAAATATGGTTGGACTTTTTTCTCCTGAATCACTATTTTTTTGGCAAAGCTGATAAGACCTATCTCATCGACAGTTTTATTTATGAGCTGGTTTTCCTTTGTTTCCATTTTTTTGCACTTACTGATCCACTAAAGCCATATGGTAGCTTCTTACATATGCACAGTAGGAAGCATTTGTGTTTTTGTAGCTGATATTAAATTACCTCGTGTGGGAGAGTGGATTGTAAGAGAATAGAGAGAGTGCTGCAGGCAATCTTGCTCCTGATAAGTTGCAGCTGTGTAAGACAGGTGACCAAAAAGGCTACAGCATAATTATTTTTCTGCTTGTTTATAAAGGTGACTTTTCATGCATTCCTTCTTCTCAGACATTCTCCTACCCTGTTACTACTGACTCATTTACATGATGAAGGGAGATGCTAAAAATATAATCTAGAGCAGTCTTATATTCCTGGTGATGGACTAGTTCATAGAGATGTGAAATCTTCTTTCTGCACTTGCTTACCATCAGTAGTATTCTTTCTCAAAGAAATAGATAGCTATTACTTCAACAAATAAATGTCAAAATACTCCATATTTTAGATGCAGTGCAGTGTCTGATTGCTGTATTGTGGTTACTCATGTACTGAAAACAGTTTTCTTACAGGCATATCTTTGTATATGCTCTGTTCTTCATTTATGTGAAAGCTAGGCTCTTCTTTTGCAGGTTAACTGCTGCCAATTAACTGAGAATTAAAAGCTGTTCTTTTCCCTTAGGTAGAAGCATGTCAGGGAGATTTAAGTACACTGGCAAATGTGGTGACTTCATTAGCAAATCTCAGTAAATGCAAAGACACAGCACAAAGCAGTACAGAGCTATCCATGATCGAAAATTTGAGTAATGGAGATGCATCATTATCTGAACTCAAGCAAGAAGAACAAGCTAGTAGTGATGTTACAAGGTAAGGCATGTTACACTTAAAAATACTATCCTTTTCAAGAGAAGGTCTCTGTCAA
Source organism: Ploceus nigricollis (assembly GCA_013399945.1). Classification (NCBI taxonomy): domain Eukaryota; kingdom Metazoa; phylum Chordata; class Aves; order Passeriformes; family Ploceidae; genus Ploceus; species Ploceus nigricollis. The sequence goes on from VXBC01012946.1 coordinate 172,891, forward strand.
TTCAGACCAGGCAATTAGTTAAATCATCACAGTGTAGGAAATTTATCTGCTTTAAAAGTAATAGCAATATCAGCATAAGCTCATGTAGAAGGCAAATATTGTAAGATTCTTCCAAGTGAAAGAAAAAGAAAGTTCCATTAGAGAAATAAATAATTTTAGTTGTTTGTACTTGAAATTAATTTCAGTATAAATGTTACAGCTGATTTTCTTACCTTTTGATTGGTCATACTCAGGTGTGTTAGGTCTTGTACTATAGTCTTAGTATTTTGCATCATTCTGGAAAACTTGTTCTTAAGAGATCTCATCTGTGTGACTAGTTAAGTGCCTGTAACTATTAATCACCTTAAAAGCTTGAAAAGCATTTTCCTTCTACACAAGATAAGTTACAGAATTCTCACTACCGATATTAATGCATTCACTGAGTAGCTTACAAACTTGTATTTTGCACTGGTTTTAACTGAGCCATTGTGGTGAGCATATGTGTAAGATGTATATACAGAACATTCACAGTCATTCCATCAATCACATTTGTGTTCTTCCTTGGTTGTCGTCTCATGCAAGCTTCTGCCTGCTGTCCCAGCAATATTCTTTTACACACCACCTACATTTTACATTCTGTTCTGAAAGTGTGTGTGGAGTAAATCTATTAAGGGGAAAAAGGTGGGCGTGTAGTGGCTGAAATATCTGATTTCCCCTGTGGTCTCTACTGCTTTGTGTAATTGCAAGCAGATTACATTTTTTCTGCTCCTTTCTTTTTACTGCTTTGAAAGTCAGTCTGACTTTTTATAGGTGCTAATTTGGGCCTTTGCTATGTCCTCCTAGGTAAAGAATGTTAGAATATGCTGTGTAAGTAGTATTGTTACATGTGCTGACAGACATCATTCAATACTATGGCTGTTCAAAGAGATGCAGAAATCTTGCATTTGCTGGCACTTCCAGATGCTTATTTTTACCAGCTTCAGGGTTTCTGTTCAGTTTTAAAAGTCTGTCTATGAAAAGGCATCTGGTTCTCTCAGCCAGAGAGCTTGAAAGAGCTCTGACTTGACGTACTCTTGTCAAGTAGGTTACCTAATAGCTGTACAGTGGGGAGGTTCAAGTTAAATATTGCTGTGAAAGAGAAGTTGTTACTCTAAGAGAAACTAAAAATTTTCTCTAAATTACTGAGTTCCTTGTCAGGCCCTATGCCAGCATGATCTAACAGATGCAGATGTTTATTGAGGAAGAAGAGTTTAAGGGACTTCATAAAGCACATTTCATCCATCCATGTGTTTAATGTATTTTATTATATTCATTGCTCACAGTAGTTATGATTTCAGTTTCGCTGGCATAGAGTACAGCTTTTGCTGCAAGCACCCCATTGCTTTTATATTGTAATTTTACATGCCTTGTCCTCTAATGCTTCATGATATTCTTTCTTTACAGTTTATTTGCAGTCTTATATATCTGTTGATGATTGAGCCTGACAAAAAGAGAAACAAAATTATCTGTAGCAAAGGATATCAATGCCATGTATTTTAATGTCGATTTTGCCTTGTTTTCTCACTTTGTGGGCTAGATTTTCATAGCTCCCAGGCAAGCTTTGTTCTAGATTCTCTTTTCCGTGGTGTTTTACTTTACAGACATTGCTCATGTTGGAGCTTTGTATAGGAAATGACTCACATTACTGAGCCATGAGGAAGCAAAGCTGCTACTGACTTCTGCTGGCTTACTACTGGCACTTTATGAGATAGGAAGGAGAAGATTTCTTTCAAAGCAGCATTGAAGAATGACTTGGGAAGAAAGTGTCATGGGCAGACATGGTTAATAAGTGTACATGCCCACACTATTTTTCTAGCACTCTTCAGCCTGTGCTATAATAAATACAGGATAGTGACAGTTGCATATGACATTTATCTTTTGGGGAAAGGGGAAGTCTTGCTCTTCTCTTAAATTTCTGTCCCTGCCACATAAAGAGCCCTGCAGAGATCCTGTTGTTTCTTTAAAAGCAGCTGTCACTGAGCTTCTGTGTTTGCCTGTTCTACCTAAGACTGCAAAGAGTGAATTGTGGAAGACCTGAAACTGAGATTTTCTAGCAGGAGTCTGTAGTATAGTTTCTAGAGCTGAGCCATGAATGCCTTCCCTTTGTGCCAACTTTGCACATACCAGAGACAGAAGGTGGCCCAGGTATGTCGGTATAGTTCACTCGTGTATGCCCCTGTCACCTCATTTGTATACATCAAGGTACACAGGCTAGTGAGGACCAAAAAGTAGTTAATTTACCATCCCAAGCCTTGAGGCAGTGTCAGCAGCTCTTTCTCTGTGATATTTCATTTGGTTGTGTGTAGTTATGTCAAACAGCTCGATTTTTTTTTTTTAGCATGTTATTGAATTAATGTAGCTAGAGGGTGTGGGGGTAGAGAAGGTGGCCAAATTCTATCCCAGATTTTGGCATTAAATCAGTGATTTTTAGACTCTGTGGTAATAAACATGTCTATAAATTGAGAATGAGCTCTACATACAAACTGATAATCAGCTTTTGTAAAGTCTTCAGGTGTCAGTGGGTAAGTTTTTCATGCAACAGTGTATAGAAATGTTGCTGTTCCCGGGATATGTCATCTGTCTGTAGGCAGTGATCAAGTCTGTGTATATTGGATTGAAGGTGTGTCAGTTGTAGTTCTTAGGTGTATTTATGAACAGAAAAACAACATATGTTATCAAGCAGCCAAATATTGAGTAATATATCTGTGCTTGTCCTGACATCTGCCTTCTAGCATTTGTGCTTGTGAAAGCAAAGAGTCACTGCCACGCAGCAGAGGGTACTAAGGGTTGTATTGAAAGCATGGGAGTGCTTTCTCTTACATATTTTAAAGCAGTTTTTTCAAATTAAGTTGAAAAATTTAACTACAACTCATTACTTAACAAAAAAATAACCTTACTCTCTTTGTGCTTCATAGCAGTAAAAGTCTGTAAAATTTATACATGCACTAAATGACTGTAACAGCAGTGTGGTGATCATGTCCTCAAAACACTCATGCCAGCACTCTTAGTGAACATCACTAAAGAGATCTTGAAAAGCAAACTGTGATTCAGCAGCACAACCAATATGTCAAAACTGTGAATTTGCTGGCAACTAGAATAAACAGGATCTGCTGCAAATTTTTGTTTCAGAGTTTGATGGAATGTCAGGAAAAGCATGCTACTGACTTTTATTTTCCAAATCTCACTCTTTGAAACTGACTTCTACATACAACAGAACTTTTGCAGGTTCCTTTTAAATTGAAATGATCTCTAAAATGAAATTTTCTTTTTGTTTGTTTGTGATCTTACAGGGCATTTGATACTCTTGCAAAAGCATTAAATCCAGGAGAAAGTGCAGCATGCCAGAACTCTGAAAGTATTGACACCAGTGCACAGCTGCTTGGTGGAGAAACAAGCATGAACATTGTTGAAATAGAGGGGCCACTACTCAGTGATGCTCATGTAGCATTCAGGGTACTGAATACTTTCTTACTGTTTATAACTTTCTTACTGTTTATAACTATTTTGACATAGTGATGTACAATAATTATCTGACTAAGCTTTATTTTGAATTTCTTTTAGAGGAGTATTTGTTCAGCTATTGGCATTCATTTCCAGTTAATGAACTGCTTTTGTTCACTGGTTAATTCTTTGTCTGGGAGAAAGTCCTGCACTCTGTAGTGGTTTAGCTGCACTGGTTATTTTATAGTTTCTTACCTTAAAAATATTGGGTAAGCCATACAAAAGGATTTACACAGACAAAGTATTTGCATGAAGCAGAGTCAGCATTTCATTGCATGAAGCAGAGTCAGCATCCACATTCTCACTTGTTAATGGGTGGGTCTGATGCAATCTGCAACTGGATTTTGAGACCTTTAAGTGTATTTGTCAGTTTCTTGTTTGTGTAGATACCCTATTTTAGCATGCTAGTAATTGACTTACATACAGTTGCTGTGTTAGTTAACCATATATTTTCTGGATTTATTTCTCATTTACAAGCTTGCAGGAATTCCTTCTATCTTTTTCATCACCTTATTTTTCATGGACAAATGAAAAAGCTTGGTCATCTGAAAACTTAGTAACAGGCATTTGGTTAAACTTTACCCCTCTTACCGGCATCTGTTTTGATCACTCAAATGAACTTCTCTAATGCAAATGTCAGCTTTTTTTAAAAAATTGCATTAGCCAGAACATTATATTAAAAAATATTAATTTCTGAAGACAGAATTACGTGTTCTAAGCTATTTTGGGTGGAATCTCTTTCTTCACATATGCAGGTAACATCACTAATTTTGCTTACTAACATTGTGAACATCCTTTCTGATACATGTTGGTTATGTGTTTTGGACTTGGGAGCAGCTGTGTATTAAGTATTTTACTCAAACATCAAAAGATTTCTCTTGTATTTCTTTGTAAAATATTAAAGTAAAAAAGATGTTTTCTGAAATAGAATTCTCTCACACACGCACTCTATCTCCAGGAGTTGTAACTCCTCTAATGTAAGCAAGTTCATTCCAGTTACAATAATTCTTCTCTCTTATTCTTTGAGAATGTCTCAGAAGTTGAGTTTTGAGATTTTCCATCTCCAGTTGTCCCAGACATGAATCTCTATGAACGAATCAAATTTTTTGTCTTTTTTGTTGCTGTGTAGTTATTTAACATACAGCGTGTAATGGTGTGGCTAATAATGCAAAAGGGAGTCATTCAGTTTTGTGTCGGGATTATACCTGTTTTATTTAAAGAACAGTTTTATTTTTTCATTTTGAAGAAACTCCAAGGACTGATTTCTTCCTAAATGTATTATGAAGAAAGTAAAGTAACTGTCTTACACCTTCTTCTTTTTTCTTTTTTTCTTCCTACTTTTGTTTTGCAGCTCACCATGCCTTCTCCTATGCCTGATTATCTTAATGTTCACTATATCTGTGAGTCTGCCTCCAGGCTGCTTTTCTTGTCCATGCACTGGGCACGTTCCATTCCATCTTTCCAAGCTTTGGGGTAAGTGTTCAGTTTATTCACTTACATTGTGGCTATGTGCTTTTGAATTTTTGGTTTTTGCTGTCTTCTTCTGGGACTTGTAAAAATATAAAACTACTAATTAAAACTGTTATAAATCTTAATTGTAAGGTAAATTTTCTGAATTAAAACTACTCCCAATTTGAGTCCAAATTCAGGACTTTGCTTGGGTTTTGTAAGAAAAAGGAGTAATTTAAAACAATGAATGCCTACACACTGCTGCTTCTTAAAATATTTTGAGAAAATAGGAATTTCTGTCAGCTTTTTAATAGCTACAGCTCTATGCTATATCCTGATGCTTATCAGGCAATCACCAAAAAGAAGCTCCTATCTGAATCCCCAAAATTTTTATCCTTATAAGGTGAATTACTAATAATAATCTTGCCTTTAATAACCTACACGAAGAAGATGGTTTGCTAGATTCAGCAGACATTCAGAATGAAGTTGTCTAATTTCAGAAGATTTGCCAAAAATAATTAACTCCTTTAACCAAAAAGTAATTGTAACTGTTCTTTTTACAGTTTGTATAACATCCTGCTTCTCCGTCAGAATTCAGTGTATCACTTAAGTTCCATTTTGTAGTCCATTGCTGATCATCATGAAAAAAAATGTCCAAACTGCATGGGAAAAACTGGTTTATCCTATATTCAGAAGTAATTTTATGAAGATACATCAAACAAATAAAGATACTGTATCAGCTCTGACACAAATGGTGAATAAATCATGATAGTTTGTCTCATCTCAGTGTTTCTGTTTAGTTCAATATCAAAATAGCCTGTGACTGTGGCAGCAAAGAGAATTCCTTTTTAAAATGAGGGATTGTCCCCTTTTCCAGGAAAGATGTCAAAAGCAGGATGAGCTCTGATTACCATTTGTGTTTACTCAGATGCTTCAGCCAAATTATTCTGCACTTTTTAAGGAAAGATACTGTATAGTGTATAATTAAGCCTGTGTGTTGGAGAAGGAGGAAGGAATATAGTATAAAGTTAAAAAATAGTAGGGGTGAAAAAATAGGTAAATATGATGTTTTATTCTGGTAGAAATTGTTGACCTGCAGAATTACAAAACGCATAGCAAATAAACATAGTACATTATGTCATTCTAAGTTTAAAAAAGGTTTTTGTTACAGAGAGAGAACTGCAAATTAGTACAAATTGGTATTCTAACAAAAAATGGGAATTGCTTCTTAAAAATAAAATGTAGTACAGAAGACCTCTCTCTCTCCAAAAAGATTTAGCGAGAAAAATCTGCACATGCTCTTTTTATCTGTTATTTCACAATATATTTTTCTGCTTAAAAAATGTGGAGGAGTAAGCTGCCATAATAGTGTTAATAACCTGTAATAGCATTTATAGACCCAGTCAAGATCGTGGGCAACGGTATATAAATAACATAAATTCAATTTTTCTTTGAACCACCTAAAATGCAAACTATGTTCAAGTGGAGATTTATTTGAAATTAATGCAGCCTTTATAGTTGGAGTACATTATAGCCTATAATTTTAACTTTCAGAAGGGTGACTCATTTCACTTTTAAACTGAAGAGAAATTCTTGAAGCATGATGAGTAATGGTTTTGTAAGGAAGATGGATAATTGTACCTAGGTTGTTTCCTCCTCGGGCAACTTTCTCCTTTAGTCACAGCAGGATAGTTGCCTTTGACCTAATGATGTAGTTAATGATGCCAGATATTGATTAGTTCATCTTCCTGCATGGGCATCTTTGTTCACAAGAGAGTTTCCTACTGAAACCTTCACCAAGCTGGTTACAGCCTATTAGTTTTGTGAGGCTGCTTAAGCAAACTTAAGAACTGATTCTAGTGTAACTTTGATCAGCCATAAAGATGCTGTAGATGATATGTTTATCTACACACCCATATCAGAGGAGTAGCCGGTACACCCTGTTTTCAATGGTGCTCAGCACAGTCCTTTTGATTATGTTAAAGGAGATGAACAAAGATGTGACAAATATGTGCAGAAGCTGCATGTACAGTATCATGTCTACCATGACAAGAACTTGATCATAATGAAAAATATTGCTCTCGATAAGCTCTTTGTAATCCAGTTAAGGACAAGTCTGTGTTCACCAGGCATCTTAGTATTGCACTAAATCATCAGTACTGTTCTTGAAGATTGTATCTGCATTCTTCAAAAATCCATTCCACTGTATTTTTGTAGTTGAAATCCTAGCTTTAATATGCTTTTCTTCTTTGATAGATCTTGTACTTCTTTTAAATTTCCATTATTTATATTCACTGGCTAAAACTGTGAAACGTCGTACCTGAATTTGACTCCTCTCTGGTGGGATTTGCTTTCTAAGGTACTGAGCTCTTGTTAAGCTCTGTGAGTTAGAGATGCTTGGCATAACTGAAAGTTAGGTTACAAATACGAAAGTGGCTGAATATGAATTTATATATTTTATTTTAAGCTACAGCAAATAAATCCTTACAACTGGTATTTATACTTTGAAGTCCGTATTTCAAACCTTATTCCAAACTTGAAAGGGATGCAGAAAATAGCAGTCAGGAAGCTCAGAAGCTTGATCACACATGTTCCATTTCACCTGTATCTTTAATTAAAAAATTATCCCAACCTGTCAGTTTTCAAGTGAAAGAAAGAAAAAAGACCCCTGAGTCTGTTCTACATCCACAATACAGGAACAGTGCATTCTTTTTTTGTCCATGCATATAAATATTGTCCCAAATCCTAATAAAACTAGCATGATGGAGTACACTGTGACAGTTGTCATTTACTGTAACTTCATCTTGCGTTTGTAATAAAAATCTATCTCCTTTTAGGTTATTTAAGCAAAAATGTATTTCTTTACAAAAGTCACTTTAAACCAGGTACTTTAATTCTAGCATGCAAAGAAAAGTGATGCAGAACTTCATTTTGGTGTTGGTTGTAATGATTGAATTAGATTAATGTTTTATGAAATGTTCCTCGAATATGAAAAAAATGTGTGAATGCAAATGGCTGGTTTTATTAAATTATTGTGCTTTTTAATAGACAGGATAACAGCATATCATTAGTAAAAGCCTGCTGGAATGAACTTTTTACGCTTGGTCTAGCACAATGCTCACAAGTTATGAATGTGGCAACGATCTTAACTGCTTTTGTTAATCACCTTCAAGGCAGTTTACAGCAAGGTAAGGTGTATACTGTACATATGCCAGACTTGGGGAATTACTTGATATTTTTTAAGTTTTGAAGTGCACAGAAGCTCTTTGTTTATCCTTCGGTTGGTATTGTAAATTTACTGTTTAAAGAATTTCATGTTAGTATTGAAACAAAATGATACTAGCAACTACAGCCCCAAAGATAGAGTTTTTTAACAATTTTGCAAAAGTCAGCTCTGATAATATTTAACTCCAAATAAAAAAAAACAATTTTTTAAAATTTTTGTGTGTTGTATTGTCTAATAGTGTTCTGCTGTCTGTTAATATCATTAGCCCAAATTAGGAATATTTTGGGTAGCATCAATGTTAAGAATACAAGAGTACTGTGAATATGATTCCTCTGTATGAAGGATAACAAAGTAAAGAATGACCCACCTGTCCTGGCTCTTCATAGCTGTGACACAAAGCAGCTGAATGCCAACTTGGTGATACAGTTCCTTTACATAACTTGGCTTGTTGACTTCCGTGTATTGGTTTTAGTCTACATGGAAATCTTCAGCAGATCTCCCCTAAGTACACTTTGTTCCTCACTAATCCTGTGTCCTACATATTTGGCATATTTTTCGTTCAAATGAAGGACATATCATTTTATGGCCTCTTTAATTCTGTTCTTCTGAGCTGGAGGGGAGTCTTAGCTAAGATTTGTGTACTTGTGGATACTCACAAGGTTATCACCACTAAAAGCTATCCAGTCAATAATAGTATAATCTTCATCTGTTCATAGTCATAACACATTTTCATAAGGTAGATGCACATAGAAAAATCTAGGCATTTTCAGCTTTAACTAAATTTTTGAGTTGTTCACTGTTAGGGGTATGAAAATTCACTGTTGTTGTTGCTGTACAAATGCAGATTGGTAAACTGGAAAAAAACAGCCTACCAGACAATAGATTTTTCATCTTCTTTTATGATAAGGTAATTAAAGAATTACTTCCAAGGGGTTTTTGTGATTTAAAAACATCCACAAGATCCTTCTATAAATAACAGTAGCTTAAAACAAGCTGATCAAATCACGAGAGGTACTGGATCAGCTAAAGATACTAACAAATCTGTGATTGTCTCTAGGAAATTTTGGTCTATGTAATATTTAAAGTGTGTTTACCAGAAAGGGTATTGTCGTAATTAGTCATGTTTTTATCATTATTACAAATACATATTTCTACCATTTAAATTAGGAATTCAGGTGGACTGCAAGAACCAGTTTGCCAGCTGCAGTATCTCCAAGAGATACCAAGTTTGTGGAGTCTAGAGACTCTAGTTTGATGGATTATGGAGGGAATGGAGTATTCAGGCTGCTTTGCTATTGCTAACTCAAGAGGAACAGCTCTGCACCAACCACATTCCCCTGAGTGTAATCAGGGAAGGTGTACAGTACACCTTTCCCAGCAGTGGCGTGGTCTCTTACTAAAATAACCCACAAAGCTGTGCACTGTCCTACCATGTGGCACGTCATCGTTACACACAGAGCACAGGTCAGCAGTAGCAGTGTATGCTTTACTTATAAGTAGTCTCTTCCTTCCTTGATCATTTCAAGCTCTAATCCATACCTGATAACTGGAAGCATTAGCAGGAAGAGCCTAATTGGAAAGTGGAAAAAAAAGAGTGTTAATACTCTGTAATTGCTGGTGTCAAGATTATTCAGACTTAATAGGAATTTATAGATGGCGTAGATTTCCCATTGTTTGAATCTAATAAAATAATTATTTTTAAAATTCCATTGTGACCACATTTTTGCATGTGTGTTAACTTGGGAATTTTTTTTTATGTGTGTCTTGATTTAGATAAGCTGCCAACAGACAGAGGAAGACTAGTAATGGAGCATGTCTTCAAATTGCAAGAGTTTTGTAACAGCATGGTTAAACTGTGTCTAGATGGATATGAATATGCATATTTGAAAGCAATCGTCCTCTTCAGTCCTGGTATGTAATTATTCCAAATGTAACATTTTAATCTGTGCTGTTTGTTGCGGTATACCTGTTACGTTATATGCAGTTACTGCCTTATTTGTTGAAGAATCTTGGAAGGTTTGTAGGGGCTGTAGGAAGAGGAGGGTTAATCTTCTAATGTAAACAACTGAATGTTGCTTTGGGGACTTCTTTTGCAGGGGGAGACTTTGATTCTTTTTATTTGTAGATTTTTATTCTTGGTTGTGCCACTCATGCTTTTTGTTGTTTTGGGTTTGGGATTTTGGTTGTTTCGGGTTTTTTTCTTTTCATTTATTTATTTATTGCTTTTAATTTTGTTCCTCCTTTCTGGGGTACATTTTCTGAAGACCTGCAGTTTAATTTTCTGAAGTGTTGCTCTTGCACATCCAGATGAGATGGATTGAAGTTGGGATTTTAATATATGAAAGACTATCTGGGCATCAGTTCTCACATTCAGAATTACAGAATCATCACCTGCTCCCCCACACAGACAATGCGTATGGCATTTCTGGTGAATGAACACCACAAACATTCACTTATGTTATTATTTCTGTCTTCTAAACATTTGCTTAATGTACTCTCAGTAGCATTATTAGACATACATTAGACAATGAAGACTAATCACCTTCTGGGTGATTAGTTTACAATAGGGAGGAAAGAGTCCTCTGGTTATGGTAGATACTTACTGAGTAATTACATTGTGTAACCCATATGCCTGGATTACAAAATTAATTTTCTTTATTTGAAAGTTGTAGAATTAACTTTTCACAAAAGGCATTCAGGTATTGTATCAGTATCCTGCAGGCCTTAGATTCATCATTCAGAATTGGGATTTAATACAAAGCCAGACCAAGTCTTTTGGTGAAAGAAAAATGCGCAAATCTCAAGTACTTCCTCTATCTCCAAGAGTTTTTCATGGTATTCATCTAAGTGCAAACAAAACCCTGCATATCTTTCATTGCTACCTATATATATAATTATATATATATATTGCAGTAATGGAAGACTTCTGAGATGGAAAGACATTCATGCAAATAAGAGGTGGTATAAGTAGAGTCAGAACCCTTCAGGAAAGATGATAAATTTCCAGAGGAATTCCTATTGTGATAATTTTTCTATTGTGGATCACTAAGGAAAATCAGATCCTGGGTGTTTTACTATAAAACATAGTACTGCTGTCAGTCCTTATGACCAGGAGAGTCTTGCATGATTTTATGTGTTTGCTTGTACAGTTCACTGTATCACTGAAACAGTTTCAGTTTCCTGACAAGCAGGACTCACCATTAAACCCATTAAGTTTAAACACAATATTAAGCATGCTTGAAAATCTTTGCAGTTTTCCTTTTCTGCTGAGGATTGAACAGTTGCAAATACACCATTATTACAGAAGAGACTTCCTCTAAGTGTTCTTACCCCAAAATAATCCTTTTCATGGCATTCCTATACAAAGAACTGGTACAGATTACTTCAGGAAAGAAACAAAATTATGGGAGAATACCTCAAGTCCATTTTTTTAGAATGATGTCCAGTAGGATTTATGGTAGAATCCTCTGGCCTGTGTGGAAAAGTCAATCCTGTTAGACACCAAAAAATACTTCTTGAGGAACCTTGAGCTTGCAAAGTAGTATTTACCTATTTGTTTAGTCTGAAGTTTGTCTCCTTCCAATTATATTTGACAACACAAAAGGTAGAAGGAAAAATACCTTGGGAAAAGACTCTGGTCTAGGCACATGATTGAGAGAAATTTTCTTCAGCTGATGTTTTCAAATTCACGTTACTAATGAGTAGTTGCTTTAATGGCAATGTGTTGTCAGGACTCTTGATCCTTGAGCTGTACAACAAAATCTTCATACACGTGAAAGTCATGTTTGGTACTTTGAACAGAAGGGATGTCCTGGCAATGACTCACAGGCCAGAAATTACAATTGCAGAGATTTTACTGCTGTGCTGAAGGATGGGGCTGGGCTGTGCATGCAGCGGAGCCCTAAGGTAAGAACCTGTGCTTTAGCAGACCCTGGTGATTCAGCTGTGCCAAGCTAGCTGTTTGATTGCCACAAGACAGCCTTGGGCAAAGAGATTAGTGTAAAGGATGTGCCAAGAAGACTTGACATCTTTCTAAATGGCTGCAAGTGTACAAGCAGTGGTCTTCAAACTACTGTTTCCAGAAGTTGACTTCTTGCTGAGTTCCTGACATGGCTCTAAAAGCAGCAGCATGAAGGGATGCATTTTGCACATCAACTCTAACTCTTCATCTACATGATTTGTCATGCTAGTATGACAGTAAAATTTTTACATTCAGATAGATGGATAATAAAATTACAGACCATGTAAAGAGTTCAGAATTACTGGGTAATAATTTCCAAGAGTGACTTGGCAGTTAGGTTGATGTCCTTTCATTTTAGCAACACTTATATTTCAAGAAAGTTCAAATCACTGCTAAAAATTATGATTAGCACATTTGAAACTTTTGCACTGAATAGGTGAGAAAGAACAATCTGCTACATGCAAGGCTATCTGAATCCAAAAAGCATTTGGACAATGCTCTCAGGCGCACGGTGTGATTCTTAGGGTGTCCTGTGCCGGCCCAGGAGTTGGACTTGATGATACTGATGGGTCCCTTCTAACTCAGCATATTCTATGATTCAGTACTGTTTTCTACGTGTCTTAGGCAGTTCACAGCTTTTTATTCTGCTTCTTCCACTGATCTTAATTTTATACTTCACTTTTCACCTAAATATTATTTGTGCGTATTGGATAAATATTATTTATCCAATGTTCCAGGAAGTGTCAGTGTGTTGAAACAATCCTGTTTTACTGCTACACAGAGAACAGAGTTGTATCATTGAGATTAACATAAACATTGCAAGCACTGGATTTATTTGAACTCTTTCAAATGTCTGATTTTATTTATGGAAAGTTAAGTAAAATATAAGTGTAAAGAAAGGGAAATATAAGGAGGTAAAGTAGTGTCCACAACTAAAACTAAGTTGCTGCAGCTACCACATAATTATTTCAGTGTGTTGGCAACTGGATAGTCTGTAAGGATGTTACTTCATTTTCTGTAGAATGGGTATAACAAAGAAGAGGGTTTTTTTTCAGATCACCCAGGTCTAGAAAATGTGGTACAGATTGAGAAATTTCAAGAAAAAGCTTACATGGAGTTCCAAGACTATGTAACAAAGGCGTATCCGGATGATACTTACAGGTCTGTAAACTTAGATGCTTGCTTGATTGATTCTGTTTTCAGAGTCACTGATTTGTACAACTTTTCGTGTAATAGATATATACATTTTCTTCTTCCTTAAACTTAAGGAATTACCTTTAGAACACTTCAATTATTATGCATGTGGTCATACATACTATGTGTAGTATTTGTCATCTCATTATTAATTTCTAAAATATCAGAAATAAATATTAGTAACATTCAATTTGAATTGCATCTATTTGGAATAATTCCTCATTTAGTCTTAAATCCAAACATACATAGTACATGCAGTTGACAGGCATTTGTACATTTTCCGTACTGTTCAAGACATGACTAAACATAAATTTAATGCTCTACTGATTTAAATATTGAAGCCTTTCATGAACTAGATATAGCAAACTTTGACCGGTAGTGTCCCTTGTCATTTTTTTTCTCTTCTTTTGCTAATAATATCATGAAGAACAACACCAAAATCTGTGATCTGCTAAGTAACACTTTTCACCAAATTTATTTTCCAGACTATCTAGACTTCTTCTCCGATTGCCTGCTCTTAGGCTGATGAGTGCTGCCATCACTGAAGAGCTGTTCTTTGCAGGACTAATTGGCAATGTTCAGATTGACAGCATCATCCCATACATTCTGCGAATGGAGACAGCAGACTACAACTCTCAGATCATAGGTCATGGTGTGTAAAAGTAGCAGTCCAGGATTCTGTACCATGGCAATCATGGTGATGTAAATGCATACCCTGTCTCCAAGAGATGGTCATAAGCCTTCCAACGCACCTTTCCAAAGAAGGCTCATATTCCTCCTTTCCAGTACACTTGGGAAACATGGTGGAGTGCATTAGGATATAGGATCACTTCCTGTTCTTCATCTGTCTTCAAGGACTTGTAAATTAACTTGATATCTGAAGAAGGTCAAGAATTGTCCATCCTATTTTTGTAGGTAGACGGACTTGGAATATTTGTTTATGAAGTTCAGGCTTATGAGGAAACTGAAGAAGCTTTGATTGAACTAAGGTATCTCAACTTAGTTTGATGTTTTAGACAAATAAATTAACTTTCCTCTCTGAGTTTTGTTTTCATTGTTTTGCTGCTAGTTCTTTTTCACACATCAAGTGGAAAATACATAATCAAGCATCCTGAAATGGCCAGTTTCCATGCAGACAAGACCCAGCTTAGTTTTGGCTGTTGTTTTGAAGAGTGATTTGTTTCCTGCTGAATTAAACACTGGATACCATACCCCGAGTGCAGGGAAGTAGAGGACATTCACATTTTAAAATATTCTGATGTTAACATTGATGCAGCTGATCAAAAGAGAAGCAGCAAAGAGTCAATAGTGACTGTTTTGCAGATGCAACAGAATACTGTATTGTAACAATAATGTGGTAGACATCAGCTGTTTTATACTATGAAAAACTAACAGAGAAGTGTGTACTGCAGGCATTCAAAGACAGCATACTCCGGCTTTTTCTGGTGTCAGAGCTTTTTCACGCTACCTCTTTCATACTCAGTGCTCAGTGATGGAGGCATTCTAGATGCCTCTTAGCTTTTGTCCATGTCTTTATTTTTTGTTATGGCTAGCCCTTGGGTATGTAATTCTCTTTTCCAACCAGTCCCGTATGATTACTTTTCAAATTTGAGTTTGTCAAATCCAGTGTCCTTCCATATGGGAGCATAGCCTCTGCTGCTTTTCTTTTCCTCATTAGAAATGGGTCTAGATACTCCATGCATGTCACCTGAATCATACTCCATAGCTCCATCTAAGGACGAGTTTAAATGCTCTTCTGTCTTGAGGATGTGACTCATGTGACAAGTAACACTGACATGCGCTTGCTTCTTGCTTCCTTTTGCAACAGGAAATTATGCATCCCTGGCATGTTTATTTCCTGTTGCTTAAAATGAGAGAAGTATCCCAGTGAAAATGATTGTCTTCTTTAGACATTAGCATTTAGGATTTTCTGAATCTTGAGTCAAGGCTGAGTTCTATTTAGCATGACCCCTTTCTTTCTCTGGCAAAACTGAGTGAGGAAGAGCCTGACCCAATCAAGAAACACATGCCTGCACCAGAAGTTGCTTAGCCAGAAGATCAGATTAAATGGAGGCCTTTGCCCACCGTGCAGTGGCAGTTTCAAGGCCACCCTAACACCAAGAGACTGCTAGATGAGGCTTGGGTTCTAAAGTTCTTGAGTTCTGTAGTTTTTTCTCAGCATCTGAGGATTGCTACCAGACAAAAAACCCAAGAACTGCCTCTGACACTGAATTTCTGTGTTCTTCTCAATTCCACTAACTGAGCTGCTTGGATCTTTCTCTACCCAAGCTCCACAATCGGAGACTATCATAGAATCACAGAATCAGATGATGATTGGGGTTGAAAGAGGCTTTAAAGATCATCTAGTTCCAGCCATCTCTATGGACAGGGACATCTTCCACTAAACCAGGTTGCTCAGAGCCCCAGTCAACCTTGCATTGAATGCTTCCAGGAATGGGGCATTCACAGCTTCTCTGGACAGCCTGTTCCAGTCCCTCACCACCCTCACAGTAAAGAATTTCTTAATATCTAATCTGAGCCTCCTCTCTTTCAGTTTGAAGACATTCCCCCTTGGCCTGTCACTACATGCTCTTTAATAAAAAGTCTCTCCACCTTTCTTGTAGGCTCCCTTCAGGTACTGGAAGGCTACAGTTGGGTCACCCTAGGCCTTCTCTTCACCAGACTGAACAATTTCAGTTGTCTTAGTCTTTCCTCATGGAAGAGCCCCAACAGCTCCATGTCCTTCCTGTGCTGGGACTCCAGAGCTGGATGCAGGGTTCCAGGTGGGGTCTCACAGGGGCAGAGCAGAGGGGCAGAATCCCCTCCCTCCTCTGCTGGCCGCACTGGTTTGGATGCAGCCCAGGACACGTTTGGCTTTCTGGGCTGTGAGTGCCATTGCTGGGTCATATCCAACCTCTCATCCACCTGCACCCCCAAGTCCTTCTCAGCAGAGCTGTGCTCCATCTATCCATCCCTCAGCCTGGATTGATACCAGGGGCTGCCCCAGGTGCAGCACCTTGCACTCAGTCTTATTAAACCTCATGAGATTTCATGGACCCATTTCTCGAGCTTGTCCAGGTCCCTCTGGATGGCATCCCATCCTTCAGGTGTGTCAAAGGTACCACTCAGCTTGGTGTCATCAGCAAATCTGCTGAGGGCATGCTTGACCTCTTCATCTATGTCATTAATGAAGATAATAAATAGCACTGTCCTTGATATGGACCCCCATGTCACTGATGTCCCTTGGGATTCTGAGCCACTGAACACTACTGTCTGGTTGTGACCATCCATCTACTTTCTTACTCATCTAACAGTCTACCCATCAAATCCACGTCTCCAGGTCAGAAAGAAGAATGTTGTGGAGGACAGTACTACACAATTGGCCATATTCAGTCCCACAGATCAAAGCACTTAGTGCTGAGGACCCCTGATGGCATGGAACTATGTGTGTGGGCCTTTGCTGTGCCTTTTCTGTGTTGGAAGTGGCCATGGCAGCTGAGCTCTTCCCATGTTACGCCTTTTGAAGGTTGTAGGGTTCAAGTTCTTTATCTGTGTTTCCTGGAGAGCTGTATGAAAATTAGTGTCCTGTGCCTCAGCAGGTGTGCATCTCATCAGCAGAGTTATGGAAGTATGAAGGACTGTTGCTGCCAACCTGCTGTGCTTATTCTCTCCCCATGGGGAGAAACAAATGGGTTAGAGGCCCATTTTTGATCTGTAGGACCAAGTTGCAGATGGGAGGTTGATCATTCTCCAGTTCAGCTCTCCTCAGAAATACTGACCCTGCTTTCTAGTCTCTTGCTATCCCTAACCCACTTCTGGCCCTAGCAGGCACAGGAGATTTACAGTCCTCTACATTAAAAGTTTAAAGGAGACTGACAACATACTACTCCTGAATATATTGGAGGTAGTTTTCCAGGCATTCCACTACTCTTGGAAGAGTTTTACTCTAATATTCTCCAGATTTATGAAACCCAGGTAATAGTAAGATAGAAATAAAACCTGCTTTCCTTTGTAATGAAGCACACTATGCAAATCTCTCTCACATCCTTGAAGAAATTTTTCACTCCATAGCTTGAGCCTCAGGTGTAATATGGAATTCTTTGTTTACAGTTGACAAAAAGATTCAGCTGATGCAGCCTCTCATGTGGTACTGTCCAGCTTTGGAAACAGCTGAGAAAATATCAGTGTATCTACAGATGTAAATTTTTAGCAATTGAATCCCTCAGTTCAGCCATCTTTATTGCTTGAAGGGACCTTGAAAGATCTTTCATTCCAACCTTTCATGGGAACAGGACCCCAGAAGAGACTATCTAGTACCTTGTCCAATCACATCTTGCAGTGATTTATTGCTCTCAGCATGAGGAATGTCTATTATATCAACATCATCAAGACTTCTTAAGGAGAGTGGCCTTGCACCAATGTCAGCCACTTCCCTTAATATTCTAGGGTGGATTTCTTCTGAGCCCATGTATTTCTGTGGGTTGAGCCCTTGCAAGAGGCTGCAGACCAGCTGTTCTGGTGGGTTGACGCATGCACTGTTGTAGATGCTTGATCCGGTGCTCTGCGGTCCAGCTGTGCTGGTAAAGATGGAAGTAAAGAAGACACTGAGAACCTCTGCCTTATCAGCATGACTAGTGAGTAGCTTCCCTGCCTAGTTAGGCTATGGCTCTGTATCTTCCCTGTGCTTCTGCTTACTACTCACATATCTGTAGAAACCTTTCTTGTTATTCTTGACATCTTTGGCCAATTTTACTTCTATCTGAGCCTCAGCATTCCTGCCCACATTTCTGCATGTCCTAGCAAGGTTTTTACAGTCCTTGATGGGTATTTAGCTGCCTTTCCATAGCTAGTATGTGTCTTTTTTTTTTCCTTTTTTTTTTTAATTTTAATTGGAGCAGATGTCCTCAGAACCCAATTTTCTCTGGATTCCTGTCCTTGTTTCCTCTTTGTGCCCTAGTCTGTGTGAATGCAAGTTAACTTCAGTTACGCATGGACTGCAACTACCATAGACCGCTGGGTCAAGACTATGTGCTTAGGATGTGTTAACTCATAAGCACAGAAACCTTGGTCATGTTTCACATGAAGTCATTTAAATTCAGGTGTTTGTATATTGTGAGGGACGAAAAACCCCTGCAATTTAAGATGTTGGATACCTCTGACATTTGGACCTCTAAAGAGCTAAAGTGCATACATACAACACATAGCAAACAGCTCTGGCTACTGGTAAGTGACAGTTTTCCCCCCAACGTTTTGCATTTTTATGATAATAGATTTTCAAGATTGATGTAAAGGTGGAGTGCAGCTGATCTATGCTACCTGCCAAGTAATCTGTTTTGTCTTTATGATGATCTAAAAGATGCATCCCATACAGGAGGTTGTTGTGTCACTCATTTTGCTCAGCAAGATCTTCATTAATTATTTCAAATTATTTCATTAATCATCCTTAAACTATAAATTCATTCTTTTGATAAGGAATGAGGCATAATGGAGTTTTTTCAGGAATGGGAGCTTTAAAACAGGTAAATACAGGAATCAGCATGGTTTTTCCTTATTCATCCATGTTAACCATTACAGTCCTCTAAGAACAGTGCAACAGCTCATGGAAAAACCAAACTGTGAAGTTCTGGGTTTGTTGTTTCAGTTACTTTAAGATAACTGCTTCTGAGTTAAATGAAATATATAGTTACCTTCAGCTGAGACCCTTAGTGTTTCTAACAGTTATTTTTTATGATTGCATGATCTCACATTACCACCTGTGTGATTTATTGTTATTTATAGTCTTATGAATGAATATTCCTTGGTACTGAATGAGAGACTGGCTAATATTACTGGGTTCTGTCAGTACCACTGTCAATACAATAACAAAAAAGTGAATATTGAAGCTTAATCCACCATGGATGTTAAAATATTTCATTGTTTTTGTGATTTCTTTTCAACTATAAATTACTTGTCAACTTTTCGATCTTTACAAGCCTTGAGAGTTTTCAGCCAGTCAGGATTTAACCAAATTGTGGCATTTACCAACCAAAAATTCTTTGCCAATGAAAGGGGAAGTTTAGTTTCAACAGCTTTAAATTTTCAATGTTGAGAGCAAGAAAAATCATTTTCATATAAATCACATGAAAGGAAAAACGGTTTTATACATTTTAGAATCCTATAATTTAAAGACAATAGTACTGTTACACATAATAAGCTTACTAGTTCAAATATTTTTCGTGAAACTATATGTTGCACATGTGTGTGTGGGTTTGGGTTGCTTGTTTCATACTGCTAAAGTTCCTCGTGCAAGTAGTTGTTATATTTTAAACTTTTTTCAAGAGTACCTTCATTGCAATACCTTCTGTAGTTACAAACCTATCTGTCCATACATTTATTCTTGTTGTGTGATCTTCAGGGTCAGTGAAAGTCAGTCTGTTGTTTTTGAAACTGGTCCTGTGCATTTTGTTCGGTACCTTTGTGGTTTGCTAGTACATCAGTTTCAGTGTAAGCAATACAGTATCACTGTTGTTGTCTTGCTGTTGTATAAAAAAAATCACTTTAAATGTCTTGAAACCCAGCTAAATTAGAAAACTCTATTTTGGATGTATTTTTAAAAATAAATTGTAAGTTTCTATTATAGAAAACGATTGCAATATCCTGTTATTTGTTAGTGTTTTATACAGATTGTCGTATGGACCTAGAACACTGTATATGATTACAAATAGTTTGTGGATCTTTCACATTTTTATTATACAGTGGAGTATTCTCAGTTATATTCAGCCTCTGGGATTTGTGGTAGCTGCAATATCTTGCTGTTTGCTAATCTTTTTGCAATTAACCCTTTGTTTCCATGCTTACTACTTTCTGGCCTATGCATTTGACAATTAATAATTTATTGTAAAATTTAATTTACTAGTGTTTTGGTTTTTAAAATGCTGTATGAAAATATGTATTGTAATGAACCCTGGTCATGGATCTTCATGTCATATAATGCAATAATGGATATTTGGGAATTAGTATTTGATTCATTATGGATCAGTTTTAGGTTGAAAGTTACAGTATGGTTGAACAAAGTGTTTTTTCTTTTGAAAGAAACAGACTTCAGATGTTCAAGTAAAATTATCTCAGTTTTAAATACTACTGGATAAAGAATGAATTTATTGATGTTTAAAATTGTGAAATCAGCACAAGTTTTGATCTCTTTCAGAACTGATTTCTCAGTGACAATTTTAAAACTGTAAGGTTTTTAGTTGTCGTCTTCTGTTGTAAACGAATGTGGCATTTGCGTGGATGTGCAGATAACCCAGAACGTTATCCCAAATGAGAAATTAATTGCCATTCTTTCCATGTTTAAATTCTGAAATTTTTTTGTCATGAAGTAAATTAACTGACTGCAGAGAAAATGTAAGGTGCACTGGTAAAAGATAAAAGTTTGGATAATGCAATGAGTTTACTAATTATGAGAGCTGGAAATAAGCATTTAGAGTCTCTTTCTCAAGAAATTTTACTCCAGGCTCTATCGTGCCTCTGTTTTGAAGACTTAACCTTTCTTGGTACTTAGAATCACAGAATGGTTTGGGTTGGAAGGAGTCTTAAATATCATGTAGATCCAACCCCTGCCATGGGCAGGGACACCTCCCACTAGACCAGGTTGCTCAAAGCCCCATCCAGCCTGGCCTTGAACACTTCCAGGGATGGGGCATCCACAGCTTCTCTGGACAACCTGTTCCAGTGTCCACTACCCTTATCATATAGCATTTCATAGAACCGTTAAGGTTGGAAAAGACCTCTTGGATCATTGAGTCCAGCTGTTTCATCCTTGTGTCCAATCTAAATCTGCCTTCTTACAGTTTCAAACCATTGCCCCTTGTCCTATCACTACAGGAGCTAATGTCTTTCTCCATCTCTCTTGTAGGCCTCCTTTAATTATTAAATGGCCACTAGAAGCTCTCCTCAGAGCCTTCTCTAGGCTGAACAACCCCAACTCTCTGTCAGTCTTCATAGGAGAGGGGCTTAAGCCCTCTGACCATTTTTGTGGCTCTCTTCTGGATCCACTGACTTCTACAGGGCCCTGTTCCCCACTCAGTCTGCTAATGAACTACTCTTTCTTCTGCTAGTAACTTTCCACAGCCTTTTGGCTACCTCTGTGGCATTTGACTTTTTCTGTCAACAAACATCCCTAGCACCCAGTCTTGCCTTACCTCCTAATACCTCTGTCAAATATCTCCAAAGAACATTTCTATTTATCATAGAATCCGTCTATGATGAGCTGCTTTGTTTTTCTTCCCATATGTACCAAGTCTTGTGTTGATACATGCTGTGGATAGCCTTACCCTTGCCCTGATACACAATGGCTAATAGAGAATACAATTTTCTCCTAGGTGAATCTTTATGAGAAGAAGTCAGGGTTGTGCATTTGGCTTGAATGTAAGAACCAGTTGTGCCCTCAGAGGCACTGTGTTGCAGGTGCAAGTCATTTGGACTGCTAGAGCATCACCATCTTCAAGTATCAACATCTGGATGCTTAAGGTTTTTGTGGCTGTTGATACTGGTTGAACAAATGCATTTCCTGATTATTTTTTAATAACTGGATCTTGTAGTAATGCTTGCCCAAATATATTTTCAAGTTAACTCTGCTTGGATTAAGGGGAGGTAGTGGGGTGCTGATAAGGAGACAGGAATATTTGTGTTCTGTGTGAAATTGTAGGAGAAAAGGGATAGCACAGAAGTAATGTTATGGGAATGCTTTTAACTAAACTGTGGTGGATTTGCCTGTGACAACAGCGAAACCGATGGAACTGCTCCACTGTGGGTTGTTCTGAGCTAATACAGTGCATTTCACTCAGCAGAACTGTCTGCTAGACATCCAGAGAACCAAACTGCCATGCTCTGAACCTCCTGGCAATACCACCTCCCCAGACAAGAAAGTTGGTTGGCAAGAGACATGTGAGCAGCCAACCCTGTGGCTTTGGTCCTTTGCAGACCTGCAGTCCAGTCCCTTCCAATAAGCTGTTCATGAGGTGTCTGAGCTCCTTTACGATGACTTCAGTTCTCCTGCATCCTAGGGCTTTACCAGGGAGCAAACTGAACACCCACATCGTTTGGCTAATGAAGGCTACCTGAGGAACAGCTCCAAAAGGAATTTTTCTTTCACTCTGTAACCAGGAGAATTTGCCATTGGAAAAATCAAAGATGAAGGTAGAGTTACTGCTGGAGAAATAACCCAGACACTTCCCACAAAGTGGCAGGTGTTTTCTAAAAGTGCCAGTAAATTTATTAATCTAGGGCTTTTGAGAGCTACGCTGTTCTCACAGTTTACATACTGAAATGTTCCTGAAAATTATAAAGTATGTACTTTTTTGGTAACATTTCACTTAGTTCCAGGCTATGAAGTTATCTTCTAATTTTTTCAATCAATAGAACCCAAGTGACAAAAACTTCTTCCACTGTGTTTTTGGGAAATATATATGGATGATAAAGACTAAAAAAATGTTTTAGTGAAAGCATTAGAGATTTCACTGTTTAGAGTAAAGTGAGAGACACTATGGTTAGAGACTGGATTAGATTATTATTGGACACTGAATTGTGGAGATTTGTGTTGTGGATTGGACTTTGCTTCTGGAAGTTTGCAGTTTTAGAAGGATGGGGCAGGAATAGGAGCATAGTATGCTCTTATTTGTTAGTCTTCCTTATGTTGGATTTTTTTTTCTTAATTTAATTAAGAAAAGGATTTCCATTTTTTGTTGTAAATGTATGTTCCACAGTTGTGAACCACCGTAAATTTACATGACTTTCCATACTAAGAACAGAGGAAATGGTAGTGGAATAGGCAAATGTAATAAAAAGAGTTCTTCTAAGATAAAATGTAAACACTAAATTATTCTGTAGATCAGTTGACTTTTGCACTTTCTGAGAATATATGAACTTCAGTTTTTCAAGATCAATTGTACCGCTGAATAAAGCTCTTTAAAACTAAATTATGTAGGATTCAGTGAGATGGTTGGGTGCTAACAAAATGAAGGGAAGTTACGTGTCATCCTTTGAGTAATTCAGGAAACAGATTTGTTTATTTTCAAAAAATATGCTGTTTGTTATGCTCTATTAGGAATGAAGCCAGTTAGTTACTTGTGTTCAGATTTGAGAGGGGGTTTTTTAGGCTTGAAAATGAGTTCTGGCACTAATTTTTTGACATGTACTTGAACGAGAGGAAAAAAACAAGGCAGCATTAAATATATTTAGCAAGAGTTTTTGAGGCAGTGAGGTTCAGTGTGCTAATTTTGGGGTAAAAAAAAGCAACATCTAACAAGAGTCTTAAGTTTAAAAACACTGAGAATTAAATATTTCGTATGGGTGCATGAGTTTGACAAGGACCTTGAGTGACAAGACAGCATTTCAGTGCTGTCTCCCAAAGATGCCCCAGTAAATCCTTAGGAAGACATACTTGCATTTGCATTTTACTGTATTTAACTGTGACATTTGCACCGAGTTCAGGGAGAATTTTTGAACACAGTAGTCAGATTCTCTTTTTCATGCACAGTGACACATTAACAGAAGCAGTTTGAGTAGATGTGATGGGACTAAAGCAGTTATGAGGTAATGAAATCCTCAATGGAGATCTCACTTGACTAAAGTAATGGAGAAAATAGTACAAAAAAATTTAAAATGCAATTCAAAGAACATGATGTAAAACGTTCCTGCTACTAAGAAAGTATTCCCCAGAAAATCTTCTGTAGCAACAAAGTCACATGAAGAAACTGATCCATTCTTTCAGCTTTGTGTCACAATGCCTTGTCCTCCACAGAGGACACTTTCTCAGACAAAGAACCATGGTGCCACATGGATCAGTGAAGTGATCCAGATAATTGTAACTCTTGGGGGGAAAAACCCACAACAAACAACTATATTATTTCACTGGCAGCAGAGAAAATGCTCATGAAATTATACTTGCAGTCGGTGAAAATTATCCCAGTCACATTAATCAGGAATAGGCTTAGAAACTGGCATAAGCATTGAACCTATACAATGTTTCCAAAGTTGGTTTCCTAATTTAAACTATACTTCTTTCATACTTTACACTCAATCATCAGTAGTTTTTATCAAAATAATGGTTTTTGTGGATGAAGTTAAAGACGGTGAATTCTGACTGTAAATGTTCCTCTCTGGTTTTATGCCTGCTAATGTACACTTATCTGACCAAATTTTAATACATTTAATAAATTTTCTAAGACTTTGGACTGTGAAAATACAAATAACCTGTCGCAAGTATACTGAAGCCTAAGACTTGTTGCAAAAGAGATGCTGTCATTTGAGCGCAGAGCACAGAACCAGCAGGGCCTATGTTTTGTGTTTGAAAAAACCACTTGTGTTAAAACTAAAATGTTTTGAGTGGAAACTCAGACCACTAGACTTTACATTGAAATGGATATATTTCCACACTGTGAACTTGGCTGACACAGGTTTTTCTTCGTCTCATTCTCATTTCAATTTTAGCACTACCTACTTAATTTTTCACTGCAACTCCTCTGCTTTGTCCCTTCCCAAAACCCCAGTTCTGAAAGCAACAGTGCCCAGCAGCTTCGCCTTTCCATGTTTGACAGCTGGTCTCTGCTCATCAGCCAGCACTGGTTGCAGCACTGATGAGGTGTTTACCAGGTGCTTTTCCAAGTCCTGCCTGCTCTGACAAAGTACAATGGATCTATTTTTGCCTGCCCTGTGTAGCAGTGGCCTTGTGAAGGTCAGGGAAATAGTTTCTGCACCTTGCCTTCTCAGCCTTGTAGCAACAGTAGTAAAGTCCTGCCAACATCCACAGCAGGGCAATCAAAGGTCTTTCCTCGGGCTGGTGCAGAACCAGGAGAAGGCACTGGGACAAGATGAAGAGGTGGAGTAGACACATGGATGAGACGATAACTACACATTCCTTGATGGCGCCAGGGTTGGGAAAAGCCAGGAGAGACAAGACTGTTAAGCTCTCCTCTGGCCATCACCCACAGTCTGCACGGGGTGAGATGTCACCTGCCCCGCCCCTTGATTCTTGATCCAGGCAGTCCTGGACTCCTCACTGCCAAGTCCTGGTAACTTTTCTCACCACACATCTTGTGACCTGTGTGAAATAAGGGATTGTCAGTAGACAATTATAAATTGTCTATATATTGTCTATTATAAAGAGGCTTTTCTTCCTATCCTGAAGTTCTTTGTATCTTGCTAACCTTCACGTGTAAGCAGTAGGCTTGTTATACGAATCTAGACTGTGCAGACTGGTGGCCAAATCGCAGCGTCCCCACCAGAAGACACCCTTCAGCGGCCGCACGCAAGGCCCGCAGGCGGATCTCGCTGCTGGTTCCGTTTCCGCCGCTGTCACCAAGGGCGGCCGGGCGGGAGGCGGGGCGGCGTGAGGCGGCGGCCC
>VXBC01012946.1:198628-233129 GCA_013399945.1 Ploceus nigricollis
CCAAGATGGCGGAGTACGTGCAGGTGCTGAGGCGGGCGCTGAAGCACATCGGCGGCCACGGCGGCGCCCGCGGCGCCATCCTGCAGCTGCTCAGGTAACGCAGTACCGGCGCGGGCGGCGGGGCCTCCCCGCTGCGCCACCGCCGCTCCGCNTGTGCTCAGAGCGGTCCCCGGGCAGGGCCCGCGGCTGTTTTCTCTTCTTGAGGCACCTTACAGGGTTCCTGGATGCTGAGCTGTCGGTGTTGCCCGGGCCGGTTGTCGTGCTGTCCAGCCCCAGTCCATAGTCCTGTTGCTACAGCCGTGTCTCTGCTGTAGCTGCACTCACTGCTTCTGTGTACACCATCGTGCTCTTTGTTCTGGGTAACCTCAGGCTGGCAGTGGCTTTCTTGAACGGTACAAATCTGATATCCGTGCATCTACTGAAATCCTGTGGTATAAAGCAAGAGAATTACTTCATCTGCCTTACTGGCTCTATTTCTTCTAATTCGCTTCAAACCGCAGATCATATCTGCTCTTTGGCAGTGGATTGTCACCGCTGACCTATGCTCACCTTTGGATGCCCTCCAGCCCCAGTGGCATTTAGTGCAAAATAAGTTGCAGCCTTTGTTTCCGTTCCTGTCTGAGTACTTTATTCCCCAGCTACAGAACCTTGCACTTGTCCACATTAAACTTTCTCCTGTTTTTTTCCCTCACGCACATCTCATCTCGTTCTTGTGACAAGTATTGTGAATTGTGATACAGCATGCTTGAAGGTGCTCCCAAATAGGAGCATCAGGTTTACAAAGGCACTCTTTTTTCTATTCAGATCCTTGATGAAATGTAGCGTAGAAGTCTAAATAGTGTGTGATCCAAATTCAGCTGTGTCAGTAACCTCTGTTATCTTTATAGTTAGTCCTGGAAAAGTATTAGGATGTATCCAGTAAATGTTTTAGGCCTGACCACATGCTAAAAAGCCTTTTTTTAATCAATATTGGGGAGTCAGGAATATGGGATAGAGGTGATTTGCAAATATAAAATATCCTGCTATATATTAAGGGCTTTTTTATCTTAGAACAAAAAAGCCAAGCTTTCTGAGCCTTCTGGAAGGCTTTCCTCCTGCCCATATACATCACAATGGCCCTTTTTCTGTTATTTCTTGTGGCTTAAATTGATCTGTTTTCAAGAGTTAAACATAACATTTTACACAGGTGCTGATCAGGCCTCACGAGTATTTTCATATAGTGGCTTTAGTCCCTGTTGAGCAGTAAGACCATGTATTCATGGTTTCCCTGGCTAGTGCTTTACTGCTATTATAATTACTGTCTTCTGTCACACACCTATCCCCCCTCCCTCCCCCAACTTGTTTCCTCCACTTTGTTTTCCTTCTCAGGCTCTAGCTATTACTCTGACAGTTCTCAAGAAGAAATGGAGCTGGGCAAATGAAAGTGTGGAAGAGTTTGAGTGTTTGGTGTCATCAGAGTGCCTCTTCCTAAGCACAGCTTAATAAATGTCTCCTCAGAGATCTTTTGTGAGTCTGAGATCACAGGCTGTGTTGACACCTTTCTACCACACAGAAAAAGAGGGCAGGCAAGACTGGAGGCAGTGCTGTCCTTTTTTTCCTTCAGAAGACTGAAGTTAGGTGTGCTAGGTGGGGAGGCACAGCCAATCCTCATAACCACACCAACCACAAGCAGCTGCTGCCTCCTGCTCACCTTTCAAGCCATTAAATCATCCATCCCAGCTCAAGGAATAGGTTTGGTGTTTAAAGGAAGAGTTATCAAGGTGTTCTTTCTTGCAACAGTTGATTTGAAGAAGTAATCACTGGTAACTGGAAAAAAATTACTCACCCAAGTCAGGAGACTCTTTCTCTGAATTTCCCTGCTTTGCTCTATATGTTTTCCATTGAAGCAGCTGCAGAAGATTTATCTCCTATGAACTCACATTACTAAGAGCCTTTGTGGCTGGAAATATTCTCCTTACTTAAAATTCAGTGAAATTGGTTGGAAAATATTCTCAGGAAGCCATAAATACCTCTTAGTGTCTGATATTGGTAGTCAGGACAAGGGCATAAGAACACTTGCAAAAAAGGGAGGGGAAAAAGGAAGGGAGAGCAGCAGTGGAATGGCTCTTCTTTTTCTGAAGCTGGGAACTCAGGCTTGTATAGTTGAGCCAGAGATCTTTGACTGTTTCAGATGGATGTGTCAGAGAATTTCTCTGCCTGCCACCACAGAGGTTTAAAATGAGTACTTGCTGGAATTATTGTCACTTTCACACATCCTGGGAGAAAAGACAACAAAAAAACTTCATCTGAGCACATTCCTCCTCTCACTTGGGATTGAGTTGAGAGTGTGCATAATACTACAAGCAACTAAAACCTTTGAGAGGAAACTTTTCCCTATCTAATGCTGCCTGAGATGAATGCCAGTAAAAAGAAAAGCAAAATTGCAAATATAGAGGGAGAAGAGCACGTTGATTAATTTTAAGGTTTCATCACTAGAATGTAAATCATAGACTCAGTTTAATGATTGATTTCTACAATAATGTTAAAATATGTTCTATATAAAGAGTTGAAACTCATATATACCTTATCTGGGTCAGTGTAAGTCTCAGAGAGTTGCAGGGTGAATGCATGGATCTTTCACAATTATACAAAAGCAAGAAAGTAACAATTATAGTTTAGGGTTTAGCATGTATTGCCTTGGCAAGCAGCTGCAATGGCCTAAAATGTTATTACTATTTCTCTCTTGCCCACACAGACCTGAAGTCTCTTGCTGCTTCAGTGCTGACCACTTCCAATGGCAGTTCAGGCTGAAATAGTAGCTGCTAATAGTTGAGAAGGATGGTAACATTTCCTACTAAGTGGATTAACATGTGCCTCTGGGACTCCCACAGTGTTTAAGGTTTTGTGGGTGTTAAATTGTTACATTGTAGAGTTGCTTTATCTTCTATTATAACGAGCTGTTAAATAAAGTGAGAGTCCCTGAAAGCCTTTTTGTATGGCTTTTACCATCCTGTCAGTGGGGTGCACATTAGTTGCAGGAATTGGTGATTGTTTTGCAATCCATAAGCTTGAATAGTTTTTTTAAAAAATATCTTTGCATGTCTGTCACAATTTCATTCTGAGAGGACACCAACTGAAACTATTGTTTTGATAATTCACAGGGTCAATGATTTGAAGACTGGTAATCTGATAGGAATTGACAAATATGGAAACAAATACTATGAAGACAAAAGAAACTTCTTTGGTACGTGTGCTAATGTGAACACCTCCCAGCCACTGTGCAGCTCCCACATAGCTTGTGTGCTTTCTGCTAGTGAAATGCAACTTGTTGCCTGCCTGACTTCCCTGCACTTGTCTTGTGTGAGTCTTAGACTTAGAGAAATGCTTTGACAGCTTCTGTTTTCTGTTGCATCCCTCAATTCATTTGCAAACACAGTCAGTCTGAAACAATGAATATGGGATAAATATGAGCCAGTCCTACGGTCTCCGTGTAGGTAAAGCTATATGATAATGTGATTGAGAGTTGAATTTGGTCCTTGACCTAAAGGCTGGTAGTTTAACAGGTGGGGAAAGAGGGAGAACTACATTTAAAACTGCTTCACAGCTTTACTCGCTTATATGATCACTTCAGGGCAAAGAGCACAGGTTGGCTTAAACTTACTATTACCTTAAGTAATAGTAAGGGATTTTAAATCAAGCTTGTTTAGTACTTTAAAAGGCAGCACCTAAAGTAACGCAGGTGATATATAAGCAATTGACACACTGGTCAGGCTAAGCTAACTACTGACTGTAGGTTAACTTGGAGTGTAACCAGGGAAAGCACTTGCCGGTTAACATTGCTTGGTAGTTTTGTGTAGCTGAAATTTAGTTTAGGCTTAGGTTATCAGTGGCAATGTCCTTTTGGAAAAGACTCCTCATAATGGAGGAAAAAAAACCCCAAACATGTTTCTCTGCCTGAAAATTTTGTAAGTTCATATTTCTCATGATTTACATAATAGCCAATATTTCCTACCTTGTGAGAGTGTTAGATTCAGTCATCTAAAATTACAGTAACAGTGGAAATACATAAGACTTGGAAAATAGAAGCTGTGCTAGTTTAAAAATAAGTGCCCATTATGGTAGATACTATCACTCAAAATGTTTTTCCTTGATTTTCCTGAATTCTCTCCTTTATAAAAAAATAATTTATTTTTCTGAGCTAATATGATATTTCTGTTTGTTTACTTAAGGTCGGCACAGATGGGTTGTATATACTGAGGAAATGAATGGCAAAAATACCTTTTGGGAAGTTGATGGAAGCATGGTGCCCCCTGAATGGTAAACTATTTAGCTTAATAATGTGGACGGATACCAATTGTGCAATTGCTTTATATTTTCATATATTACAAAGCAGAAGATTAAAAAGAAGTTTTCATGGTCATAGCTGTCTTGTCTATGACCAGAAGGTTTCACACTTGTCACTTCTGATGTTGAACTGCCTTCATGTTTATTGCTTGCTGTCCTGGCAGAGGCACTCACTGCTTTTTGGATTGAGAAAAGCATTTTGCCAGCCAGATTGAGCAGGTCAAGACCGTCTTCTAATTTTCTTTATGACTTGTAATTCCCTGTTAATGGTTTGGCAAAGCCTTGGGCCACCAGAAGTAAAATATTTGTTATTTCCATCGTAAGGAAGAACCTAAGGAACATATGGCAATGGTGGAACAACATTCCTTAACCCAGAGCCACTAACAGCATAATTGTTTCAATTTATATACACTGATGTAGTAGTAAACATTAAAGTGCCGGGATGCTCCATATGTTGACTGCTACTTGACTATAATTTTTATTGAGGTTTTGTTTTCTGTTCATGCATTTCAGTAATAATTCTGTACAGCCTTGAGTTCCAGAAGGTCTCTGGCCACACCTGTTGACCTTTTTTTTGTTTTCCTAGAAAACTCACACCATGTAAAGTAACAATGTATACTAGTAAAAACAATCTCTATGTAATTCTTAAGGAACAGGAATAGCACTTCAGCCACAAAGCAGCAAAAGGTGGCATCAAGAGAGAAGTGTTTGGGTAGGCTGAGCAAACACTGGTTTTTATTACTCCTGTGACAAATGTTCTGTGCCAAGGCTGGGATTGATTATAAAATCTCTTAAACTGTGGTTCTCTCTGGAACATTTGAGGAATATGGGTAGACTCTCTAGGTGGTCAATTTTGTTTCAAGCTCTCCCAGTCTTATATTATGTTTAATGTGGTTAATGCTTTTTTCTGTCTTTTTTGGTAAGAACTGAATGGCATTGTTTTTGGAAGTGACATTAGAATCTCCAACACCAGGATGTTTGTGCCTTGCTCTCTGCATAACTGTTGTTTGGTTCTGGTTGTTATGCACTATTAGACTGTGCTGGGTTTTAAGATTTTCTTTATTTTGAGGCACAGGTTTTGTTTCACACAAGTTTTGGTTTTTATTTTGTTTTTTTTTTCCTTTGCTTATGTTTATGAGATATTTCTTGCCTCTTTACAGACCTCAGTAAAGGGTTTCTTCCTGAGAATCAAAGTGATGTTTCAAGGGTTAAGTGGCTTGTTTACTTCACAGAAATTAATGAGATAGAAAAATTTGTTTTCCTATCAATGTGGAAAAAATTCCTTTGAAAGAAGCAGTAAAGATTTCATTATTTTCAAGACTGCTGGTGAGTGTAATGAGACACAAAAGTGGTAAACAGTCTTGTGTTCTAAGGTATTTTTGTCAGGAAACCTAGTTGTGCAGTACCAGTCAGGTTTGTGGATTTGAGGTTGTTTTGGGGGAGGGGGGATAAGGAGGGGGATGGTGTTTCTTGCTGATAAATTTGTATGTCCTGTGATAACATATGTTTATTCTTATGTAGGAATCTTAGCTTTGTGACACATCTGAATCACTGATGTGTATTTCCATACAGCTTAGAGACATCTTTAAAAATAGAAATATTTTGACTGGGAATAAATGCTGTCTTTTAAGACTTTTAAAAAATTTTAATCTGGTGCTATACTGCCTTAAGTTTTTAACATGGCATAGACTTCTGAATTGAGACTGACAATATTTTGTACAAGCTGCTGTCAGTGTAACACTAGAGTTGTGCAACAGGTAATGAGTGGTTATTTTGGACCCAGAAATTTGTTGGAAATAAATTAAACTGTGTGAAATTACTTATACTAACAAAGAAAGTAATTAATAGTAATAGTGTAATAGTATGATACATGTTTGTCATCCTTGGCTCAGCTGGGAAGTATTTAAAGTACCGCTGTTAGAGGTGGGTGTGATCTGAATGTTTCTTCTAAACACTGATGTTTTTACTCTGGAATTCAGTTAATTTAGCTCAGCTCAGTGAAGTTCTGTGGGTATGCTGTTGTAGCCTCTTCTTGCAGTAAGTTCTGTGCCTTCAGAACTTAGAATTCACATTGTAGAATGTGAATGATTGTTCAAGTACAATCAAGTGAAGCTCATGTATGATGAACTGGAAAAAAGCATTTTGGTATGTTGAAAAGTTCTGGAAACAACTGGAAGAAAACGCTGCCCTTTACCTTCTCTCAGATACTAGAGAAAAAGAAAAAGCAGCAAGAAAACCACCTTATATGTAGTAACATCTTGTAATACCATTTTAGGAGCTACTGAGTATTTTCAGTATTCTGAAATAATTGATGTAATGTCTTTTGACAACGGATGTACCGAAATTTTACACTCTAAAGGAAATCAGTGTTGTTTTGACATATGTCTACTCTCCAGGGAATCGAGACCGTTGCTTTTAAAAAATGTTTCCACACTAGAATATGTAGGCTTGTGGTTTATTCTGATTTAGTTGTTATTTCACTTCTTTTTTTACTCTGGGTTTTCTTTTTTTTTCTTTTCCCCTCCAAAATCCAAATGTTGGTATCTACTGTGTTGGAGACAAGTTAATTTGATTTTAAAAAAAATTCTTTAATACTTGTCTTCATAATGATGAATATTAATCTCCTTGTAATGCTTTAGAAGATATTTTGCACATTTTTTTCCCTACACAAATTAATCTTTTTCACTTTAAGACAGTGAGAGAAACCAAATACTTATTTTGTCTTTTACTAGTCAGTGTTGTTTGCAGGAACTCAGTGCTGTCATTTTTGAACACACTGATCGGGTGTGCTCTGTGAACATATAAACAATAGAAGTTAAATCCGTTTATAGCAATGCCTGTGGCCACTCTGTTTAGTGTTTTCCTGGATGTCTCCATTGCAGCATCACTAATCCTTGGCCTATGTTTAAACTATTTGTTTATTGTATTTCTGGTGTAATGTACTTTGGTTTGCATTTTGGCCAAATACTTTGAACAAACAAATTGACAACTGGTGTAAGTGTACACACTAGTTAAAAATAAATTGCTCTTTCAGTATGATCCTGTGGGGAAAGAAGAGCTGTAATTTGAGACTAGTTTTTCCTTTGTAGGGACACTTCATTTTGCCAGGACTGTCCTGTGTATTTGTGGTGTCTGTCCTGTACTTTGAGGTTTATTTCCTTATGATGCAAATCTGACATCTTTGGAAGGAGCTCCAGGAGTGTTTACTTCATATAGTGAAGTATTGCAAATTTACCTTCAGTTTAATAGTCTGCATCCTCTTTAGTTGATCTGACAGGGAGGAATGTAGCACCTCAGACTTAAAGTGCCAGCACACTAGAAAATGTAAGAAAATGTGCAGTTCTCCTGTAAAAAATGCTGCTTTTCAAGTTTGCCTTCAAGGAAAACAAAACAGAAAGATTGAACAGAAAAAGAAGGGGATTGGGAACTTTTCCATCCTTCTAGTAGCTTCACAATAAATTTTTGGGGTTTTATAACTCAATTAAATGCTAATTTGGTGTTTCAGGTAAATTGGATGCCATCTCATTGCTATGGTGTAGTAACTTGCATGAGAAATTAAAGTTATCTCCCATGGTAAACAAATAAACACATTTGTTATCCCTTTTTCCTTCTCTGCCCTATGACTTGAGCCCACATCTTAATTTCTCTTGTCTCATTGCAGCATGGTTAACGTGTGGCAAAAAGTGGATGTTAACAAGTTGACAAACATGGTGAGCTGGTGCAGGCTGTGCCTGAACCTTGCAGATGCACATATGGTAATGGCTGCTGAGTTTGTGTAGCATCAGTTCTTGTTTGACAGCTTGTACATCATATAATTGGCTCCAGTCCCTTGTAGCTTCAGTTTGAAATCTACTTGTTTTTAAATATTTGTTAAAACTTTGGAAAAAATTCTACATAGTCTTGAGAGCTTTTGAAGATACTTTGAGATGTCTTTTATCCATTTATGCAAGAAAAAATACAAAGGCTTTGCTGGCCTCAGTCTGCTTCCTAGTGACTGTTCACTGATTCAGGAAGCTGCTTCAGCCTCTTCAGAGCTGCTTACATCCTCCTGATTTTTCTGTGCTCTGTGCAAGTGGTCTGCTTCTTTGTAGGTTTTCAGTCATTAATTGCTTCTGAATCTTTTTTTTCCACGATGGATGTATAGGCAGAGTTTGTATAGAAATCTGGCCATCTGCAGGATGTCATATCTCTTTATTCATGATGTTCAATCTAGTGCATGAAAAGCTCTTCTTGAGCATCTGGGGATAGAGTCTGAGATTTCAGAGCTTCAAACGATTCTTTGAGGCAGGTGTCAAGGGGAAAGTCTTCCCAAAATAAAGTTTTCAAGATTTTAAGTGGAAAATGGGAGCTTTTGTTTGAGAG
Organism: Ploceus nigricollis; assembly: GCA_013399945.1. Classification (NCBI taxonomy): domain Eukaryota; kingdom Metazoa; phylum Chordata; class Aves; order Passeriformes; family Ploceidae; genus Ploceus; species Ploceus nigricollis. Next base: position 207,314 of record VXBC01012946.1, read on the forward strand.
AACAGACTCTGCAAACCAAAATACTTTTGTAAGTCACATGTTGTGCTTCTGAGAGGAATCCTTTGTGACCAGGTTAAGCCCTGAAACTCCTAAATATAAGCATAATTCATAGTGGATTGATTGTCTAAACAAACTTTTGAAATCTCTTCATGTTTTTCAATATCTGTGACTGTACTGGCACGTCTTGTCAGTGAGCAATTTTATTTTTACTTTCCAGTGAGAAACTGTGATTCAAGGATTGGTTTTGCTGATCTGTTTTAATTTGAGCCTGGTTTCATGTTGATGTTATAGAAATCCAGAAAATCTTAAACCCAAAGATACTAATTACTCAAAAATACTGTATTTTAAAAGATTTTATTGATTTAGTCTTTAGAAGCTGCAAAGCAATAGTTTAAATGACAGTTAAAGCTACTCTGTTAAATGCTATTGTGAAACTTTTCTGCTGTTTCAAGGAATGAATGTGTGACAAATACACTTGTAATGACAAGTGCCAGATACCACGCAAGCTTGGGATATAACTGATTTTAGCTGAGCATTAATACAGTTCTAGTGCTGTACTTGCTCCAGCCTGTCTTTCAGGGCCTTTATAACTGGATTTCTGTCTGACAAGTTTTTGTCCGTCCTGGTGGTGTGTGTGGCTCTTGGGGAGCATGAGGATGGTGAGGCGTGATGACAGGTGCCTAAGTAGGGATTTGTGTGCAGGATCCTTATTCACTGTTACCAGAAGCATCACTAGGTGAACATGTGTGTGCTGTAGGTTGCCTGTGTCACGGTTTAACCCCAGCCAGGCACCAAGCCCCAGGCAGCTGCTTGTTCACTCCCCCTCCAGTGGGACTGGGAGAGAATCGGAAGGGAAAAGCCTAGAAAACTCACAGGTTGAGATAAGCACAGTTCAACAGGGAAAGCAGAAGTTGCACGCAGGCAACGCAAAACAAGAATTCATTCACTGCTTCCCATGGGCAGGCAGGTGTTTAGCCATCTCCAGGAGAGCAGGGCTCCATCACGCATAATGGTGACTTGGGAAGATAAATATCATCAGTCCAAACACCCCCTTCTACCTCCTTCTTCCTCCTACTTTATATACTGGGCATGATGCCACGTGGTACAGAATATTCCTTTGGACAGTTGGAGTCACCTGTCCTGGCTGTGTCTCCTCCCAACGACCCGTACACCCCTAGTCTCCCTGACAGCATGGCAGTACAAAAAGCAGAAAAGGCTTTGGCTCTGTGTAAGCCCTGCTCAGCAATAACAAAAACATCTCTGTGTTCAGCACAAATCCAAAACACAGCCCCATACCAGCCACCGTGAGGAAAATTAACTCTACCTGAGCCAAAACAGCACAGTCACATAAGAGTTAAATTTACTTTATTAATATCCCTTGCACATTGCAGTAAGAGCCTTAATTTTTATTTTTAAAAAGAAAATTAACTCTACCCTGGCCAAAGCCAGCATGTTTTGAAAAGCTGGGGTGATACTGCAAAGCATTTTGAAATGCAGTCCATGAGTCAGCATAAGCAGAATGGACTGTTCTTTTGCCCTCTCCTGCCACCAACTCTGTTTCTGTGTTAGCAATGGAGAGCTTGTTGGTTGTGAGCACAGGATCCCTCCTCTGTCAAGTTAGCTTTTTTGCAGTGTTTCTGCCAACCTCGAGGCAGGCTTTCATAAGACACGTGATACCTGAGGTGATGTGAAGCACAGTAGTACACAGAATTATTCTGACAGGTGTGAATCGGGCAAGAGAGTTTGCCCAAGGTGAGAGCTTTGTGTGGTGTGGCCAGGGCATTTCAGAGGCTGGTTTAAAACACCAGGGTTAAAATTGAGCAAGATCTGATCCTGTATCACCAGACCACATCGTGATTAGTAGTGCTATGGGCCCACCTTTTTCCAGACAGAAATTGTTAGCCATTTATCTTTTTTTTTTTTAGTGAAAGCAGTGCGAAATGTACACTTGGAATGAGACCAGATTTACAAAGGAGAGCGGAGAGAGGAAGAGCATTATACACACATGTATAACTTCCAAACTCCAGAGTGGATCATTTTTCCCACAGGAAGTTGTTCTTTGCCTCTAAACACAGTCTTTTCTTCTTAACGATCTTATGTTTTAAACTATCTTATGGTTCCATCTTATTTTATATTCAAGCCAGTTTCCTGGCAGCCCTTAGTCCTACAGTCTGTGGCTTTAGTTTGGGGGTTTTGTTTGGCTTTTACTTCTAGGAAAAGAAGTTTGGGCTGACACTTTTTTTAAAGTGAAATTTTTGTACTAAAGTTATAGCCAAAGTTGTGATTTTTTTTTCTTTTTTCTTTTTCTTTTTTTTTTTTTTAACTCTTTTCAAGAAGCAATTTGAAAAGATTACCAACCATCTGTAGAGCTCTTTGGATTTAGAATATACCTGTCAGTCTATTTCTCACCACTTTTATCATGGTTTTGTTTTGGTTTATAAGTTAAGTGTGCTGGATTTATTGCTAAGGGCTGAAGATGCAATTTTTAGGTTTTCTAATAGAACTAGAAAATAGGAGTTCATATTTTTAGGTCAAGTCTTTGCAAAAGCTGATTAGCAGAAATCTCCTTAATTCTACCTCAGTCAAAAAATACATAAGCTTGCAAAAAATGTCATAACCTCACTTTCGTCGTAACTACACACAGTATGAAGTACATGTAAACTGACAGATAATTAAAATGTAATTCATATTTGAAAGTTGCTTCAGGCACTGAAATAGGAAAGGGATGAAATCTATTCAGTTGGTCCCTGCTGCAGTGTTTCAGTAAATTTTTAGGGAAAATGCTTTGCTTGATCATCACTGTTGCTTGCACAGAGAAAGATTGACATTTAGTTCATAGGTAAAGGCTAATCACTGGAATCACTTGGTAATTACCCTATTACTGATTGATATTAATCATTGTGTTGTGCAGGCAGTAGATATTTATGTGCTTGTTTTAGGTGTACTTATGTCGTTAATCTGTATCCCAAGTGGCAGTCTCATGTATGCTTTGAAAATGGCATTGAAATTGTTGTGCAGTGTAGTCTTCTGGTAATTAAAAACAAAACAAATCACCATAACCTAACAGAGAAAAAGCCCAGGCAACAAAACCAACCATCGTGGTTTTGTCATTTGTAGTGCCTGCCTTAACCTGGCTGCCTGGTGAAGGCTGTACAAACAAGTGACAACATACTCTGCCCAAATACTGAGCATACAAAGGAACAGGAAATTTGAACTTAAGTGTGCTTTCAGTTGCTTGGAGCCAAAACTGTTACTTACCAGTTATGCTTGTGAAACTAATTAAAATCAATATCCTGTAGTCTCATTCAAAGTCACACTGGATTAAAATTATTTTTTTCCCTTCTCAGAATAAATATTTTTTCTCTCTTCAGAGGAGGACCCTTGGGAGTCAGGAGATAGGCTTGGTAGACATCCTGTGATGTTCCTTAATAACAATATGTCTTTTTCCTCTTAAGGCATCGCTGGCTGCACGCAATGACGGATGACCCTCCAACTACTCATCCACCAGTTGCTCGTAAATTTATCTGGGAGAACCATAAATTCAATGTGAGTGGCACTCCTGAGCAGTATGTGCCTTACTCTACGACTCGCAAGAAGATACATGAGTGGATCCCACCTAAAACAGCCAGCAAATAACAACAGCAACAACATGACTTGTCTCAGCTTGGGCTTTCAGTGTAAATTGTATTTTCACTGGTTTTGTTCAGAATAAAAGTCTCCTGTAGTAATTGTAGTTTAGTTTATTGAACTGGGGGCAGGAAAACAAGTGAGAAAATTTTGGGAATAGGACAGAATACATGACAAGTCTTAATCTCATCAAGATATTGTGCTTTTTCTCATATTGTCGGAGTCCTGTCTTCAATAAGCAGCTCTCTAACTCTTTTTAGTATAACCATTCCCGTGATATTTACTCATATTTGTGTCATTCAGCAGAATACAAATACGCGTTTGAAATACAGATTTCTCATCTTTAACATCATCCTTTTACTGTCTCTGCATGGCAGATAATGCACTCTTCACGTACTATTTTGGGAAGCCATCTCTTTAATTTTTTATAAGACAAGTTAGAATAGTTTGACCAGTCAGGATTATACTTTTCATTCATAAAATGTTTCTAAGTATATGCATGAGTATGCAAAACGCATTGCTGTGTCTCAGTATGGGATGAAATGTAATTTAAAACTTGTAAGGCTACATGAATCAAATTACATCCCACCCATAAGGGAACTCAGCCATAGGAAGAGGGCCCTCTGTCACAAAAATCTCTTTTGCTGTGCAGGTTCATTACAAGATGTTCTCATAAGGGTTTGAGATGGACTGTTTGCTCTCTTGTGTCAAGATTTTTAAAGGTCTCTGGAAGTTCAATATTGCACACCTTTTTAGGAGGTAGAGAAGTAAAGTGTGCCAGAACCCGGTCTCAAAAATATGAAGCTGGCAAGTTCACGTTTGAAAGAGAGTTGTTTGGGGCTGTGGCTTTTTTTTTGTATCTTGTTAATGGTTGACTTTTATTCCAGTCTGCTTATGTGTTTTAGCAAAGCTTGCCCTTTCCACAAGGCCTCCTGTACCTGATGCCCTACTCTGTGGATAACGGATGGGAGGTGTGCCCACCCCAGCCTCTCATTCACCCCAGCATCTCAGCTGGTTGGGGAAGAAAAGAGAAACTTCATGGGTTGAGAAAGATGGGCAGAGTGCTTGCTACCATCAAGAGCAAAAGAGACTTTAATTTATTGCCAGTTAAAACTGCATAGTGAGAAACAAAGTCAAAAACTGTAAAACACCACCCTCCCTTCCCACTACTTCACACCTTCACTCCTGATTCCTCTGCCTCCTCCTCAGGGAATGGTGGTCAGTCCATAACAGCTGTTGTGGGCTCTGCTGTTCCTGCCCCCTGCTTCACCCCAGGTCCTCTTCATGAGCTGCAGTCCTTTCAGATAAACCCAGTATGGGTTTTCCACAGGCTGAAGGTCCCACTGGGGAATGCCTGCTTGCTGGTGTGGACTCCTCCCGGGGCTGCCAGGAATCTCATCTCTGGCAGCACCTCCTCACCCTCCTCCTGATTTCAACTTGGTGTTCAGGTGACTGCTGCCAACTTCTTCCCCCCTTCCATCCTGTGCCTGTGTAATATTTTTTGCCCCACCTCAAATCCTCTTTCCCAGAGGTGCCCCTGTTTGGCACCCGGACTGAGCCCTGCCCTGTGCTGCGTTGGCTGCATCCAGCACAGGGCAGGCCTGGCCTCTCCCCATAGAGGCTCCTGCAGACTCCACTGCCAGCCCCTTAACAATTACACTCAGTGTAATGACTTACAGAAATGGTTGTTAAAGATGACTGAGAAGGGTGTTGGATATATTACATGCTTGCAATTGCCTGTCAAGAAGAAAAAACCTTTGTTCCTCAATTACCCCCACAGTGGCTGCACCACTGACTCCACACTGGCTGATTTTCTTTTGCATGCCCACCTGACTGGGTTACTTAACCCTCAGTTGTATCCTTCCTTATTAAATCAAATTCTGGATTAATTAATTGTTTAAAGGTGGGAGTTTTAGCTTTAATTTCTTTAAATTAGTTGTAGTCTTTAAATTAGTAGGAAGTAGCACATCTCCTAACCTATCTAATTAGAAAAGGATAATGTTTAATTTACTTTAAGTCAGCAAAAGCAATGGGTACAGCTGAAAAGCAATTTGAGCCATACTGAGTAGCATAAGTGGAAAGGACTTGTTTAACATTTTTATCTTGATGGATTGTTTGACCTTAGGAACAAAGTTTGCCCCGGCACCAATGGAGAGCTTCATCACTAACACTCATCTGTACAAGCCCTGTGGGCTCAAACACAGGTAGAGCAATTAACTCTTAAATTTTTTTTTTTTGCCTCTATTTCTCCTTAATGTGTTTTTTACCAATTTCATTCCTCTTCCTTCTTTGTCCTGTGGCTTTTTGGACTGCATTCTAAACACACATCAGGAGGTACATTTGGGAATGAGATTCTGTACTTAAGGGACAGGCAGTAACTCTTCCTACACATTCCATGGTGAAAGAAGAGATCTCAGCCTGATTGTCATTTTGCTGTCATGTGGAACAGAAATGTTGAGGTAGCAAACAGTTTTGAACTGTTGTGTGCAGCAATGCTACATAGAAAGAGAGAAAAATGAGCATGTCCTCCTGGCCTGCAAGCAAGTCTAGGACTCACCAGCTTGGTTTAGAAAATATCATCAATCCCATTTCTGGAGAGGACAGAAACCTGCTCATCCTGCTTTAACCAGCAAATGCTGGATTTTAAATGCAAAATTTCAGTGACATCTCTTGTAGCATTGTTCCTCGAAGGTAGATTGCACAAGGCACATACAGGAAATAAAGCATATGCAGAAGAATCAGTGGTCTTCCGCTGGGCTTTCTGCAATGCTTCTGCAATTCAGTCCTTTTATCAGTAACCTCATTCAGTTACCGAAGTTCACCTTTGCTCATGACATCTGCCTCAGTATTCAGGTTCAGTTGCTTTCTGGTCTAAATGACACTTTAAATGCCAAGCTGGCCAAGTGTCACAGCAGTGTCTTTAACCAAGTGCAACCAAAGCACTGACAGAAATACTCCCCTTGCACTAAATGTGAGTTTTAAAAGAAATAAATTTCTGATATGGGAACAGGCTCATTAAGAAGACAGGTACCTCTTCCAGGACCAGCAGCTGAAACCCACTTTTTATTTTGAAATTGTGTCTGTACCAGTAGCTTTCCACATCCCCAGGGTCCTGAGCAGCCCTTTGCTGTACTGCCTGCAGAGTTTTGCTGTGCCCCCAGCACGCTCAGCTCAGCCCCGTGTGTTGGCACGGTGCCCTTCCCTCCATGGGGCATTGCACCCTGCCTTGCCGCTGCCCATGGCTGCACCTCTCTGCCCTCTCAGCTGAAACTGCTCAGGACATGTTGGAGCAGAGAACAGTGTGTGAAAGGAGCTTCAGGAGACCATCTCATAACTATTCCAGCTACAGCAAGAGGAGAAATCTTTGACAGGCAGGGACATCCTAAGGCATTTAAGGATGCCAAAAGGAGAGGGCAGGAGACCTTGTCACTTCCTGCCCAACTTGTCCTGTACTACTGACCACTGCACACTGTGCCCAGCTGGCTCTTTGAGGGCACACTGAGAACATTAAGATATTCACCAGCTCATATTTCTATGTCATCTAACCTCAGGCTTCAGTTTTTGGGATGTTTCCTGCTAAAACTGGTGTTGGGAAGCAGTCTTGATTGGAATTATTTTAGATAGAGCTGGAAGTCATCAGCCCCAAAAACTGAAGTATGTGTTTTCCACAGCTGTGATGCATTCAGAGTGAAACCTTTGATTTACTAATTCCTTGGGGCCTATTATTCTGATGGCAGCTGTTGGGGAGAGAGGGAACAGATCCTTGCTTTGCTCAGAGGTTAAAAAACCTGCAAATCGAAAGGCTCTGCTTTCACATGGTGCTTACAAGGACTGTACAAAAGTGGGTACTTCAAGGTGTGGGCGAAAGTGGCAGCCTTTAAATGGCACTCCAGGTTTCTCATGCAAATCCCACAGTAGATGCTGGATTGCACCAAGGGGAAGCCTATCTCAGTGAAAGATATCAGAGAAGCCCATGTCAGTGGGGAAGGGCCCAGCAGGTATTTAGTCCTGGAGACCTGCTGGGCTTTGAACACCACCCTCCGGTTGCCAAGCAGAGCAAGGCTCTTGTGCCAGAGCTGATGGTGACTTACCTCCAGCATGGAGCCAGGAAGGGGAGTGCTTTGCTGTGTGCACCATACCTAGCTGCCAGCAGGACCGTGCTCAATCTGCAGAAGAAATCAGATTTGCCAGAGACTTCCCTTTGCTGAAGGGCCAAAACCAGGTCTGGCTATTTCCTTATGTTTTTTAATCACTTGAACCCATGCAATGTCACTTCCCATGCTGATGAATTTTGCAGGTGGTCTTAGCTTTGTTCACAGGCAACAAACATAAAGGGCAGAATTGAACCAGGATCTTGAGGAAAAAAAGCATTGCTTTTAAAATATATGTATGTAGTAATCATCTATGAGAGGGTTTGGTTTTTTGAAAAAGCACTTTAAGACTTAGATTTATACATCTTCTCTGTGATTACAGGTTCTGACTAATGATTTAATTGGTTTTAAGTATTATCAGAGTAAAAAAAAAAAAAGAACATGAATACATGTACTCCAATCAAGATCTGTATACACAAATGGGCATGGGTTCATAGGTAGGAAAAGAAATACCACATTTAGCATCAAGATTATATTTAGGTGGAAATTTGCATTACAAAGTTTCCAACAAAGAATGCTAAACTTTCTTATATTATGTAGATGTGTAATGCAAGTTAAAAACTCATATTCAAATCAAAATTTCTTTCTTGATAATTAAAATCATGAATCTCTTCATTTAAATTTGTTTATCCTGCACTATAAACCAGAAAAGGCAGAAGACATTAAGCAAGAATTTTTGTTTGTGTGCATGAGTGAAAATAAAAGTTAGTGGCTAATTTTTGCATGGGAATTTAGAGCAGGAGCAATGACCATTGGACAGCTTCACAAATTGCTTCTAAAATCAAAATTGTTTTTGTTCCCATTGAGAAGGATATGCAGAAAACTGAAATTTTAGGAGCCTAGCTTTTTCTTTAGGCAAATTACACTAAAATAATAATGTAGTTTTAGGGTAATTTAATCTCTGAAACAACAAGAGTTACAAAATCTATTTTAATGATCTGTAGTATTGTTAGCATCACTTAAATCACATCTCAAAAGACTTTTGTTTTTCATTGTTTTATACTGCTAGAACTCATATCTATTTCATTGTCTTTGTCTGTGATGTAATTCCTTTCCCATTCCTCTAATGGACTACACAATTTTTCCCTGTGATATTTAGTTTTAGGGCAAGTTGTTGTAGGACTGTTTTATATCCTTCATAGCCCAAAGGATTTTTAGTTAATGGAATAACAATCTGTCAAAACACAGCCTAAATGTAACAGATGAAGTCTCACATGGTCGAGCATTTAGACACAGGCCTATTAATAGTTTGTTTTTTGAGGGTAATCATCCATAAAAATCCAGTGAGGCAAAATCAAATTCAGCAGTATGTGTGTGGCACTTTCCTTGTGTCTGGCAGTGGCCAGAGAAATCAAGAAAACCATAGCATGCTTTCATTTGAAGCAGCTGTGTTAAAAAAAAAAGAGGATTTATTTACCTTGGATGTTGGGGAATTCATGGATCTGCTTTACTTTCCAAAGAAAAAGATACATGCATGAGCCTCAGATACATCTCACTAGCCTGCAACACAGCAGCAAGATCGCTGTTGGCACAAGAAGGACATTTTTGTTATTTGGCATATCTTCACCTGACCTTGAACATCTTCAGTCTGACCTTCACATCGCTCTGGGACCCAGCCTAGAAGTGGCTTGGTCCACTCAGCACAAAGCCACCCTGAGACAGAGACCTCTCTGCCTCTGACAGGGGACATCACCTCTGAATCTCAAACTGAGCCTTGACACTGTGAGTCTAAATCAGGTGCTGACTCTTGGCAGTGCTCTTGGCCTTCTGGGTATAGCAAAGCTTAATTTCTGGATGTCTGTGCCCCAGAGAGCCCATTAATAATGTGAATCTAAAGCAGAAGAGCTAGTCTGGAAATAGAAACAGAGGCCAACAAGGGATTTGTACTACCTTTCTTCTTTTTCATGGACAGGGCAAGATGCTGGTGGTACCAAGTGCTCTTCCTAGCACCTGGAAGTCATGGTAGCTATCTACCACCAAAATCTACCTGGCTTTCCTTTAACTCCTGCTATTTAGTTTGCATTTCCCTCCAGTGGAATCTGGTTTCATTTTTATAAATAAGATTTTTCGGTTTGAGTCTCTCTGTCCTGGAGTGTTGTTGCTGTAAATACTGACAGCAGAAGTTAATTTGTGTTTTATCAAATTGAAATTCTTTCCGATATACTTCAAATGATAGACTTCAAATAATTTCTGATTGATTTTTTTCCTTCAAAAAATTCCTTACACATCTGTTAGTCTTTGAGTTTTTAAAGCTTGAATTAGCCATTGAAGTTTAGGATTTGAAAAGCAGCAACAGAAGCTGATATTTCCAGGATCACTTCAAACTGCAGCAAATAGCAACATGTCTTTTGACACATTTTAAAGGACAGAACTTGAGAGGGCAAAAATTAATTCAACACCTGACTATCACTTGCTGTAACCAATTATGAGAGCTGAATGAAGAATTAAATTGATCATGGATATTTTTGTTTGCACTCATCAAAGTGGGTTGCAAAACTTGCAGTCAGTCATATGCAGGTGCATGCGTGGGTGCTCTGGGCTGGGGACCCAGCGCTGGCTGCGGCAGGGGTGTGCCTGCCCCAGGAAGGGGCTGCTCAGGAGACAGCAGCACTGGCCCCTGCTCAGCACCAAGGCTGTCTGCTCTGCTTTTCTGCAGTTCTCTGTGGCTGTTTACATCTGTAACAACAAAGCAGAGGCACAGAGATTAATCCCTAATCTAACGTCCAGCTTTGCCCAGTGACTGGGTATTACCCATTGCAGCTGGATCTGCATGCACTGTCCCTGCTGTGGCTCACACAAGTCCACAGCAACCACTCGCCCATGAAGCACAGAGATGGCAAATGGATACCTGGCTCTATTTACCCTTCACCCCCAACAAATCTGTCCTCCTGGCAAGCTGCCAGCCCCTCACTTGGATCCAAACAATTGTTAGAACATCTATCAACTCTGTGCTAATAACAGCCTTCCTCCTCAGAGCTGGAAAGCTTCTCCAAAGCACAGTCCTGTTATGTATGGGTATAATTCATGCAGTTTGTACTGTATGTAATAAATTATAGATGTTATAAGTTGTATCTGTAAAATGTTTTGAAAGGATTACTAGCCAGCCTCCTGAGTCGCCTAATTAACATTAAAAATATCTTAGCCAGGAAGAGACAATAGCTGACAACGCGACCATTACCACGCCCCGCCAAACTCATTACTTACCTGAGACCAGCCCAGCTCCAGGAGCGGGGGGAGTGAAAAGCTCCGAAGGAAGAACGAGCCCATTGTCCCCCTACAAAGGGAACACCTGGGCCCGATTCCGTAGCTGATAACCTAATTGGAAGACGTCCGCAACCAGGAGCTCCTGATCTGTGAGGGAGGGGGACTGCATGGTGTAATGACTTCATAGCCACGGGCAAAATAAAACATATAAAAACCTCTGGCGAAGATGCAATGGTGGGCAGACTCGTAGGAGGCAGAGATGCTGTCGGACTGTCCCCAGAGCGCTCTGTAAGGCTGTGGGCAGAATTCGAACTCAAAATTGTGACGCGATCGCAAATAAATTTAATTATTAATTTTTAATTCAGATTGGCTTGTCCGCATTCATAACAGTCCTCTCTGCTGCTTGCCACTCACCACTGCAGCTTACAAAAGAAAGGACAGCAAGTAACTGCTGTGTAACTCACCCCCATAACAGCCACCTTAGAGCTACGGGGGGCTGGCAGTAGCCCTGCCACCTACTCGCCCGTGCTATGGCTGCAGGCTTGCATCTGGCAGCTGAAGAAAAGCACAAACTGGTTTTCAAAAAAGCAAACATCAAAAACAGTAAATGTGTCCATCATGGTGAAGCACTGACTGGATGCTCCAAACGCAGCCTGTGAGGGCAGTGATGTATCTGCAAAAGAAAAGCAGTGAGCAGCAATTAATCTGTGTTGTAGGACTTGTCTAACTACATTTAGTGAACTTCATTTCTTTTAAAGCCCAAGTGGGTTCTTATCTGTACTTGTAGCTCCTATTAATCAGGATTGTAATTGTCGTTCGTACTCAGCAACAGGGAAATGCAAGCCATGATGGACCATTCATTTGTCTAACTCCACACTGGCCAAAATGAACACTCTCATGTCACTGCCCATGATTCCACAGTATAATTACCTTCATGCTCTGCAATTAACAAAATAGCATCTTGTTACAGAAAGATATTAAGGAAAAAACCACTTGTATCATCTACTGTAAGCTGCCGAGAATGAAGTGTTTAAAAGCTGCTTTAGACTAGCACTTGTGTGTTATTGTTCATACAGGACTTTCAGAGAAGAAGACATCAGAGGCATATAGATAATTTCTGAGCTTGTCAGTGTTAACAAGGAGCTGCGAGTGAATTTGTAGGACTATCTTGTCCTCCTTTCTGTCCTCTCCTTTCTGTCCATCCCCTCTGCCTCAGTTAAAATAACATTTAAATAAGAATTATCAATTAAAATAAACTCTTCTAAGAAAGACAGTAACCTCCTAAATAGGGTTAATAAAGACATGTTTACTTATATAGGCATGTTATACAGGAATATTTGTGGTTATCACATGAGTTTGCTTAAGCCTATATTTATCTTTTGGTAGCTATTTAGCTTTTATGTATCTTAAGTCTACAGGGGACCCATTCTCACCTCCAGCATTGCCTAAAATTCCCACTTCTCTTATTTTAATCCCCAAAAGCCATGCCACAATAGGTCAAGAAAGCCCAAGCCCATGGGTTGCATAAATGTTTTGTCTCTGCATTTTACTGAAGCCTCTAAGAGCACTGAAATGCTTTACACTCGCTGTGCTGGATTGATAAATTTTACTGGGAAGCCCCATGGTGTTGAGAGCACTGTAGCAATAGCTGGTGAGATCCAAGAGCAAACTTTTCCATGCAGCTTGGTTTCTTCCCAGCAGGACATACTGCTGTTACAGCAATGACTGTAGCAGGCAGTGGGAGGCCAGTAGTGTAAACAGATTTTGTAGTTGAGGGCAAAGCAGGGGAAAGCTCTCTGCAGGTAATAGTTTTGCTTCTCTTGAACTGTCGATGAGCTTGTGTTATTACTCAGAGGTGCATCTGCACATCTTTCCTGCTTCCCTTCAATTTCCTGCAGGCTATTGGCTACCTTCCATCCTGTGTTGCCTCATTCCAGGGGCTGCCACTGCAGTTCTACATGCTGCTTCCTGTCCATCTCCCCTCAGCCACAGCCAAGTGGTTTTGTGCCACCCCTTACTTCCTGCATCAGGATCTGCTGTCCCTTCTCACACCAGTAGCTTTCTTCCTCTCCTCTTTCATCTAATCTTGCAAGGCTGCCCCTTCTGGATGTTAATGATGCTATGCTCATCCCCAGTGGAGCTGAGTGCTTAATGCAAATGCATCAATACAATGGCCAATATAATTAAAGATGGTCTTTCATTTTCATCCCCCAGTAACCTTCCTAACAGGAAGATTCCATTATTACTTACCAGTATGAAGGAGCAAGAGGTGTAAGATTTCCATTTTGTCCTTCTAGCATGTCATTCTTGGCCATTTCCCTCTCAGCTATCTGTGACTCTTTTGTTAGGAAAAGAGCCTGGAAATGTCTCCCCTTGTTCTCCTAGTCTGACAGATGGCTGTGAATTGAGCAAAGTAGACCTAAGAGCTTGATTTGGTTTTTTTTTAAAGTTGTTCTTTGACAATTTAATCCCTCCTCTTAGAAATCACTAACTTGCATTTATTTTATTCAAAGTTGAGTGAAATGTCTCATTTGGCTCAAGCCTATCTCTCAAAAAGCACCCTGTCTGGCTCTGTGGAACCGTCTCTCCTTGTTCATGTGTTTACTAAGGAGGCATCTTTACAAAGCTGGGCCTAATTTCTAATCGAATTTGGCTGGCTCCAGCTTTCAGCCACTGGATCCTATTGTTTTTCTCTACAAGCTGTGAGAAGTGATGACTGCCCAGTATTTTCTGCCTAGGAAAGCACTTACTGTAAGCAAGTCACTTCTCACTTTTCTTGTTGACAAGCTAAACAGATGGAACCCTCCATCTCTCCATGAAAAGCACTCTGCCCTTGTCATTTTTTTGTGGTTCTCTACCCTCTCTATTTTTTCATCAGTCTTTTCAGAATGAGGACTACCTATCATACCAATCCTGTATAAAAAGTGTAGAATTCATCCTTCTCCTCCTGCTTGGTTTACTCCCATCAAGCCTCCAGCACGCAGTCAAGGACATACTAGACATTTTTGTTTGTTTGCTGCAGGATTGCACAGGGAACTCAGATTGCTCTGAAGGCAGTGGGTGAACAGGTCCATCCAAGAAGCTTGGCTGTGGTCTGGCACCTGGCAGCAGCCCTGGGCTCCTCTAGTTCCAGTGCTGAGTACTGCTCACCATGTGCTCCAGACCTTGTACCCTGACATTCCCATTGCACCCATATCCTGCTGGTTGCAGCACCAGCTCCACTCAGACACCTCCCTCTAAACAAAGAGCTCCTGAATTACATATTAGCAAACACTGAGAGGGAGGACAACCTGGAGCATATACTTGAAATATAGAGGGAAGAGCTAAATAAAACTATACTCACGGGAACTGTTGTTTCCAAACAACTTAGCAAGGGATTTTCTGACATGGTATATTGCTAACTTTTCATTATGTTTTACACAGTACAAAATTAACCCCCTTGCAATCACCTAGGTGTGTTACATCTCCACAGGTACCTGTAGAAACCTGTAATCTGAAATGATGAAATGAGATTTCTTTGGCAAGTCTCAGAAAAATCACAATTGACATTCTGTGCCTATTGTTCATTCTTGGAGTACTGTCACTCTTTGTTGTCTCTACCAGCGTGTTTTTTCTATGCTGCCTGTCCCTGCTAGGGAGTGTCACTGCTATTTATCTTAGTCAAGTCACTTCAACACTTTATATACTAGCACAGCATAAGTATTTCAGTCTCCTGGAATTCCCTCAGTGCCTTCAAAATCAAGGTCAGTGGAAAAGAATCCTCAGCCAACTATTGTATTACTCCTGAGGTTCATGGGCATCTAAACATGCCAGGTTATCCAACATGTTCATCCTACAAATCTTCCTCAGTTCCTCACAGTCAAAGAACAAATTCTCTCTAATTTATATGAACTATAGGAATCCTATTTTTTTTCCAAATAAAAAATATTAAGCTGTTCTGTATTATTAGCACTTTCACCACTCAGTTCTGAACCAGCCACTCTCCCAAGATGTTTGGCTCTCTGTGGATTTCTGTATTGACCTTAGCCTCACAGCTGTCATGCAAACCTCCTGAGTAAGAGCTGCCTGAACTTTAGAGGCAATGGTGAGAAGGATAAGTGCTTGCACACCTCATTTTTCCCCTCAGGGGAACCTGTGAACTAGGGAATCTATTCTCTTAGAGGTACAATAAGGCTGGTGACTTCTATGGGGAAGAACAGGCCATGGAGCAGCAAGTGTTCCCCACCCCTCTCTGACGAAGCGTGTTAATCATTTCAGCTCATAACCTGCTCACAAGCTAATACAGGCTTTAAAATGATTGATGACTCATATGCAAGTGCTTTTTATTGGGGTAGGTATAGTCAGGGGACTGTTAAGGAAAAATAGAAACTCCTACTCTGCTCTTAGTCTCTTGCTGTTCTCAGTTTTCTCCATTCCTACAGACTCAAGAGCAATGCTGGGACTGCATTCCCTGATCATCAGTGGTACTGTATGTCACTCTGATCACCATCTGTTTAAAATAATACAAAAAATGAGAAAATCAGAATTAAAATAAAATCAAAGCCAGGTATCTCATCAGATTCTGCTTTCTGTGTTTTTCCTGTGATGTTAGGTGTCCCCGCTGGTCCATTGGCATGGGGTGTGAGCCAGTGGGGCAGCAGGCAGCGAGCACTGGAAGCAGGGGGAAATTCAGGGTGTGCAGAGGAAACAGGGCATGTGATCAGTTCCTGGGAGAAAAAAGCCAGAGCTATTTTGGTGGGTGCATATGGCCATGTGGTTTTCTCTAGTTCCAACTCTTGTGCAACAGTGTTTGTATTTACCTACATTTAACAGCTGACCTTTTGAAAATAATAAGCCAAACCATGAGGCAAAAGGTTGCCTCATCTTTATGAGTTCTTCATGCTGCCCAAGATCCCACCTATTTTTTCTAAGCAGAAAGTAATGGCCTTCTAGGGCTTGACTGAATGCCACTGCAATAGGCATATGGCCTTTCTCTGCCCTTTTCCTGCCAGACTACAAGAGCTGAATCAGTTTAGTGTATGCTGCCACAGACAATTTATGTTTTTCACTTGTTCAAAACAAGAAGTCATAGTTGTGTAGAGTAACTGTTAAAATAAAAAATTAAAAATTCCTGTATTGAGACACATTATATATTGAACTTAAGCTTCCACCATTTGATTTACAATTCAACAGCCAAAATATATAACAACAACCTCTGTGATGGGAATTGATTTCCATATGATGGGTTTTATGGAGCAGTAAACATTACACTGCTTGGGTAATTCAATGCAGCCATCCATGGCGTTCCCTTTTGCTCTGCACAGCCCATATACTGCTCACAGCATACCATGTTAACAGATAAGAACATGCCAGCTAAATAAAAGTCATTTTTTCAGTGTCTCACTTTTGTGGGTTCTAGTGCTTGCAGTCTTCAATTTAGTCACCGTTGACATTTTTGAGCTTTAAATGGAGATTATCTTGACAAAAGACTTTTTATGTCTGAGAGTTTCCATTTTTGTGTTGAAATACCAGATGTCACCCTCAGACTTCATATATTCTTTCATTCTAATCAACGGCAGACAAACTTTGATCTAACACCGGGCACCGAGGTTTACATTTTCTCTGTGCTGTATGCTAAAGATCATTATGAAAAACTGTCAGTAAATGCCTGACAGCTTTATTTCTACTTGGTAATTAAAGGGCTTGTCTTGTTTTCCAAATGGCTCTGGAAAAAGTTACACCTTTTTTGTCAAATGTATGCCTTATTACTTCTGCTGTTTAAAATAGTTTTTGTTCTGTAAGAAGGGAACCAGCTCCAATTATTGAGTGGGGGAGGAGTATTGAGTGGAGTGGGTATTCCTCTACTTATTTTAAGCAAATTTACTTCATTTCTCATGAAAGGAGCCTGCCTATAGGCAAGGTAGAGGTAAATAACTTTCCAGCAGTTGAGCTAGGCAATAAGCCTTTCATGTGTGAGTGAAACCCACCAGAAGGTACCAGCTGGGAAAGGCAGAGAAATATTTCTCCATTTGTTCTGAATTGCCATGTTCTCAAATCCTTGCTGCTATAAAAAGTAGGTCATTATTACGATTTTATAGTGAACCATGGTTTCAACGCCCTGTGTTATGTCATATTTACAGTTTGATGTGGATTTACTGTGGGGCTGTTGAGAGCTGTGCCCTGTGTGATAAGCTGTACCGAGAGAGGATCTGCTCCTCAAAATACCCTTTACATGGAGAAGATACTGCTAGTGGATTGGGAAGGAATACCGTGAATGACGTTTCCAAATTGCATTTCTTCTACAGAGGCAGTGGAAAGCAATGCTAAGAAAGACCAAAAGTCATTTCAGAAAGTCTCCCCCTATATGGAGTCAGCGCAAGAAAGCATTTCAACACACAGTAAATTTTAATCACCTTAAGAAAGTGATTAAGGATATTATTTAATGCTGTCCTGAGTCAGGACTAATATCTGTTCATTTAAATAAAATCAAAAATTCTATAAGCTCAGACAGAATGCAAAAGTGAGGGCAAACCCCAGTGTGATAAAAGATCTACAGGCCAGGCAGCCTTCCAGAGGGCAGGCATTCTCAAATGTCACTGCAGTTAAGAGATGGAAAATATTTCCTGAATGCACCAGCTCTGTATCTGAGTTAGCCAACTCTGGGAAAAGCTGGGCTTATTTTTGCAGCAGCCGTGGGGAGAATAACTATATCTGTGGAGCAGGTAAACTCAAACGCAAACATATTTTTGTATCTTTTAGAAAATTTACAGACTTGAACCAGAATGACAGTTACTGAAATTGCTACAAATGCAGCTCAGTGTGCTGAGTTCAGTGAAGTTACATCCAGCTAATCTTGTAAGTAGCAGGGTAGCTACCTGCCATCATTCCATGAAAATGTTGGAGGGGAGCATAAGGTCTGGCTGAGCTTGTTTCTTCAGCCACAGAATAACGTATTTCCATTAACTCTGCTCTGCTCTACCTGACTGGGATATTTTATTCCTTTCAATAGGTTTTGGTCCTTAACTTACTCATGTGCTTTAAAATGCATGCTTCTCTGACTCTCTTGGTCTGTATTTGCTTTACTAAGAAGTATAGTATCAGTATCAGTATCAGCTGGATACTGATACTAATACCATCACTGAAATAAACTTGATCTCATGAGTACTGGATGATGTTGAAATAGTGATACTGAATGAATACATGTTTGCTACTATTGTCTTTTCTGAGAAAAATACCTTTCTAATATCAACTTTCTTATGTCCCAGTTGAGTTCTTTTACTAAGGTCTACCTTTCTAGTTCTCTCTGTCTGTTGTTTAAAATATATCAAAATAACAACACTATAGCCAATTAATAAGCTACAATCTTTTCATATTTGCTTTTCCTACTAATAGTCTTGAAGTACAGGTTTTATTTGCAATGTGCAGCTTGTTTAACAAAGCCAAACTCTGTTCAGATAAAAATACCCCCATGTAAAATTTTCAGCTCCCCTGCAAAAGCCTATGGAGGCAGAAAAGGCAGTTTCATAATCTTTGCTGGCCTGAAGCACTTGATTCCTGATTATTAGGCAATTTGTTAACTCTTCTAATTCAAATATGCAAAAGGGTGAGTAAGCAATAAACCATTTCAAATCAATCCATCTGGCAGTAGGTAAAATAGCTATAATGAACAGCATGTTTACAGAGCACATTTCCTACTCAGTCTAGTCATTTGCAGGATTCAGGCCATGGATGTCACAGGTTGTCTAAGAAGCATTAGATGCGAGGAGATGACTGGATGTGAAAGGGGACTTGGAGGATAATATATGATGATGGATGTTTGCTGTTTATGCACACTTCATTAGCAAAGTCAGTCCAGCTGGCGCTGCTGGGACTTCTCTGCTTTCCCTGCTGCTGCTGGCCGTTTGCTCTGAGTTCATAGGTGAGGGAACACAAACATATGCTTGTGAATGTATGATTTTTTTAGTGATGATGTTGTGGTTTAACCCCAGCCAGCAACTGGGCCCTGCTCAGCAGGTCGCTTGCTCACCCCTGTGAGATCAGGGAGAGAATCAGAAGGTAACAGCTTGAAAAACTCATGAGCTGACATAAAAACAGTTTAATAGGGAAAACAAAAACCACACACGTGAGCAAAGCAAAAAAGGAATTCATTCGCTGCTTCCCGTGGGCTGGCAGGTGTTCAGCCTTACAGGAGAGCAGGGCTCCATCACACAGAAGAGTGACTTGGAAGGTGAATGCCATCGCTCTGAATGTCCCCTGCTTCCTCCTTCTTCCCCCAGATTGATATACTGAGCATGATGCCATATGGTGTGGAAAATCTCTGTGTTCAGCTGGGGTCAGCTGTCCCAGCTGTGTTCCCTCCCAACTCCTCATGCACCCCCAGCCTTCTCTCTGGTGGGGTGGGTGAGAAGCAGAAAAGGCCTTGATGCTGTGTGATCATTGATTACAATAGCTACAACATCCTAGGGTTACCAGCAGTATTCCCAACCCTATACCAGCTACCACGGAGAAAATGAACTCTATTCCAGCCAAAAGCAGCAGAGATGATTGAGGAAGGTGTGAGGTGTCTCTAATGGAACTCTTAGAATTTCCCATTCTCTATAGAGGCTGAAAGGGGTATATTGTAGTATTTCCCTCTTCTGCAGGCACAGCAAACACACAATCTATTGAGTTTCTGTTTTAAATATGGCAATTTTATTTTGACTTGAGATACTCTGGGATCTAACAAGATCCTGAATTCACTCCCAACATGAGAAGCTTTGTATTTGTCTCAGAGAATGCTATCAGCATAATGTCTTGGTATGATGAATCTGGATTGCCTTTAATGGGAACACAAGTCTTACTAAATAATAGCAGGATTTGGCTTTGTGTATGAAAAATTATTAGGTGAATCAGTAGCAGCAGCAAAAGCAACTGAATAGCTATCTGAAAAGTAAAAACATGAAGTGCTTTTCAATGATCTTGAACACAACAGCTAAAATCACACCAAGCTAACAATTATACCACAATTGTGGTAGCACCCTGTTTAGCAAGGATGAGCCAATTCTTTTGCTTTTTGAACAATGAATAACACAATTTTTTTACAGCTACAGTCAAATTCCTTGAGTAAATGTAGATGGAGGTGTTCATACAGGCAGCAACAAGATCATGTACCCTTCAGACTTTTAATGACAAAGGACAGATAACTTTCCTACATTTAGTAAGAAGAAAGTAACTGGGTTGATGCTCACATTTTATTTTGTATTTGTGCATATAGTGTTATTTTATTTCTATTATGGGCCTTGTGAGCAGACAGCTACTTCCTTTCTTCTGTGAGCTGTCTCATAGCTTTAAATTGACATCTCCTGGAGGAGAGAGACAGCATGTGACATGTGTACAGAATCCAAGATTGATAAGGGTATGCTTTTATTCATTTTAATAACTAAGAAGGAGTGAAGATTGACAGTTCAATCACTCATTAATAAAGACTGACTTTTTTCCCATTCATGAAACGGCTAGTCAGATTTTAAAACATTTTAAAAACAATATTATTATTATTATTATTATTATTATTATTATTATTACTGTTGTTGTTGTTTGATTTAGTACTTTCCCCTCATGTGAAAGTTTAAAAAAATCACTGTCAACAAACAGAGTTTGAATTCGTCTGAAAACTTCCCCAAAATTACCGATCTGTTTCAGTTGTTGGGGTTTTTTTGGAAATATCATTTCTGCTTACAGACTGACAAGAGGCAGGACTTAACTAAATGCTCACTGTAGTTAAACATGTCGCTAAACCTTAGCAGAGCCACAGAATTAATACATCATTCCAGACGAGAGAGGATCAGACTAGGTTATGTAACTTTTCATTTGCCATGGATGGATGTCTCTGGCTCACCTTGACTGAATTAAAACATTAATGAAGAGATTAATGCTAGAGTCCACTGTGAAGAACTTGACAGAGCACACCCAAGCCTTGTCCCATTGGTCACTGAGGGAAGTTAATGCTGACTGTGGCTTTTGCAGGCTACCAGGGTGTAGCTTGTGTGAGAACAGCCTGAACACTCCTGTGGTGGGATGGGTAGGCCCAGCTCATGGAAGAGAAAATCACCACATAAACCCAGCCTCAACATGTGTGCAGGGTAAAGGAGGCAATCACGCAACTATGTAAAGTCTTTTCCTCTGGTAGCACTATTCTCCTTTCAATTCCTTTGAAGACCTCTTCAAGCCTTCCCTCCTAAAGCAAGGTTTAGTTAGATTTGAACAGTTTCACACCCATTTCTTTCCTTGATTGCACTGTCAAATTAGATTGATTTGTCAGTTTTTCTTATTGTCTGTTCATGTTCTACAATAAGACGTCAATCTCCCAGACATAAGAAGCTCATACGTTTTTTTGGCAGTGAGTCACATTTTCTATGGTTTGGCTGTGAAAATCGTTGTTCTCATTCTTCTGTTGACTGGTTAGGTGAAGGGCAGATAAAGACAATCTTGTTATTTAAAAAAACCCCACCTCTTGCTTCAGCTGATTGGGTGGAGAGATGGTTTTGTTCCCATAGCAACATTTTGCATCCAAACCTGCAGAAATGAGGCTGGCTACAGGCATTTCAAACATGCTGCCTTTAAAGAGCAGGTTGTACTCTACAATGTGTTTTTGTTTTTGCATCTGACAGAATTAATCCATAAACACCAGAGGGGGAAAAAAAAATCTTTGCATCCACATATGTGAAACTGGAGTTTAGTGATATTTGGTGTGCTCCAGGGCACCCCTTGAACTGCTCTCATAGAATGCTCTGTACTATCAGTTGTCTGGACACCAGAACTTTAAGTAAACCGGTCAGCCCAAAGCTCAGATGCCACTTTTGTAAGACTTCTTTTACTTTCAGTGGAATCAACACCACTGAGCAAGATGTTTGGAGGGAACTGGCTGATGGGCTGAGGAAGAGTAAAACCCAAGCAGGAGGTTGTACCTCAGAGAGGTGGGGCAGCACTAGGGGATGGGCTGTTTGATTCTTGCAGATAGGATGAAGGAAAAAAAGTCTTTCCCAATACAAGGAGCTGCTGAAGGACAACACCATTGGACAAAGACTGGAGGATAAAAGTAATTCATGTTCTGGGTTTTTTCACCTTGTAAATGTTGATCATACAGTAGCAGGGGTAATTTTTGTGGGAATTGGACTTCAATGACAGAGGAACAAGACAAGGAATGTCTTTTGCTTCAGGACTTTTGGTTCATTTGTGAAAAACTGGAAAATAAGGACAGGGCAGAAGAAGTTTTTAGTAGTCTTTAGGGAAGATAATACAAACTGGCCCTACCTCTTTGGCTGCCATCCAGCTGTGTTCCTCGACACAGAACCTCTCAATCAGCACAAGTCTTGTTCAGGCAGAACTGGAAAATTCCATGTATTTATCCAGGATTTCACTTTGGCAGATAAACAGCTCAGTGGGACAGTACATGTCAGAAGCACATTGGTTTGGTCCAGGAAAAAATGATTAATTCCTCCAGAAGGACAAAACTGTCAACAAAATGCACACATAGAGGAATTGTTAGAGTATTTCAAGAATGGTATGTTATATTAGTGATATTTTAATGGGAAATTGCATCACCTTTTCTTCATGCTTGGCTTTGGGCACTGATAAGCAAAGTATAACATTAAGAATAACAAAAAGTTGGTGTTATTGGCAAATTCCTTAGTGGGAACAAGTTGAGAGCACTATACTGTAGCACCATTCAGCTGGTAATGTAAAACTGTAAAATTACCCAAATATGAGAAGGCAGCGAACTGTTACCTAAAGCTTTTTGGAGGGAAGGAAATGCAGATAGATTGATTTGAGAAGTTTTGTGGAAGGAATACACCAAAAAACATGAGTGAAAGTCAGAGGAAATAAGAAGCAGGTGTAGCAGGTGTGTTCATGCTGAATGCCGGTTGTTCTCCAGTTACTCAGACTTCACCTGAGCTGTCCAGCATGGGGTGGAATTCCCACCAGTCATATTCTGATAAAGTGGCATTATTGCATGTGGCTAAAGCTCTTTGAAGATAAGCAAACTAACATGGCTTTGTCAAAACAAGCTTGAAAAAAATTATACTATTTTCGTTGGTCATAATTTTTATTAGAGGGTTTTTGGAGGAGGGAGTATGTTTTTGTACAGGGATTGTTCCTGCAGACAGTGGATCAATTCCACCAAATCACACATTGCTTTGTGTCCAGACTTCCTCTGAAGATGTCTGGTATTGAACAAGCATGGTAAGTGGGCTAAAACTGTAAGAGAAAAGGGGCACACAGACTGATGTAAGAGTGAGTGTACTGAGGAGGAACATAAAGTTACAGCAGCAGAGGGGCAGGAGAATGTGGGTGCCAAGGGCTATGTACAGTCATAACAACTGATAAAAATCAGCAAAAAACACCACAAAACCCAAAAACACAGTGATGGGATGAAAGAGTGGAAACACAAGCAGTCCTGAGGCCCTGAAATGATGTTATCTCAGACAAGACAGGACAAATCAGTAAATTTAATTATTTGCTGCTGTTTGGCCAGATGGCCTGGAGTTGTATCAAAAATCCGTACCTGCCACATTTCTCGATAGGTCTGGATTCCAACCTTTTCATCTATCTTAAAATGTTTATGTTTTCAAAATAAAGGGATGTACTTAATTTTTTACAGCTCCAGAAAAAAAATGCAGAGGTCAGTAGTGCAAGGAGACAGAGCTGTTACGAGAAAGTAATTTAAAAACATGCACTGAGGTGAATTATCTAACACAGCCTTGGACACCCGGATCCATCTCCAGGGTAAATGGCACAGCCCTGAATTGAGAAGACAGAAGCTCTGGCCATCAGATGGGAACCAGACTTTCACAACCTGTTGTTAGGTGTCCCAAGGAGGTTGTTCTCTGAAAAATCTCTTTCCGTTGCTGACTTTGGATAGTTTCTGGCTTATCAGGAGATGAAACCTGTTCCAAAGTACTGAATCCTATTAATGGATATAAAGCCAAGGTACCAAGCACTGATGTTTGGAGTACTCTAACAACCCCATACATATACTTTTAGCATTGCAACACCTACATCTCAGGATTTCAACTATTTTTTAATCACACTCTGAAATTTTCTTCAGAAAAGAAGTGATTTCAGAGCACATGTATTTTCCTGAGTGTAACTGTAGAGAAAACAAGCTAAATACCCAGAGAAGATTCCCCTATGTCTATGGTCTAGGATTATTGCTGATGTTCTTATCCTTTGTTATTATCCCATTTCACTTATTAGTAAACTAGTAGTTGTATCAAGCTTACACAATCAAACCTCATGCAAGCAGGACATGTGCAATTCAGTGAGGAATGTCTGGAAGAAAGGAAATCTGTTTGAGAGTCTGTCACAACCAGGGTGACAGCAGGTACATGAAGAGGGATGTGTCTCAGCATTTTACACTGGGTAGTGGCCAAGAAGAGTTAATGACTATAGCAGCCAGCATCCTTGGAAACTCTGCTGGTTTCTGTGCATAGTCATCTACAGTGACTCTGAAAACATTCTATTGTACCTGTAATATGGACATTTTGACAAAACTCAGGGTTCTTCATTTTCAGGAGACGAAAGGGAAGAGGCAACCTGAGCAAGTGAATAGGAGCACTACTAAAGTCTGTACAATCAGACCCGAGAGAGCAGAAGTACCTAACAACCAGCATCAGGAGACACAAATCAACATGCTAAAAGGAGTACAGCAAATCTTAGCCCAATAGCTGACACTGACCATAACCAACATAACAAACTGTTAGTCATGCACATTCCACTCAAGTGACAATCCCACCATTTGAGCACCTTAAGGCAGCATTGTGCTGAGTGACACCATATACCACAAGATCAAAAGCAGCAACATTTGACTCAGCATCACAAACATGACGGCCAAAATTTGATGGCCAAGTACTCTTGGCTCGCTGCCCTCCATGACACAACGTTACAAACTTAATACTAATCTGCCAGTGAATATTCTCTTGCTTCAGCCAAACTGCTCCTGTCAAACTAAGTTCAAGTGTAAGTGTGATGACAGTTTTCCCTAACTTGTCTGCTTTTTATTTGTTAACTGTCTTGCTGGAAATTAATTTCTGTGGGTTGCTATATGCTCACAGGACTGAGGTTTCATGAAAAGTTCCTTGAAGAATGTACCAGGACACAGAGAAAATTTGACGTAATGGTTTGCCCTAAGATAAGTCACATCCTTCAGAATCTGAAATGTGTGGTCCTGTCCTCCCGAGACACAGCACAACCTGCTGCTCGGCACACAGGCTCACCCGGGGGGTGTATGTGCAGGTGTAGCACGCCACGATTCACCTCCACATACCCGACAGCGGGAGCCCTGGATTCTTGCATTTAACATTATTACAGAAAGTGTATAATAATTAACAATAAATACCTTTCGAGATCGGATTCTATTTTAACTTGAGAACAGCTTGTCACTTTGATGGTGTACTACAGCTTTCAGGGAAAGTAAATTGCTGCTGGAACGTGTGTAATTTGCTTCGGGTGAGACTTGCTTCGTTACGAGAAGCTGGAGCGCCGTGGGGTTCGAGCACCAAATGCAGCGTGGTCCAAGTAGCTTCCCACGGTCGAACCTGGCTGGGGCGATGCAGCCATCCAGCACCTCGGACCATCCAGCCATCCAGCCCGCCGTCTCCTCGCTCCCCAGAGGGAGCAGCCCCGGGCCTGCCCTGCTGTGGCCGGGCCGGCCAACGCGGCGCGGCTGAGGGGCGAGCGCGCTGCTTTCCGCGGGGGGCTCTCCACAGTGCTCCAGGCGCCCACGCGGCGTGACAAGGAGCCGCCCGGAGCCAGGCGCCCGCTCCGCGCCTCTCCCCGGCCACGGCTGCCCCAGTCCCGGGCAGCGGGCGGGGGCCGCG
>VXBC01012946.1:233143-302692 GCA_013399945.1 Ploceus nigricollis
GGGCAGGGACACCTTCCGCTAGGCCAGGTTCCTTAGAGCCCATCCAACCTGGCCTTGAAGACTTCCGCTTAGGATGGAAGAGGTGAGCTTAGTGAATGTCAACAGAGAGGGGCAAGTGAAGCCTCCCTCAGCTGGAGACAGGGAGAAAACCAGAAATTCCTCCGCCGCTATTGTTCCCAGCACGGCCTCAGAGGATCCCTTGGCTGCGAGATCTCGGGCACGGATAGACTTGGGCGAAGGGAGAGCTCTCCATCCACACTAGGCAGCGGCGCTGGTGGTGCTGTGTGCAGGCGAACGCAAGGCTCTCATGACTGCCGAAGGCGCTGCTAAAAGGTGTAGAAAAATAATGCGAAGCTCTTAGCCGAGGAGAGCGTGGTACCCAACCAGACGCCGCTTTGGAACTGAAACCAAAGGCTATTAAAGTCAGTAGGGATCCTTTCCCTGACATCCAGCTCCAATCATAATTTTCACTGCTGCTTCCAAAAAGGGAAGCTTCCCTTCTAGGTAGACTTGGGCTGCATCCTGAAACAGGCTGTAACAGGATAGTGCCAGTGTAGAAGGCACGTTATCAAAAGAGTGAATCACTTTGCTCAGGCTTCTTGTCCCGCTGTTGTTGCTGTCTTGCTCCCATTCTGTGTGATCTTTACAAATTTTGTTGTTACATCCTTAGGCCCGTTAGCCTAAGTGTGCCGTAGCTCAGACAACTGGAGTAGTTAGACATCTCTCAAAATTCATGTTAAAAGACATAGGAAATCTCTTCCATCACTTCCTGATGAATGAGGTCGTTGGAGCCTGGGATCCTCTTCAGCTGTTCTGAGCCACAGATCCAGGTTGCAAAGGCTGTGCTTGGTTTGGCAGAGCCAGGGGAACACAGAATAAGCAAGATGATTTCTCTTTGTTTTGGGAGAAACCTTCCGCTTAGCTGGACTCTCTAAGCCTGATATTGCTAATCTCTTTTGCAAATTGCAGTATTTTACACTTAGTGTTAATTATTGCGTGTTTGTTACATGGTTTGAACAAGCTGGTTAAGAGAAAGCTGATTAATTCTATCCTCTCATAGTGAATAATGTAGAACAAATGCTTTATTTGAATTTTATCTTCTTCCACTGCCCATCACAGTCCTTCGCTACAAGGAGAGGAAATGCAGAGATGGTCAAGATTTGAAATTAAGGGTTTATTAAAGGGCGAAATTACCTTGGGAATTGTGGATACAAGGTATTTGAGCCTTGATTCTTTTTCATACCTTATTCTGTGGCTGCTCAAGGGCTGAATCGGTCTTTGCGGGTTGGTTTATGCTGTCATCCTGTTTTGCGCTGCATGTTTATGAGCTGTCCATCACAGACTGACCTCCATGTGAATTATGCCACTTGTGCTAAATTCCTCTGCTCTACACAACTAGAGCACTGCCAAGAGACGTTAAACTAAGCTAACTTCAACTTAAAGTGATAAAATTTGTAATTCCTAATTTTTAGGCAACACTTTAGCACTAATTAAGGCTGCATAACAAATCACCTGAGAAAGGAAATCTCCTTTTAGACAAATGGAGCAAGAAATAAAAAGAAATTGCAGCTCTCGCTTTGAATCAGGAGTGCTCTGATTCTACTTTAGGCATCCCACTGGGCAACCTTCCTCACTGAGTTCATAGTCCTTAGCATGTCTTGGAAAAACAGTAGTCAATGTGGGGAAACAACAGTAAAATTAGTTTCATGTCATGGCTCTCTGAAGTATGAAACTTCAGTGTTGACTGCTTTGTCTTCTCTTTATTCTCTGCTGTTCCAGAGGATTTTCTAGGATTTCCATCTTAACATCCCCTTTTTTTGCTTTTATATCTGTCAGAAAGGGAACATAAAACACAGAGAAACCTTTGTTTTTTTACTGTTCCCCCATCATGTGATTTTATGACCAGCAAAAGGAAGCCTAACATTTGAGACCTCTCTGTTTTGCTGTCCCTAAATGCAGTTTATGTTTCAGTGATTGCTTCAAAAGTAAGGAAGTAAATAAGTAAAAGCTGGGCCACTGAATTGGAAAGCTCAAGCTCTTGCATGGGATTTAGTAAGGGTCAAAACCTTTGTGTTAAATCTACACTTTCCATTTGGTTCATGTTTTCCAAGGCCATCTGTGCTCATAAAGGAGCAATAAGTAAAAGAGTTGTGTTGGGTGCCTCATTAACATAACAAAAACCTGGGGTTTGTGGCTGGAGACCACAATGAAATAATGTCCTTTCCCTTTCTGTTTGAGGTGTACTGAATTTCAAGTGTAATGCAGAGAAAATGGGTCTGTGAAGATGGGTGGAATCAGTGAAATGTTGGTGCCTCTGAGGAGCTGCTCTTGAGTTGTGTGGATGGGGTGGGCTTTCCCTAAGCTGAGCCCTTGGCTCCCCAGGTGAGCTGATCTCCCTGAGGAGCCTGCTTGCTCCCCACGCTTCAGTCACTGAAGTGGGATGAAGTCCTTCAGGTGCTGGTGGCTGCATACCGCCAGTGGTATGCAGGGGCTGCCAGTCCTGGGGCTTCAGGAGTGACACACCGATGCTCTGTGCAGTACCCTCTGCGCTTTTGCTCCCAGGTCCAGAAGGGCATCTTAGGCAGGCAACCCTTCACATGTTCCCCAGGTCTCATGTTCCTCTGCTGTAGTCTGTGGAGGAAATCAGAGCAGTCCAGACTAAGTGAAATCTGGCACTGTTTGCATCAGGGCTGTGCAGCATGGCACAGAGAGCACCATGGACAGGGAAGGATGGGCAGTAGCAATGTTCTGCTAGCCTGCTGCTTTGAAAATTCTCCTCTGGGCCTGGAGCTTAGCTCAACAGCTCTTACCGAGTGCCTGTCTCTGCTTACCACCCCTTCTGGCTCCTCCAGCTACTTGTGTCCAACCTGTTCTTCACAAAGGGAGCACTTTCTAAAATCCTTGGAGTACTAATTATCCTGACACCATATTTGAGATGCTTTATAGGAGTTTGATCATTCCAGACAGAGTCCCCCCCTTTCCTTTTCTCTACACTCTCTTTTCAGACTTCAGAAATGTGATAGCTGTGTGTACAGATCTTCCCGGCCATCACTACTTCTCTTGCTCTTCAAGCTGTTCAAAATAGTTAGAGATTATGTAGATAGCATAGACATGCCCAAGTACTTTCTTGCTTGTATGAACCCTGTTGTGTAATATGTAGGTGCTGCAGCTGGATGTGTAACTAATGTCAGCTGAGGCTGGCCCACTTGATTTTATTCCACATGAAAGATCTGATTCTTTTTCTTCCATATGCCCCTCTTTTCACTTAGTTTCTTATTAATAAGAAAATGCTAATGTATATATAAGCAGGAGGAAAATCCCTGAGGTTGTTTTCCTGTTTTTGCGTACCGCCTCCTCCCTGGTCATTCAAATGCGGTAGACTGGCATTGTGGTTAATGGAGACAAGCTGTCTATTGAATATTGCAGGAATGCGGTAACAGAGAGGACAGACTGCATTTCCAGGTAACAGATGGAAAGCCACTTCTCCAGACCTCAACAATCTTGTCTCTTTGGATTTGTTCCTCTCAGTTTCTCTTGCCAGATGACCTACCTGTCTTAATTGACCATATTAGGAGTTAATTTATTCAGTCTCAGCAGTCTGTCACCAGACCACTGAAGAACATATTACATATAGATTCTTGCTTATGTCTGCTTATATTATCTCTCAAATATCAGCTCTGTGTACCTTGTTCATTTTCACTAGGGTAAACAAATTCACATGTCAAACACTGCCAGTGTTATTTCTTCAGGAAAGTACACTTGGAAATTAATGAAAATCAAATACAATCACCAAGAAATTAGTATTTAGGAATAACAAAAAGAAGAAATTAGTATGAGCAGAATATACTGAAAATCCAGGCTGGGCTAAACAAAGTCTGTAATGAAGATGAAATTGTGTGCTACTTCTGTTTTAATTATGTATCACTTAATACTCTTAGGTGGGTTTGGTCTCTGATACTCAATAATCTGTAACTACTCTTAGTACTTATGGGGAGGGAAGGGAAACAGTCTGCCTTATTAATGTTCTGTTTAATTCATAAGGAGGGACAAATATACTTTGCCAGGTACAGAACAGTGCTTGCTATAAAATTTATTCATCAGGTGTTTGAGCAGAATGAAAGCTTTATTTTTAGCAAGTTGTCATTGTCTGGTCTTTCCAACCTGTTGGGCAAAAATTGGGACAATTTGTGCTAATGGGGGAGAGTGGCACTGTGGCTCTGCTGGGGAAGAAACATGCCCTTTTGTAATATTTATCTGCTCAGAAATTGCCATCAAATAGGATATAATACTGTCAGTCAAAGACTAAATTTCAGGGTTGAGGTAATACAGAGATTTTCCTTTTCAGCTATTTTAGAGGCTCTACTATTTTGACTACCCTCAGGGAATATGAAATGTGTTAGCAGTTAAATCCATGACAACAGATAACTTACTTAAGCATTAGATTTAGCTGAGTTGACATGCAATCAATTTAACTGGCTAAGACACAGGCCACCCTGGCACGGGGGAGCACTGAATAAATCCTGGCTGCAAACACAGCAGAGTGGCAGTTCAAACATGGGGCTCTCCCCTTCGGGAGAAGCAGGACAGACAGAAATTTCTTCTACAGTTGGGCATGCTGTGACAGGTGTGAGTTTAAGTGGATTTTAGTGACTTTGCAATGAATTTAGGTGCCTGCAGGTGTTTAAGTGCCTAAAAGATCTCATGATGTGCATGAGGATTTCAGTGAGAGATCACCATCGCTTTTGAAGGACTGGAGAGGATTTCCTTTACCTCAAGCGCTCCTCTTTGCTAAGGAGCTCATCTTTCCCATGACTGCTTCTGCTGTGATTTTTTTATTGTGATTCAACTGATTAGCAGCAGGATTCGTCTCTTCCAACAGTGTCTATGATGCAAAACCAGATCAAAATGGAGTCCAGATTTTCCAGTGCTTGAAAGTGGAAAGGATATAAAGAGGACTAAGGCAATGAAGCTGAGACTTCAGGCTCAGCAGTGGTGTGTTCTGTGGCAGACAATAGATGATGGAAGGATATTTAATTCTACTCAGCAATGTGAAATAGGGTGTTTAAAAGATAGGGTGAATTTTTCTGCAGTTTTTGAGGTCTTAAGTTTGAAGTGTCATTGTGATATAAAGAAATGTCAATGGGTTATTTCAGATAGATCTATCATCTACTTAAAATCTGTCCTAAGATATATTTTCTTAAGACTCTAGAGTAAATTTCTTTAAGGGTGTGCAATAAGGAATCAAAAGGTAATGGAAAGTCAATGGGGTTTGTGTATCAAAGTCTCTGGGTTCACTTTCTAAAATGGCATGTAAATGACTGATGTGCTTTCAGCTGTCTTTTATTTTTATCTCCCACGTCTGTTGATAAGCAGAGAGGAAAGCAAGACATAATTGACATGGGGAGGAAGAATAGAAAGTGACTGTTCAATCTGCGTCAGCAAAAGAACTGGGGCCATCAAATGAAACCATCAGGCCCCTCAAGTTCAGAGCAGAGGAATGGGCTCTGCATTTAGCTGTGAGATTCCTGGCTACTGGGTGTTGGGGGGAGCACAAGTTTTCATGGATTCAAATCCACACAGAATATGCCCCTGAGGATAAAATGAACACTGCTGGCTCAACACCCCCTTGACCTGCAGATCTCCAGCAGCTGGGAAGTATTCTGGGGAGCAGCATTCCATGATTATTCTAGTCATGGGAGTCTTCCCAAGATATCCACTGTTGGCCACTATTCCAGCCAAGATACAGGCATGGATTTAATATGAACCACTATGTTCCTTACCATCTAGCAACACAGAACTGAGCTTTGTTTTCTGCTGAGCTTGCTTGTGAGATATTGAACCTGTTAGACATATCTGTGATTAAGCATGTCACCTGAGAAAAGTTTTATGAGTCTATGTTGTCTCAGAGAATATGTGCATAATTTGAGATTGCAGTTGTAAGAAAAGAAATGGAGGAAGGCTGAGATGTCTCAAACATGTTGACTTCACTGAACTAAACCCAGAAAGATTTGATTAAAGTAATTTCTTTTGTTCAAGATCGCCCTTCAGGGCAGGGATAGGTCAGGATGGCTGGTTGCACATTTGTCGAAAGCCTGTCCATGACAGGATGAACATTTCCATTTCCTCTTGGTCTGAGGTGAAGACAAAGCACTTTCTAGCGCAAAAGACACAGAGATGGGCCAGTTAACATCTTTTCCTCTATATGTTCTCCACTGCTGGAATACTGTCCTATTGACAAGACAATCAAACCTTAACTTTAAGAAACATATATGAGAAAAATAGGCATGGGGAAAAAAATGGAGAGATGAGCTGATTGAAGAGTAAGTAAAACTTCCAAAAGCCTTTGATAGTCTCCAGTTGTGGAGACTATCTCCAAAATGGCTAAAGCTGCCTTTTTATGCCCTGCTACAATATCTGTGCATATCTTGACAGATCTCATGAGGCTTCAGGACCTTTAAAATCAGGACACTGGCTCTCTGGTCACTGTTTTCCTGCTTCTGAGCAATCAGTCTTAAGCCATTGTATTTAATGTAGTTGATCTTGACCTTGAATGCCAGAAACCATCATAAAAGGAAATACTTCACTACCCCATATTATTCTTATCAAAATTGTTTTGAAATAGAAAATTAGTTTTTATTTTTAAAAAACCCCAACAAACAAAATCCATAAAATATATTTCTGAGGAAAATATTATTAGTCCAATGAAAAAGTATTATTAGTCCAATGAAAACCTCTATTTGGAAAAAAAAAAAAATTGCAAGCTTAAATCTCTTTATTCTCTATGGGAAATCAATATCTTTTCCAGGAGAAAAAGAAATAATTTTTCCCCTGCAGCAATACAGTATTAATGCTTGATAGCTTGATTCAGATGTTCTACTTTTTGTCTTTTTATTTGTAAATTAGTTAGGTTTTTGGTGTTTTTTTGGTTGTTGTTGTCGTGGTTTGTTTATTTGTTTGTGTGTTTGTTTGTTTTATCTTGGCATTTGCTAGCATGCAATTATTCGTACCAGTAGTCTCAATTTGCAAGTCTCCTAGTAGTTCTCCATTCTTTTCAGGTATTCTAAAAACAGTTTTATTACGTGTTCTCATTGTCTTTTCCAGCTTATTTCTGGACAGATGAATAAACACACTTTTTAATGCATTTCAATTATCTTACTTTTTGTCAAGATGTACTTTCGGGTAGCACAATTAATTAAAACTCCATTAACTGTTTAAAAAGGACATATCCCCTGGTGGCAAACCTTTGGTACTGGCCTACTTGAGCTAATGAGTGTGAATGGATGTATGATAAATATTGATTTGCTCAAAAATAAAGGGGATTTTTTATCCTTTTGCTTGCTTTTTATAGTTAAGCCTGAAAAGATATACTTTCCATTGCTTTTTTACCACTTAGATTCAATCTGTTTGGATCTTCCTGACAGTTAGAGCCTGTTTCACAAACAGTGTGGCCAGCAGGACCAGGGCAGTGACTGTCCCTCTATACTGAGCATTGGTGAGGGCACACCTCAAATCCTGTGTCCAGTTCTGGGCCCCTCACTGCAAGGTGCTGAAGTGCCCATAAAAGGCAACAGAGCTGGTGAAAGGTCAGGAGAGTGAGTCATATGAGGAGTGGCTGAGGGAGCTGGGGGTGTTTGGCCTGGAGAAAAGGAGGCTCAAGAGGGAACCTCATCATTCTCTACAACCATCTAAAGGAGGCTGTAGCCAGGTAGGGGTCAGCCTCTTCTCTCAGGCAACCCATGACAGGACAAGAAGACTGAGCCTCAAGCTGCACCAGAGGAGGTTCAGGTTGGATATCATGAAGAATTTCTTCATTGGAATGTTGTCAAATATTGGAATGGACTGCCTAGGGAAGTGGTGGAGTCACCATCCCTGGAGGTGTTCAACAAATGACTGGACGTGGCACTAGTGATATAGTTAAGTTGGCATGGAGATGTTTAGTCAAAGGTTAGATTCAATGATCTTTTCTTTTTTCTGTTCCCTTCTCTGATGTTGAAAGCGGGTCTGGTTGTCAAGGCTTTCAGTGCCACTCGCTGCTGCCAGGTCAACTACTTGTCTGGGCAAACTGGCTTTTGTGGCTTGCAGAACACCTGCACAGGAAGGCAGCTGAGCACGAGACTAAATGACTGAGGGAAAGGAGCAGGGAAAAGGTCCTTCTGAAGGGTGATAACTGTTATATTACATGGATAAATTTCAAAGTTTTTAATTACTGGGGAAAAGTGTAGCTAGAGAGCTTTCTAGGCTGCAGTCCTGAGTGCTGTCATTGCAGAAACTGTGTCGAATGAGTTGAGGGTGTAAAGAATAAAATATCCCTAGCCTTGGGTGATAATAAAAGCCTCAGTTTTCTGATAGTTATTTATCATTCGTTCTTTTAATATGTGATTCAAGAGGGTTTTTCTATTCAAGAGTAGTTTTTAACTTAATCCTACAACAGGTGACTTGTTTCAACTACTGTTTTCAGATTCTAAAAAGTAGGAGTGCAGATTTAGCAAGCAAGAATATGTATCTACATATATAATACTCGGGTAATTCATGCATGTTGAGACAAAAATAACAGATTTATATCCTAATACACTGGCATACCAGTTCTAGGAGTGGGACTGAGTAGTCAAGACTTTTGTACTTGGCACCTCTGCTGCCAGACTACAGAAACTGAATAACTGAAAAAAAGGTGAAGTTACTTTTATTCAGAAATGCAGCATTGGTGGAGAATAAAGGAATCTGAAGTCCCTGGTAATGGATAGTAATCTAATGTAAATCCCCAGGCTAGTTAAGTTAATGTATTCTCGGCATGGTGCCTGGAGTAGGATGGGGGGGAGGAACGGGAAGGGATGAATCAGCTCTGATGTTTTGCAAGATCCTTCCTTCTAGTTCAATATTGTCTTGTTTTCTTTGCCTAAATTTATTCCTGATGGGTGGTGACAGAATGTTTTCATTAAAGAAAAGTTTCCTAGAATTGCAGAAATCATATAAAGTCTCCTGTGGCAAACTAGCATTCAGACTTACAAGTGGCCATATTCTCTTTGCCTGAAGAGAATGAAAAGCTTTGGAATTCCTCATTGCTACCTAAAATCTCTTTTTTCCCTGGGCCCCATTATCCAGCAGTGCAAGGCAGAGAGCGCAGAAGTGCAACTCCTGCTGCTGACCCATGCACAGAGGGAGAGCAGCTGCCTGCAGGAGTCCTGGGCAGCTGCAGTCAAGCTGAACCTTGTCCCTGACACCGCAGTTGCCCTGACCCCAGGTGGGCTCAGGGCAGTGCCAGCATGTGTCCTGACCTGCTTTTGCACTGCTTGATGCTGAATTATGGATCCCCTATGGCATTCTTCGCTAGAGCCTCTCAGGTATGGGTATACAGTTTTAGGACTGCTGTCAAGAGAGGGCAAGCTGGTGCTTTGACAAGCTGGGCATAGGAAACAGTGCTATAAGAACACTGCTGTAAGAGTAACACATGTTATTAGCACTTGCCAAGGGTGCTTATGCCTCCTTTGTGCACAGCTGGTGGAGCCAGAGTAGATCCCGATTCTCTGAGGACAAACCCACGACTGTTTGGGTGGGGGGTAGCTGTGCCCCTCAAGAGCTGGTGGCTTGAGTTTATTGGAACCTGCCCAGCCTGCTCTGGTTTTCCAGTTGTGGTTCCTCAGTGAATTTGGATGAGAATGTGAGATCACTGTCAGGTGATGGCACTGCAGGGACAGATGAAATAAAGACTACCTGTACCTGAGAAGTCAACCAGAGAGCTTCTGTTTCCAGCTCTAGGTCCAGGGGCTGTATGTGGACCAGGTTTCCATGGGGAAGGTGGGACAGGGGAGAGGAAGAGGAGCTGCCTGATAAGCCAAGTGCTGGTGTCATTATTCTCAGCAATGCTGAGCGCACTGGAGGTGGTTTTTAAATGCTGGTTCTGATGTGCTGATCCACCACCTCCAGAATAGCCTGCCTGTAACAAGTGCTCAGGTGTTCAGGCTGGGTTTTCTGTTCTCTGTGATAACTATTTTTAGACAAAATACAATTTAGAGATGGAAGACACAAATCACTGAATCAGAGGGAATCCTGGCATTGAATCAAATGAAGAAAAAGTAATACTTTCCCCAGTCAGTTCACTTGTTTCTTGCTTCTGGGGTCCATTTTGATTTCATAAGCACATTTTCTTACTTGGCACTGCTTCTGTAGGAATTTTTAAAGTATGTGTGTGTTCTTAGTATTTTTGCTGTGCTTGAGATCAGCACTGTTAACCTTACTCATTTGAATGGTTCAGTCCCCTGGGCCTGTACAGTGGTCCTGCTGCTCCACAGGACAGATTTTGGCAAGCAGCTTTAGAGACACTAACGAGGGCGGTGGAATAGGAGAGGTACTCACCACATGGCTGAGTGTGCATTAAAAACCCTTTGCCTTGATATAACTTAATGCTTGTAGGACTTCTCATCTTCAGAGTGCTTATAAGCATTAATGAATCCTCATGATACCACCATGAAGTGATGTAAATATGTATTATCATTATAGTACATGGGAGGGCAAGAGAGAAGATTTTCTTGTACAAAGATTGCCAGAGAAACCAAGGGGAAACCCTTAGTTTTAAATGACTGTCTTATCCTAGACAACTGGAAATTGCCTTTCTAAGTTGCTGTGTTGTAAAAGCATACACTTGTGTAGGCACATGCATCAGTGATCTCCTGAACAAAGAAATGTTCCTTAACTAGTGCTTGGGAAACCAGTGCAGCTTTGAAATAGCTGAATGATTCTGCAGGGAAAAGCTGTGAAATTTTTATATCTATCACTGAGCTTACTAAGGGTTTTTTTTATAGCTTGTTTAGCAATTTCAGACTTTTCTCATGTGAGTTCTCCTTCCCCATAACTCAGTTTGAAAAGAAAGATGGAGGAGAGGGAAGGGGACAGCACCTTCAGAACACATGAGGAGTGGGCCTTGGGTCTCTGGGCAATAGTTGGGAGGAGAAAGTAGCTGAAGGGGGGTGGTTTGGGGCTGAGGATGCCTGACAGAGCTGTGGTGTGAAAATTCAGCCATTGGACAGAGTATTGCTGGGACTTTCAGGGACTTTTCTGCTAGTTCTGCTGGAGCATCCTTTCCTGGTCACTGTAGGTCCTGGTCTTTGTCCTCTCCTACTGCTTTTTATTGTCACACTTTGCAGCCAATGCCATTTCAGTGTAATTCTACCCTTGGTGCATCCACCTCCTCCCATCTGTATTTATTCTCTGCTCCTAGCAGCTCCTTGGCAACCTGCCACATGAGATATAATCTGCAGCCTCACGTAGAGAATTACTGTACTCTGACCTCTGCTGTGTTGCAAACTACTTCTGCTCCATAGGGCTTAATCCTGCAAAGAGCTAAACTCAACTTCAACCAGGCACCCCTATGGAAACTGCCTTCCCGCAGGTGGATTAATGGTTTAGAGCACTGCATGTGTGGAAATAAATTGACCACTAAAGGGTAGAAATCAGGATGATGAATTAAGTTTTTCAAGTGAAGTCTGTAAACTAATTCTAGCTGTATAAAATAAATTCCTTTTTGAAAGGGAGGATCTTCTTTCATGAATAAAAAGCTAAGGTAAAAATGAAAACCTAGTCAGGATTACTAATGCAAACACCGTAAGGTATTTCTTTTACTGGTAGCACTAATGTTTTCTGATCAGTTTTCAGTAAACATAATTCAAGACTTTTGTATATGTATTTGTATAGCATAAATCTAGAGATTCATGTGAAGTAGTATCTTGTAAGACAAATACTTAGGTATACTAAAGAACTAGGACACAGATAATTATGTTTCTGATCAAATTAAGTATCTGCATATTGAAATATCCATGGAACAGCCCTTCTGAGACATTTTAAATGGCATAAAGCTTACTAGCTGTATCCCTGCTGATTCTGATGCACATTTCTACTCAACTTCTCTGAACTCTACAGTCTGACACCTCAGTTTGTTCAAAGGCTGATCAGGTTAATTTGCTCACAGTAACATTGTTTCAGAAGATATAAAGGGCATTTTTCCTGCACCTTAGGTAGCTTCACGATAACAATTTCTGTGGACATTTCCCTTTCTGCTCTCCTTCCAAAGGAGGTGCTCCCCCAGACGCTGCCTCCCACCTTCAGTCATACTGCTGTCCTCTTGGGGTGCATCCACCAGTGGTGCATCCTTTCAAAATTACCTCCAGGCTCTGTGACTGGCTTCTTTAGCTCTGGTCCCCATCTCCTGCTATGTAAAGTTTGTGTAGCTCTTCCCGATTCCTTCATGGCTTACTCTCTGGTCCCCTTCTCTGGCTTTCACTGCTGTTCCATGTTCTCTGCAGTCAGTGGGTGAGGCAGGTATCAGATGTTTTCTTCCCCCTCTCTTTCACTGCACCCCACTTTCCCACTTCTTTCCTGAAAGGCCCCTCAGAGGCATCACCTCTGCATGGCATTGCCTTGTGAATAGAACTTTGGGTACAGGTCTCTCTCAGCTATCTTATACTGCTAGGATGCTCTTCAGATAATGAGGTGTGAAAGAGGGACAAAAATTACTCAAAGTGCAGGATTAGATTAATGTATCCCCTGTCTTCCTGAAAACAAAGGGGCAGGTGGTGTCCCAGTTTTCACTAATGCTATATCTGAGTTTTTTCTGTTAGCCAGAGGTACATGCTGCTACCCAGGAGCAAGACTCCTGTAATGCTTTGGCAGTTGTGAACCTTCCTATACTCTCTGTGGGAGCTTCCCAAGAGAACGGGCTGGTCAATGAGTAAAATGTTTGGTTTTCCCTCAGACTTTGGTTGTGTGTCTTACAGTGAGTCTGTTGCCTCACAGGTACTGTTGTGTACTTCTGTGTTTGGGGTAAACACATGGGACTGAATTCATATTGAGAACTTCTGTGTAGTCCTCACCAGTATCTAGAAAAGGAGGTACGTGAACTCGCGTGCTGAACTTCCTCTGTGTAAGTATCCTGCATTGCTACAACAGACTAAGAGTTAGCATCTGCGTGTCACATTTTGTGGTTTAAACCAATTGCGCTATGTATGATTTGCCTTCTGGACTTCCCCTCTTGCTAAAAACAAGTGATGATTAGTGCCCAGTGTAAGTTAGACATGAGTAAAACGTTCAGCTAAACAGCTTGAATAACTTAATAAAATGGTGCCATTTTGCATGCCTCTTTGGAGCACAGAAAATCAGTCTGCTTCCAAAGCTGGATCCCTACCACTGGTTTTTTGGTTTTCTAGAAGTTTCTGACTTAAATCCCAGTTTACCATATAGTTACCATAATCATGCTTTTCAGCCATGAGCATGTAAACTGCACAGATTATGTTCAGGAATTACATTGTGGAAATACAGATAGATCTGTTTAATGAGGTACAAAACCTGTTTTGCATGAAATGTATAAACTTCAATTATCCATGAGACACAAAGGATAATTTTGATAATCAAGCTTTCTGAATATGGCAGGAATATTCAACATGATGAGCATTAAAAATCATGACCTCATCTGGGGTGACACAAAGCTTGTATAATTGAAGTGCTTCTGTATTGGATTCAAAGGATTTAATAGTATTTAATGTTTGGGCTCCAGTTTGGTAACTGCTGTTAGTATCCAGCTCAAAAAGATCTGTAGAAGTCAGGTAGGTCCAAGAGCTTCTCACTGCCACTGGTAGTATTCAGTTAGCTATGACTGGGGACAGAAAAGGAGAATTTGGTTGCCTACTTCTTAAAGAGAGCCAGTGTGCCATTCCACAGTGTGCTTGCAGACATAAAAAAAAAAAAAAAAANGCTTTCTCTAAAAGTTGTATTTTAAAGTTTTAAAGATAAATACTTCTCTTTTTTGTCAAGGTTCGAAGCTCAGAATGTT
Organism: Ploceus nigricollis; assembly: GCA_013399945.1. Lineage (NCBI taxonomy): Eukaryota > Metazoa > Chordata > Aves > Passeriformes > Ploceidae > Ploceus > Ploceus nigricollis. The sequence continues at coordinate 246,960 of VXBC01012946.1, forward strand.
TTGAAATGTTTTTCTTGCTCATTTAGAGAAAATCTCACTTCATTTGAATTAATTACTACTCCTGTGGCGATATTTGAAATACAGACTATCTTGGATGATCAAAATAGGGAAAAAAAGACTAAAAGTCATCACATGAACCTTACTGGTAGAATCTTATTATCTTAATAACTCTGAATGCTGATATTCACAAGTTCATCCATCCTCCTGTCTTCCACTATTGTTGCATTTTGGTTTTTAAGTCCATGGAAGGTTTTTCAGCCAAGTGCAGTTAAAATAAGCTTCCCATTACCTTGCCAGAATGGTAGGGATCAGCTCAAAATCGTCTGAGTCACTACACTCTGATGGGATCTGTGTTTACATTCTTGATATGAAGTAGCTTATTCTCCCATTTGAAATGCAAGTAAGGTAATAGTAAGTGAGAACATCCTCCAGTAGATATGTGTGGAAAGTTGTGGTGTCTCTCCAGCTGTTTTACTTAACTGCTTTGCATTCTGCCAGATTGTGTATTGAGTGTCTTCTGCTCCGTGGGCAGAGTGAATATATGAATCCAAAGAGATGCATCAATGAATAGATGTTGTTAGTCTGTCAACACACAGCCTGAGTCAATTCACTGGCAATTGCACATCCTGAAGTCAGCTGTAGTCTGACACAGGTTTATCATTCTGCCATGCGGTTAACTTGGAAAGGGGTCTGTGTCCTGTCCATCACCTCACTGGCTTTTTGAACACTTTGGTCCATTGGTTGAAAGGGTGCCAGTCCAAGGTCACTACTGGAATGTAAAGCTAGATCAAAAGTACCTGTAAGAAAGAAAATATCTAAAGCTAAGCTCAGGTAGTTCTGCTATCTCTCCCTAATTCATTCTTCTGCATAGCATGTAGTAGCTGGAGGTGGGTGAGCCATACTTTGTGTGGAGACTGCAAAAATAACAGTGGTTTAAAGACCTCGCATTGTTCATAGCAAAGGACTGCCTGAAAGCTGAGGAGTTCTTTGCAGGGCAGGAGACTGGCTGGATACAGAAGATCAAGGGAGACCTGAACTCATGGCCTTGTTATTTTCAGATCAGTTGGGCTCTTACAGGTCAACCCAACAGAAGGTTCTGCAGTCGGTGAGCATTTATTTTCTGACCCATTTCTTTTTCTTGTGCTGTGTAAAACTGATACTCTACCCTGGCACAAAACCAGCAGCTGGTTCTCTGTGCCCATGGGATTTGGAGATTCAGGAGGGTCCTTATTTTTGCATTCAGGAAGCTTGTTAAGAACCACACATCACACTCTTCTACTATACTCTCTCAGACTGACATAGTCTCCTTTTTATAGGTGGCTTTATGCCCCTTTCACCATTCATTTTAAATGGTGGCCAGGTCTAATATAGCAGCAAATCAATAGACACAGAGTATCTCTGTAGTTCATTTTACCATAACCACTAGGAACTTCCTGCGACTCCACTTGCAAAGACTGTTTTTATCTGACAGCTTGTCCTGCACATTAGATGTGAACTAGAAAATAACTTGTTAGAAGTGTCTTTGTTGGCTGTTGCCATGCACAGAGAAAGAGCAGAATCTTTATGGTCTTACATGCCAGAGGTTGTATAAAGAGAAGACTGTTACACACACAAACATAAATTTTGAAATGGGTGTTGCAGTGCTCGAACAAAAGTATCTGAGATATTTTGGTTTTCAGAACAAAACGTTGTGATTTCTGAGACAATAATATGTGTGAAAGTACAAATGCCAATGATGTACACTCCCACTGTATCACTGCAGTTTCTGTAGGATGACTTGATTCACTTAAATTAAAAGTGGGAACTCCATGGGGTTTTGTAGAGCATAGAAAATGTCAGGGAAAATCTTCTCAGGCAATGTTTTAAAGCAGTGCCACCTTATGGTTCATTTCAGAATAGGGATGTTTGGTGTCCCACCCTTGCAAAACACCGTGTGCATCTGGCCAGGCTCTAATTTNGACTATCAGGACTAATTACAGAGAAAAAAATGCGATTATTAGCTTGCTTCTCAAAGAAGAGCTGTTCCTTCTGTACAATTACCCAGCACATTGCTCTTATGGGCAAAAAATCATGCTCCAAGCCCGTTCCTCCCAGATTCCTTGTATGACTGCCTAGGGCTCCTGTTTGTGCTGAGATGTTGCATTCCGACCCAATGGCACAGTCTAACATCTTGATAGCTGCAGCCCATATTCATCATACCTAGTCCCGCAGTCCTGTCATTCAAGCCATGGTAAATAATTGCTGACTGGTCAAGAGCTTTGAAATTCTGCCATCACTGTTGCTCACCTAAACTGAGGATCCCTAAGCAGGGTGGGTTTCATGGATCTGATGTGACCATGCTTCCAGGGAAGATGATCTTAGAAAAATCCTTGCAGAAAAAACTGGTCCTCTCAGTCTCTTCCTGCTCTTGTTCAGCTTGTGGCAGGAGTAGCTGCTGTCTGGATGCCAAAAGCTTGTCAGAGCTGCTTGGTTGTGTGGCTGCTCTGAATTCCCTAACTATGAGAGAATGACTCTGAAGTCAATTACGTATTGACGTATGCTCCTGTGTTAATTACAGCTACTGCTGTGGCTTGGTGACCTCTTTTGTCTGCAGTAGCCATAACAGTTTGCAAATAATTCTGGTTAGCCTGTGAGAGAAGTGTCACTAAATTACAGGAGAAAAAATCCTGGAGATACTTTAATTAATTTTTAGGTTTAAAAGTAGCAGTTTCTTCCAACAACTGCAATGCAGAAGTCCCAGAAGTGGTATTAAGAAATATGGGTTTCTTTGCTGCCCTGCTGAAAGCAGAGAAGTCAGTTTCTTGTGGAAATTACTATTTGAGCTGGAATGAAGTGACAGAGGGATGGATGTGTTGGAAACAGCTGGGACTGACGTTCATCTGTTACTGCTCTGCTGCTCAGTGCAGTTCACACAACCATCACCACCACCATACCCAGTGTTAGCCCACCACTATTGCAATGGGGTTAAAGTCAACCAGGAGCCATTAGTTAGGTTTTGACTCTTTCTGTTGACTAGTTTATGCATATACAGACTGTTCTTCTTTCTTTTAGGCACATAGACACTACACAGCATCTTTATTGAGCGTTGTGCAGAGATGGCCAGCCCAGCATGGCTGTTGAATTCCCTCAGATTCCAGCAGCAATCCCATTTATTATAGCAGACAATAAAGTTTAGTAATGAAAACCACATCATTAATATTAGCTTAAATATAGCTGTTGCTATAAATTTATCTTGTTCACAAAGGTGTGTGTGTCAAGTCCTGTGGCTACAGAGAATACTGTGGAAACTCAGTTTCATATGGTCTTGGGCCTTTTCATTCATAGGCTTTTAAAAACTAAATTAAACTACTATTTTCTGATTTTACCATGTATCCTATACAGTTCCCATACTTTTTCTTATGGCCTTTGTTCTGTCAAATATTTCCACAGCTACATGCAGGCTGCCTCATTTAACTTAATTGGCCAACAAAATCAAAACCTTGGCATCCTTCACTCTGGTTTTACAAAATACACATCATATTTGAGCTCATCATATTTGATATCTCCAGTATCTGTCTGACTGGCCTGAAATCAGCATTAGAAGTTTATTACATACATATAAACAGACTGATCCTGGAAATCTGATTTTCATAGGGAGCTAGGCTAACTAAATCTAGTCAAAAGCATGGAAATTACAGCCAATGTAAGATGACAAACCTGAAAACTGAAAGAATATGGTGATAGAAGAAAGAGTCCAAAAATGCAGGTGCTGCTACACGAGCTCCCTTGGAAGATCATGTGAAACCCTTCCCATCACTGCTTTCCATGACTCAAGGAATACTGCAGTGTTTACTTCTGAATGGCTGAACTCGCAGACTCGGGTCAGGTTCTTCTTGGGAACAGACGGTTACAGCTTTGCTGGCGCCAGGTTCAGTGCCACCACCATGCTGAACGCCAGCTGAAGGTGAGCACATTTTGGAACAAATTTACAATGTACCTTCGATTGTCTGTTTTCATAACACTTGAAAAAACTGTGCTGCCTGTGCTGGCTGTGCTGCCTATGCCTCAGGGCATCCATAGCAACTTTAACACATGGTATTGGTTTGTCAGACCTGCCCATGATTTACGCTTCTGCTTGACATTATTTCTGTTTAGTTGATATTTCCCTTTCATTGTAATAAAGCTTTTTTTTTTTCATCAAACAGTGACTGTATGTGTTATACAAAAATGAGAGAACTCACTGACGTGGAACTTAATCATGTTTCTCCGTGCCCTTGATATAATCTTTCAACAGCATCAACACTTTCAACAGTGTATTCGCACTCCAATGCATGATGGGTTTATTGGTGTGACACAAACTACTAGATACCAAAATAATACATATTTGGGAAATAAAGTAACTACAGCATTTGGAGCAGTTTCTGGTAAGTAATTTCAGTCCAGATTGGGGTGACTTTAGACACATATGGTAGGTCAAAAAACTTCTGACATATCTAAACATGTCTGTGACCATGTATAGCCTGCTGTGACAGGCTGGTGTGCTGATTGCATGGGCTGGATGCCAGAGCTCCCCGCTCAACCAGGAAACCTTACTTAGCTAAACAGGACTCTGTGACTCTCAGGTGTGTAGTGCTGATCATGCTCAGCAGCACGTTTGCATTTATGAATTCTCACACTGCATTATAAGATGAATGGAATGGTTTTACTTCTCCAGTTCTTTGAAAGAAAGGAGTTTAAGTTTTAGGAAAAAAAGTTGACTTCCAAAAATGAGTGTATTCTCATTAGAAGTGTGATAATAATGGAGTAATTATTATAGCTTTGTTTTGAAGTCTCATTTGACTTATAATTTAAAGAGTGCAAATTTGTTTTATGTATTTTTGAGGCAGCAGTTACTGGTGTGGCTTTTGTTTTTTATAAACATATTTTGTGGAGACAGAAGGTTATTTTATAAAGTATTTCCTACCTTTAGCATTATGTTGCTGAAATTGAGAGACAAAGAAAGAAGCTTTCCAAAGATTCTTTAATGCCACGTTTTCCTACATGAAAGAAAACATTTAGAAAGTGTTCTGGATCATACAAGTAGAGAAAGTGGTTTTTGGTTTGCCACTGAAAAGAGACTTCCTGTGGCTGTACAACCTCCTATGTTCAGGAAGGGTTATAGTTGTAGCAAGACTGATATTGCTGGCAAGGCACAGTTGTTTGTTTTAATATTCCTTGGCATCTAAGTATGGTCTCAGGTATAAAACAGCAACACAGTAGTTTCCAGCCCTCTCCTTGGTATTCATGGCCAGGTATAAAGATGGGCTGACCTTTACTTGACTCCAGCATGTCTGATTGCCATCCTTAAAGGCTTGCTTACACTTGTGTACAAGATCTCACTGAATGTGTATGTGAGTGTTGGTTTATTTCTCTGTATTAGAAAATCTCTCAGCTTTGTGTGAGGTGAGGAGACTGAAAACCATGCAGTGTCTTGCTAGGGCTTTTTACATCTGCCAAAGCATGGTAGTTAGTGACACCCAGACTCTGATCTGTTTCTAATTGCACCAGCAATAAAAAACTAGGCTTAATTTTATGCTGTTTACTTTTTAATGCATTTGCAGCCTTTGTATTCTCTTCACATTTTTAACAGAGGATTGGATTTTGGAAAATTCTATCTGTATCATAAAAAGAATAGTGCTGATTTTCTCATACTGTTTACCTCAAAGGTGCACAAATGTACAAGAATTTGCACAAAGGGATTAAACATGCAACACAGAGAATGATGTGTTATCCATGCTTCTCATGTGAGGGCATTTTGTTTCAGTTACACCTTTTGGTGCATCCCCTGGAAAATTATTATGGATGCTACAAACTGTGCAGGAAAAGAGGTTCCGCTAATGGGCACGGGTAATTAATGTTATGTCAACCTTCATGCTTGTATGGATCCTGCTGCAGGATCAATGTGTGAATCTGGGTGAGGTGCTCAGCCTGTGAGGTGGAAGTGGCATAAGTAATATAAGGCATTGTCTTGCAGTTTGTTGTTCAGGGCTCTGCAGTAAATTCTACCACTTGAATGCTCATCACCTGGTTTTGTCTTTCTTCAAAGCCCTGCTATGCTCTACAGGAGTGCGTTAGGATGGAGAGCTTTGGATAGTTGAGCTTTCAGCCTTCTGCTCTGTTGCATCCTTCCAACATGTGCTGCAAGAGAAAAAGAAAAATAATTGTTTGTGAGGGAAATCTTACTAAGAGCTGGGTGCCCTACAAGGGGCCGATTAACCCCATCTCCTTGCAGAAACCAAGCCTATCATGTCCCGTACCCTAGATTCTCTGAGTACAAATAGACCAAACTGCCACAAGCTCTGCATCTGCAGTTGTGATCAGTCCCATTTGTTCTTGTACATTCCATTTCCTCAGGTTTAGGCTTTGAACAGCTGTTGCACTCTGAATCCAAAGCTTCCAGAAAGCCATGAGGTACTTGATGACTTCAGTGGGCTCTAGAGCTGCTCTTAAATCCTAACGTCACTGCCTCTAAATGATTAGATGAATTTACTTGGATATGGATAAATCAGCAAGATCTCCATGCAAGGTACAACATATGAGTCCTTCTGCTTTACCTCTTCTGAGAGTTACTGCCTCCCCCAAGATTAAGGGGTGCTGTTTTATACCAAAGTTAGTCTGTGATGTAACACTGTAATACAATACTGTACTTTGTATAGATGGATAGAGTACACACTCTGTGTAGATAGATAATTACAGCAAGACCTTGGCTACTCAAAGACCCACAGAAGTGAAACAGAGTAGTTTGTTCTGCCATCTCTAATGTGATTTCGGATTAGGCCCTTACAAGGGACAAAGGCTCATGGTGTTCTTATAGGCAGGTTACTTGAGCACCTTCATGAGACAGGCTCTCTGCGTCAACTTTTCTGTGAACACTGCAGCTGGCAGACAGGCAGATCCGTGTAAGGTTTAACATGCTTAAAGGGAGAAATAAAGTTCAGATCTGCATGTACGCTGCCAGAAGACACCAGTGCCTTCAGCTGGCCAGGAGTGTTTTCTAAGACTCTGGGGGCTTTGAAATGAAGCTGAAACACTGGGAAACTCATGGAACAAGCAGTTTTGCCTGTATCAGCTGTGGTCAGTTCAGGCAGGTGCTACATTTTGGCTTTCAGAAAAATTCACTTCCTCAAGCTCTTGACAAGTGTGTAGCTCACCTGGGCTCACCATGTTGCTTACAGGCACTTGCTAGACCTGTTTTTAAGGACAAATGACAATATTCAGAGATGTGAATATAGATTTTATTTGAAATTGCTATGAGCTTGTAAATTAATGATTTTTTAAACTTTATGAAAATAACAAAATCACATTTATTTGACACAAGAATAAGGATGCACAGACTGAGAAACCTGTGTGTTGTGTTTATAAAGAGACCAGAAACTAACCTGATTCACTGTAGCCATCCCCTTTTCAGAAGAGCTAGAGCATGAGTGAACTGGAACTGTACAGCTTTGCCCTTGAAACAGAAAAGATTAGCAAATATTTGTTTTATTATTTTTCAAAATCTTATCCAGTAGCACAGAATAAAACAGAAGTTCTTATGGGGAAATGCAATGCCATTCTCTAGATTTAGCAGTGGGATTGTATTATGTATTTGTGACAATTGTAGCTATGGTCTCTTCAGATCCATGTTGAGACCTCCCATATCAAGGCTGTGTGACTAAAGAGTTCAGATGCATCTCCTTAACCAGCAGCAAGAGGCATTGAGTTTTGAGCCCAATTCTGTGTTTCTTTCAGTGTTTAGTGAAAGTCTGGGCCCTGGATTTTGTCTGATACTCAGATCTCAGTTACTGAAGACCATACCCAGGCTCTGCCACCTGCTGAGTCTGCATTGCTCAGCCATTTATGCAGAAAGTTGAGCTATGTGGGTGTTTGTGCTGATGCCACCAGCCCTGGGCACAGAGTGCCATGCACCCACTAGGCCTGCAACGTGCCTCCAGTGCCTGCCCAACTGCTCAGCTTGGTCCTTCGGCGTGGGGCATCCCTGTGCCAAAGTGCATGTGGCAAATTAATTTCCAATGGGCTTCTCCACTCTCACAATCCACCACCCCCATGTCCGAGAGGGAGGTGCCTGGGGGAAGATCAGCTGCCTGAGGCAGCAAGAGGATGCCAGTGTGGACCCCAGAAGACTCCAAAGTATGCCTTTGGGAGGTATAACAAACTTTATCTTGCATGCAGTCTCACGAGCCACAAGTCTGCTTCATCAGAAGAAACACACTCCTCAGGTCTTGTCTTTATACCCCAAAGAGGGGCTGATGGTCTATAATCACCACAGCCCCCAGTCCACAGAGCATCCTGAGGGCTCTTCGAGGACTTCTAGGGAGGGCCATTGCAGTTTTCTGAGAATCATTTGCCCTTCCTCTCCTGCAAAAAAGAATGCCACTTAATGGACTCTGCAAGACATTTTGGCATATTTTAATGTAAAACAATCTGCAGAAATAGAAGATCTGTTTACATTTAGCTAATGCTAAAATTGGGTATTTTAGTTTCACTTTGATGATGCAAAATTACAGGACTGAAGGTATGACAGAATAAATCTCCAAAGATCATCCAGTTCAAAGATCTATTGTATACTGAACAGTTTACATCTTGTGAAAGATTTGTTGATTATGATTGTTTCTGAACCGGTCTTGATTGTTTCTGAACTGGTCTCTCCAAGCTATAGATCAAATCTCACTTTAAGAGCATAAGGGTAAATAGTTCTTTTCATCTACTCTTGCAGTTCAAAAGAGGATGCTTCACAGTTGCTCTTTGATCTGATTTCAAGGTCTGCCACAATGAAGAATTATTTTTTTCCTACCTCTGCTGAGGACTCATGAGAGTTTTTTCAGCTATTGTTGCTTCATTTGAACGAAATAACAACACAACCTTGAGGTCCAGCATTCTTTTCTGGAAACTATTCAAAGTCCATTAAGTTATTAAATAAATCAGCACCTAGTAACAGATTGCTTAGGATATGTATGGATGCAATATGATTCAGTAATAAACAACTTGGCAATATGTATATTGCCAGATGTTTTTTCCTGTGCTACAGGACAGCAGGGCCAACTCAACAGCTGAGGCTTTTGATTGTTTGAGTTACAGGTGGGCAACAATTTTAATTTTCTATAGTCTGCGATGTTTCTGCATGATCTGGAAAGAGGAAGATCTTGCTGAATCAAGTTCCTATTGTGTCATAACATTGGCAAGTCATAAGAAGTCATCCTGTTGTGATGGTGCAGTGCCTGTTTGGGTGCCGCTAGTTATCTACCAGCTGGCTTAAAGTGAAAGGGTTGATATGTCTCCTTGTTTACCATTGATAATCAAGTGTTTAAGATCTTCAGAAGGTAAAGAGCTAGAAAAGGGAAAAAATGTCAAAGATTTGTCCCTTCCCCTCCAGTTTTCGTTTGGCTGAAGAATTTCACTGTGGGCAGCAGCAATGACCAGTCTGTCTGGGAAGAAGTGATTGCTGGGCTTGGTTCACAAGGTGGTTCTGACAGCTGGGAGCACCGTGAGCTGAGCTCACCTGTACACCAAACTAGCTCTGTGACCCACAAGGTACTCATGTAGTTTCACTGTCTCTCCTCCCCCACAGCAGGAGTAAAAACAGCCATTGTCCTTGGAGGAGGGCTGGGAGGCTGCCCTCATTAGTGTTGGGAAAGACCCATGAAATACAAGTCAAAATACCATTTGTTGTCTTTCACGTTAGAATAACTCACAGTCAGAACTTCCTTCTAAAGAGGACAGCAGTTTATTTAAAGATGCAGTTCACAGTGATGTTCTTAACATGGTTTTAAAAGGACTTGCTTGTTCCTGTTGCGATATTTCTCAGAGTGATTTGGTGAACAAGAAAGAGGAAGCTCTGAAAGCAGCTGCATAAAAATTGCCATCAAAGGCACAAAATAATTTGAAAACCAGACAGGCTCTGCTACTCTTTGTTAGCACCTTGTATTGCAATAAACCTAGTTGCTACAACTGTGGCAAATAAAACCATGATGCTTGTGTGCCTCTGACACAATATTTCTTTCCCAAATAGTGTCTGAGAGGAGCTGAAACATTTTATTTCTCTGTACTATACGACTTAAATAGCCCTTTTTTAATAGCAAAGGTGATAGCTTCCATTCATGTATTTATCTGGGGACTGTTTATTTGGTTTGTTATAGCAAATGATCTAGAAGTAAGAGCTCAAATCCCTGAAGATACAGCACAGTATTCAACACAAAAATATAGGAAGAAAATAAAGTATGTACCTCAGCATGGTTTTTTATACCAGATGAAATATTATTTCCATTTACAGGCACAAAAGCTAGTTTTATGTTTATGCAACATTATCAGTCCACAACAAGGGGCAAATACAAACATAAGACTGGGGGGAAGAGAAGGGAAGGGGGATGTTGCAGTGGAGTAGCACCCTTCCTCATGACACCAGGAGTGCACATCAGCTCAAGTTATTGCTGGGGATTGGTGCTGCCTCTGATTGTCTGCTGCCAGTTTACCTTAGTTTAATTTCTTCATGGAATAAAACATAAAGTTAAGTTAATCAAATCTTTAGAAATATAAAGTGGACAGATTTCCTTTAAAGAGATAAAGCAGACTTGGTGGCCCTATCACATCCATATGAATGAAACATTAGTCAGATTTTTTTATCTGAAAATCCAAGGTATAATTGCTTTTCTAGTCACCTTATTTTGTTTTGTTTTAATTAACGTCAAAGTTTTAAACAATAATGTATGATTTTGTTGAGAATACTTTGAATTTTTTGTTTTGCTAGGAATTTAGAAAATGCTTGTTTTCACTTTGTAAATTCTCATGGAGGGTGGGAGAAAAGAAAAATATCAATCAATTTTTCACTTACCAAGGCCATGAAGTGCTACGACAGTGATTATTCTTCTTATTATCTCGCTCAAACAGCAAAAGCTGATACAGGAACAAATTTTAGAGAATTCTGTGACAGGTGAAGTCTCTCAGTGTCTTTCAGTATCAGTGGCTAGAGCTGGAATTTTTGAAAATCATCCCTGGGTTTCTGAAGAACCTTTGCATGACAGCATTAGGCAGAAACCATCTGAGAAAATCAGGATGCACCAGGTCCCTGAGATGAGTGTTTCAGCTGCATCACTTTGTTTTCAGCTCTTCACATTGTGTCAGCGGTTTCACTTCCTTTAGGTGAACACTTTTCAGAAGCTACCATCTTTGTCATGCAAGTGAATCAATTAAACCTAATTTTAAATGAACATCCAAAATGATATTTCATCTTCAAAGGCAGAGCTCTGGTCTCCCATCAGTGCTTTAACCACAGGCCTGAAGCTTTGGAGCAGCTCCTCCCTTTCCTGCAGAAATCAAGGCAATAAGATTTCCTTTAGAAAAATGTCATATCAAAATGTTCCTGGTTACTGCAGTCTTGTGTTGTTACCACTGTGTGTACACTAATAGGAGAATTCATAAATCGCTTTTGTGGTATTGTATATCTTAGTGTGGCCAAACATGCTGCAGTGGAAACGCTGTAATAGCAGAGGGAAGGAAAGAGTGTTGCCTTATCTGGTGTGCAACACATGCAGGCAAGCCCTTAGCTGGTTTTCCCTTGTAATTTACATATCTCCTGAGAGCTGAGAGTCACACAATTTCAGTCTTCAATTCTAATTAAGGTGAAGGAAAGAAAGGAGGGGATGAACAGCACCATAGCTCTCTCAGCAATAGGCTGTATAACATAAGGTAACATCTTCTTCTTGCTGACAGCCAGAAAATAAAAGATATCAGGAAAGGGCTGAATAGAACATATTGTCTTCTTAAGTAAATTTTCTAATCATTTTAAATGACTGAAGCTAAAAAAATTAGTTCACCTGTAGCCTTTCTTTTCTCTTTTGAACACCTTACTTTTGAACTGTATCATTCAGTTTTACAAGAATAGAGCTTTCAAATCATTAGTGCTAAGATGTATTTCCTGATGTCTTACCGTCTTGTCTTTTGTTTCCTTACAAAACATCTGGAATCCTATCCTGAGGCAGAGAAAGAAGGTTGTTTGATTTAAATTTCATGTTCTTTAACTAGTTAACTTGCCCTCTTGCTTTGTCTGACTTTTGGTAATTGCTCCCAGATTCTTGGTATAAACTCTACAAATACCTCAGGAAATAGTAAGAAAAGCCCAACCTGTACCTTGGAGAGGATTACTGTGACAGACTGATCATGATACAGGGCAGTGTCAATTACAGAAATATTTCTGTATCACTGGAGATAAAGCTATGTGACTGTATACTTTTAAGCCACTTTGATCCAGGGTTATGTGGGTAAAAATACAGCTCTTAAAACTGGCTGTTTTAAGCTGAACCCATTAAACTTAAATATGTAAACTTGTATATATGTATAATCTTCAAGACATGCACAGAGGGTATTCTGAACAGGCAGATATGTCAACAGACCACATTCACCTTAAGGACTAAATTCCTCATTCCTTTGCCTTCTATAGGTTGGGTTTTTTTCATGTCTACCTGTAGGGAGTGACAGTGTTTCATTCTGAATTTACCCAGAGAACACAGTCCAGACTTTGATAAAGTCCTTAGGCAGTCTAGATGTGTTATCCTGCTTGTTGTGAAATATTGTTTCTGGTTTTAGACAAGCATGTATTGATCTAGACAAATCAGAACCCATCAACTGATAGTGGTTTTAAGTACATTTGTACCATAGAGGCTGAAAGGGGGAAAGTCTTTTTTTTCAGCACATCCAAATTGAATTGTCATGTCTTGAAGAACTCCCAGATTCTACTGATAAATAGCCAGCACCTTTATCACCCGTCATCTCCTCTGCAACAACAAACAGAGCAACACTTTTCTGGGTGCCAGGTAACGTTGCTGTGAAGGAAGCTGAAGGAGTAAAGGGTGCTTGCTGTCATCTCTCTAAACTGCAACCAGGTGGCAGCGTGCCTTAGGACATTGCTGATGCAGCTGGATCTAGCTGGCCATTAGCTGTCTGTTCTCTAGGACATCGTGGGGATGTGTATATTCTGCATCTGCTGCTGAAAAAGCACCCGGAGGCACTCAGGAGTCATGAGAACAGATGCTATTGATTATCTGTCTGTGGTAGAATAATGGCCATACCAGGACACACTGTAAGTCTCTTGTGGAAATCAGTATCAGATACTAGAACACAAATTTAAGCATCAGGCTGCACAGGTGTATATACACAGGTACATATGGAAGGGGTCACTGCTGCTGTAGCCCTCATCAGTGTTGTTAAGAGAGTGTCCTGAGCCAAAACCTACATCCAAGCTGCCATTCTTACTTGCTATTGATTCTCACAGCCTCCATGAGATTTCCACATTTTAGCCCCTTTATACTTTCATCCTCCAGGCCATCACTGCCACCAAGTACCACAGTTAAAATGGGACACGCAGTGGGGTGGCTTTTAACCACAGGCAGCTGGAGCAGTTGTTAGAGGCAATAGATCAAAGTGGATGGTGGAGAAAAGTTTGTTTAATTGGGTGCTAAAGCTGTTGTTCTGTCTGCACTAAATTAGACCAGCAGGAATCCTAATGTTGCATGTTCCCTGACTGCTGGGAAGAACTGATTGCAATGCCACTGAGGGGCCCTCACACAGATCTCAGTGTCTGAGATCTCAGAGCATCTTAGTGTCACGTCACATTTATTCCTCTCATCAATTGCTCACTTTTCCCACTTACTTACCTCTGCTCATAGAGGAGCTTTTTCCATATCCTCAGCTGAAGTCCTATGTGTGGTTCTACATATACCAGCAAGGATGCACCAAGCATGGGGACTTCTGCCTCTGTGTGGAAAGATCTTAGGGCAGGAATGGGCATGTTTGTATCTCTGTGTGTGCAGACCATGAGCAGTGCCCAGTACTCCATGGCACTGAGGAGGAGAGGAGATCATCATGTTGCTTTCCTGACAGCACGTGTTGTCTCACATGCATGTTGCTCTGGCACCCCAGCTGCCTCAAGACGCAGCCACCAATGTAGCACAACAATCTTCAAGAACTGCTTTGGCTTCATAGTGGGCACAGATTACTGGGGTGAATATCCCATAGACATCCAAGAAAAAAGGACTCTGATCACAGCCCCCAAAAGGGCTTCTTCATGCTTCTTTCACAACTTCCTTGCACCTTGGGGTTCTCTTCCCTGGCTCCTGAAAACTCATTTCTTTTGAGCGGAGTGCCTGAAGCATCTGCTCCGCTGCCCTTCACATGGATTTGCACTTTGCAATGCTGACTGCAAGTGAGAAGCTTAGAGCTGGCTCTTTATTACAGTGTCTTGTACATACTATGACAGATGAAGGTCTAGAAAGCTACCTGAGGCTGACACCAAGGTGTGTAAGCACTAGAGGGGTGAGAAGTACAGAAATGTCTGCACCCTTCCTGAAGAGATGTCTTCACCTGTGTTTTTCAGAGACTAAAGTAGTCGGCTGTTTTTTGTACTCAGATTGACTTTGCTTGGCTACATGTAGGCCCAGAAATGTAGCTCTTGAGAGACTGGGGAAAAATAATAATTTGAAAACAAGATAACAAGGCGAAAATAGGCATGATTTTAAGAATTGTAAATTTGAGTGCAAATATGCCTTTCATCTTTTAGAGATGATACCGTTTTCATATTCTTTTGGAATAAATTTTGGTTGGGTTTTTTTTGTTATTGTTGTTTGTTTGCTGGTATATGAGCTTTTTGCTTTTTATGGCATCTATGGGATCCTGATATACAGCTGTGTGGGAAAGTAGCAGTGACTCTTGGTTAAAGCAAGATTCCTATCTGTGTTTTTTTTGTCTTCAGACTTCTCAGGGTCAAAACATCTTTCTTCCTCTGGAACTACATTCTTGTGTTAGTTTCCAGCCTAGTTCTGTCCTTGGAATGAATTTGGCTATTCTATTGCAGTCAATACAAAAACTTATTCCTTCTGTTATTTTTGTTGAGATTGCTGTATTTATTTTTCCCCTAGGACAGCACGTGGACAGACACAAACTTCTCAAAAGTACCTTTGGAATGAAACCAGCTTAAACCGATGACTCGGTCACACAGCTTTTTCCAATATTTTTAAAGATCTTTCTCCTTAGGAAGGGGTTGTGTGGCTTCAGAAGTAATGATTACAGAATTGGATTTGGGCTTGAATTCGTTGCAAGGTTATAAAGGGATTATTAACAGCTGCTCCTGCTAGTTATAAATTCTGTCACAGGAGTTTGGGATTTGGCCATAAAGGTGAAAATTTCCTTTGCTAGAGTTATCTGAGGGAGACAGCCCTGGCAGGGAAAAAGGTGAGGTGGGAGCAAAAGGCTGGATTCATGTTTATCTGAATATTTCAATAGTTTGCTCTAAAGGGATGCAAAGCAGAATTAAAGCTGTCCCTCACTCCTCTGGGAAGATCAGATGGCAAAAATGCTGCTTAACCGTTCTCAAGGGAGGTGGTTGGTTGGTGAGTACTGATTCACTATGGAGTGTTTGTCTTGAATTTTGATTTGTATCTGGCCCACTAGGAAAAAGAATTGGCTGTTGTCATGGGTAGATGATAAGAATATGCAATCCTTGACTGAAACAAATATCTGTGACCTGTTTGGGAAGATGGAGAAATCAATCACTAGGTGACAAGTCCTGTGTTAGGTAGTCCCAGAATGTATCTAACTGCTTGCATAACAGCAGGGAGTAGACTCCAGCTCTGAGGTTTAAAGTGTTTACTCTGTGAAAATCCTCTGAGTTCAATTTTCTTCAGATATTTATGATCCAGTGAAAATTAAATTGTGGTAGAAGGTTTATGAAGCATGAACAGATACATAAGAGAATGCACACAGTTGGATATTCACATCTGCACATTTTCTATTAAAATCCTGATTGCCTGCTTGGGGAAAAAAAATAATTGGCTCAGAATTACACAACTGAATTTAGTTACTTGAAGTAATTAGGACAGTGTATGTGGCTTGTGAAGGGGCCACAAGGGTGACTTTTTGTATAGAATCATAGCTTCTAACTTATTAAAAGATGAAGTGTATGAAGTGCCTCCCTTGTTTTAATGATCTGCTGGGACTAGGGACTAAAGCAACTTGTGGAACCAGAACTACAACTACTGCTCTGCAGTATGATAGTGGTTTAAAAAGCACTTTAGAAATAATATTTTGAGTCTATCAGCTTACCAGCTACTTTGGAGATTGTGTACAGCTGTGAAAGAGGGGGCACACTGCTCTGCAGTGGCTTGCATAGAATGGGGTATGAAGGGGCTAAGAACATAGTTTCGTTTTCAGTACGTTTCTGTAGTTTTTTCACAGAGAGAAAACAATTTAATCCTCTGTGGCAATAGGTCCTTTTGGAAATACAGAAGTCTGGTATTAAGCCTACCTTCTGTCCTTTTCCACTTGTGGGGTAATGTGTGGTGGTTATCTGTAGTAACATCTGGGGATGTTGCAGTTCAGAAAGATTTACTTTTACCAATTTTTATTAAAAGTTTGTTGAGTGGTGGGTAGGGTTTTTCTTTTTTTTTTTTTTTTTTTTTTTGTTTTTTTTTTTTAATACTGTGTGAATTCCGCTACCTTTCTACAGTACGTAGAATGGTAGCGGAAGATAAACTGGCCTGGATTAAAAAAAAAGCCCAGTCTTTGGAGACATAGAAATGCTAATTTTGGGCTAAATTGCTAGCATATACTTTGTAGTAGACAAAAATTGTAGAGAAGTAATTTCCTAGCATTCAAGCATATATCTGAGAACACCTGTTATTATAATTCCAGCTTTATGTTCCAAGTGAATAGAACTCAATAAACATTACATTTTGTTCTCATTTTCTGTATACAGACTTCAGTTTCGATTTACATAAACTGTGTGCTGTGGAGTGTTTTTCTGCTTCCTCTGCTTGTTGTTATGTATACTTTCATGTACATGGCAACACCTTGAATAGCTTTGCTATCTCTCTGAGGCATACTGTATGAGGGCATGTATTCCCCAGATTTATTCTCCCTATGTCAATTGTTTTACTCTGTAAAGAAATCCAGTGAGCCTAAAGCAGGATATTACGTTTCATGTTAAAGATTATGACAGTCAGGTGACAAACATACGGAGCCTGTTTGTTCCATGCTTGGTGATACTTGTGTTGCCCTGATATTTTGATTTTTTGACCAAAGATTGGGTCTTTGGTCAAAAAATCAAAATATCATAAAAGTTTGTTCAGCCCATTCTGTGCTTCTGAATGCCTTGATCTAGCAATCTGTGTAGTGCTGTGACAGGCTGGGAGCCTAAGCTAGAGCATGTCTTGATTTGCATATGGTACAGATGGATAAAAATATTTGAGAATTGGTACTGCTGTATTTTCCCCCTTTCCTGCTGTTTCTGGTTGTTTGTGAATTGTACTTTCTTACTGTTTCGAGTAATCCTTAGTAATGCAAATATTAATAGGTTTAATAGCAACCAAATGAAATATGATTTTAAAACTGGATTTTAGTTTCTACATTCACATCATAATTTTGCAATTGTAACAGGGAGGATTAAAATACTGATTTGTTAGCTGTGTGAAAAAGAACTTTTGTTTATCTTGTGTTTTAAAAATGAGCATAATTAAATCATTGCTAGCCAAGAAAACAAATTATAAGTGCTTTCACTAAAGTATTTAATTTGCAGTGTTCATTTGCAAAAACCCAAGGGATAATGGGGATTGATCCTGTGATGGGTGCATAATTTGATGCTTCTGGTGCATGCAGCGCTCTCATCCTAATGACTTTCAAATGATGGAAAAAATGAGTTGTATTCATCTGCCATCGCCTGAGAATCTTGCTTGCGTGTATCAAATGCTGCAATCAGTTGAGAGGACTGATGGAAACTGACAGCACGTAATCTCATTCCAGTGAATCTGTGTGCTCCCATCAGGTTATTACTGGGTTTCTTTCAACACCTGTAGATTTTGCACTTTGATTTTCCTATTTTGTAGTCTTTCAAACTCTCCTTCCCAAACCTGTATCTCTTATGCAGACATGGACTGGTCTGTGATTGGTGTCGTGCTGTTTTGAGAGGGAGAGTTGCAGAATGGCTCTCACAGACAGAGAAAAGATCCAAAATGGAGGGAGATTCTTTGGTCATGTAGCTACCATACCATGCATGCCACATGACTGGGCATGATTTGATTAACGGGGAGGAGAACTAGGGAGAAAAGGAGTGAGAAGCCTTGTGGTCACCCCCTTTCTCCTGTGCCCTATGGAGCAAATATTCAGCCTGTAGCCATAAAATCAGAAATTAATTCATTCTGTCCAGTTGATCAGAAGTTTACTGCTGACAACTCCATATTAAATATGCTGGTTTGTAATGAAGATTGAAACCCTTTTCTTTGGCCTCTATGGCAAACTGAAGGAGAGATGGCTTGTGCTTGTCCTACAGCCCAAGCCTGTTGACAAGTAAGGGCTTGGAGATGGGGATGCCTTTGTAAGCACAGTCCATTCTCAAGGCTAAAATGATTCTGCTTCTCTTATCAGGCAGCAGTATCTGAAGCAAACAGAAAAGAGCTCCTGAGCCAGGAGGTATCTTGTATGACATGTATTCAGACAGAAATTGCTGTGACCTCTGGGTTACCTTTGCTTATGTAAGGCAGGGGATGGCTGAGCAGGAGGAGGGAGACTGCTGCCAGCCCCAGGGAGCAGTGTGGACAGGGCATACTCTGCCTGCTTCCAGTAAATTAAAAAACTTTGAGACAGTGCAGAGTGGCCTTAACTTCCTACTGGCATTGACATAACATCATATCTAGTCATCATAGCATTTATGCTGTCTGCTCAGAGACAAACTTATCTTCTTCAGACATTTCTATAGCATTCCCTCAGTCTGAGGAACTGAGGTTCCTGAACCAACACTCCAACTCATTTCCTCTGAAGATATAGTGTTTCTAAGCACTTAGCTGAAACCATTGATATATGGAGTATCACACAGTAGGAAAATACTCAAGACATCTGTTGCTTTTAATTTTTGGGGGGTTTTTGTATGTTTGGTTCATATTAACACAAAAGGAAAAGACATGCTTTTATTTCTGTTGGAGCTCTTTTGGGTGCTAGAGTTGCCCATTAACACATTTGGACTCCAGGACTCTCAGATGCCGGGTGTTCTTCAATTAGCAGGGACTCTCTTCTGCCACTGGCTTTTTTTGCTCTGTCTCTCCAAGTATGCCACTCTTGCTTCTCCTTTTCCTCCTTAACTGATATTTTTTTCTCCCTGTCACTTTACAGTAGAAGTTGTAATGTTACTGAACCACTGGTGTGCCTCTCTGTCCTTTCTGTATCAATCCAGTCATGTGGAACAGACAGAATGCCTTGAAGGTCTCAGCCTTCCCTTTGTTCTGCCTATACATCGAAATAAAGGGTGCAGGCAGGAAGGAAACTAGCTGTGCCCCCTTTTTTAGGGGGTGATCTGAACCCTGCACCTCAGGGGTTCTAGTTCTGATGCTGGCTGTCCCATTTATAACTTTCATTTCCCCACAAGAGCAATGCTTTGTGGTTGTTAAAGGAACTGGGATTTCTATAAAACAAGATTTCCCATACTGCAATATGGAAAATCTCATCTGACCCATCTGTGATGCAGGATGAGTAATGTGAATGGAATTCATGTGGAAGTTGTAACATGGTGAGGGATCCTGTGCAGTGGCAGAGAACTGAAGCATGAAAATCCTGAACTAAATGCAACAACCCATTTCTCTCCTTACATTTAATTGTCAGGGTTCTTTTTTGTTCACCCTGCTGTAGTGTTTTCAGAGAAGTGTAGTGCCCAGGCTTGGTGCAGTGCTCTTTCAGAAGCATCAATATCTACAGGTGAAGCAAATGTCTACAGGTTCAAGGTGAAGTTTGTTTTAGAATCATTGTTTGTCTGTCATTTGTTTTTCCAACAGCATGACACAGATGTATTTCTGATACTGTCTAATCTCCACATTTACTCATTTTCCATTTGTGCAACTGATACGTTGTATGTTCATATGGTATTATCATCTTATTTCAAGCCCATTTCAGTAAATTTAAACTTCTAAGTCTGTCCTCCCATGTACTTGCAGTCCCTTCCAGATGCTGTCTGTACTGTGCATAGAAAATGCACATTCTCTGTCTCAGTGTGTCAGTCGAGCCCTAAGTGAGTATCACACAATACAGCCTCTCTGTTTGGCAGCAAACCTCTGAGAAGGACGTTCTGGTTTTCTGTTGTGAAAGAGCATTAAAAAGCTGTGTATTCATTTAAGATGTAGAGCATCTCTTACTTCTGTCTTACAGAAAGTCCTTTTATCCTGTCATAGGAGGAAGAGTGGCACAATCTGTCTCTGATAAATCCACATTAGCTCTTTCCTAACACTCTGTGACCTACTGGGTGTTTGCAAAGAGAGAGCTTATTTCCTCTCCTGTTTCCATGTTTCCTGTGAGCTGAAATTCAACAGGGCCAGGCAATCTCTGATCAGTTAGCATTATTTGTTGCTCTCACAAAGACAGAAAATTTTCTGCTGAATGGAAGTTCCCACACTGAGTCTGTCTCTTATGTGGTGGTAACTATCATCTATTTAATTTCTATTTTCACAGCATTTTTATAGACACTGTGTTGTCTATCTATACTTTTGATGGAAAATTTCTGTCAAACTTCCTTTCAATGATCACTGCTGAATATACAGTCCTTTATTAAGAGAATTACTATAGCAGTGGAAATTGTGGTAGTCTGCTTTCCGAAACAGTGGGAGTTAGAGAGCAGAGTCCTGTCTCTGACTCAAAAGCATTGATCTGCCTGTAGCTGTTATTACTGGGAGATTGAGATACATCAGCCCAAATTCACTCCAAAGAATTTGAAGCTTTTAAATGACACCTTATTTCTCTTTGTACAGAATATAGAGAGTGTCTGGGATAGATATTTAGGTGCCACAGATTAAGAAAACAAGTCAGCTGGATGAACTTGGGCAACAGGGAGCAAGTAAATGCACTTTGCATTTAATTATTTACTGCATGAATTGATGCAGTCACTTAATCTCCTGCAAAAAACAAGGGGACCTCACTAAAAATGGAATGGCTGAGAAGGACTCCTTTTGGTTACAATTGTGATTTCCAAAATGCTGAGATTAAAAGACAGGTTGATAAGGCAACTAATTTAGGTTGTGATGTAAACTGCACTAAAATTAATGCACAGACTGCAACTTCAAGAGAGCTGAACTGAGCTCTGAGAGATAAAAGAACTCACTAAACACAGAATCAGAGAATATCCTGAGTTGGAAGGGACCCACAAGGATCATCGAGTCCAGCTCCTGGCCCTACACAGGACTATCCCCAAGAGTCACACCATGTGTCCAAACACTTCTTGAGCTCTGTCAGGCTGGTGCTGTGACCACTTTCCTGGGGAGTCTGTGCCAGTGCCTAACCACCTTCTGGGTGATGAACCTATTTCTAATATCCAGCCTAAACCTTCCCTGGTGCTACTTCAGGCCATTCTCTTGAATCCTGTCACTGATCACCACAGAGAAGAGACCAGTTCCTCCTGGAACAGCACCTCCTGTTCCCTTCTCAAGGAAGCTGCAGACTGCAGTAAAGTCTCCCTTTAAGTCTCCTCTTCTCCAGGCTGAGCAGACCAAGTGACCTCAGCCGCTTCTCATACGGCTTCCCCTCAAGGCCCTTCACCATCTTCATTGCCCTCCTTTGGATGCTCTGTAGTAGTTTAATCACAAGACACTACAGAATATTTTTCTTGCTGTTTAAAACTTTTATTTAGTTTAAAAATTTCAAGTCTTTTTCTTAAATAAAAATATGCCTATGGTGAAATGCAAATGGTCTGATTACAGCAGAGGAGGAGTTAATGAAAGCTTTGTCTGTTCTCATCTTTCCTCAAATTTTCAGTTTAAGATTTTTTCTGTATTTGAACCTGACCAAATATAATGTCTTTTGACCTTTACCTTAATTTTTTATCCCATTCATATCTCGCTCAATTTCAGCTTGCTAGTTTTGGGGGAGAGACTAATCACAGAATCAGGTGAGCTGGTGCCTCTCTGTCCTCCTCCTGCTCGAAGCGGGTCTTATTAGAGCAGGTGGTTTGGGCAGATCAATGTTGGATTTTGAGTATCTCCAAGGATGGAGGTTCCATGGCCTTTCTGAGAATCCCATCCCATTGCCTGGCCAAAACAGATCTCTGTTGAGCAGATGACATCCAAAACAGCTCTGAAAGCACCGTCATGATCTCGGTGGTTGGACAAGTATCCTGGGTGTCCTCTAGGAACAAGCAGGCATTCATAATTCTAGAGAGACCTTATGTGCAAGAGATACTCCATCCTACCTAGGGGTTTTTTTGATAACCTCGGTTAGGGTTTAACTGGTATGTACACAAAGTGATCTTGTTGGAATTTTTCAAACAGGGAGAAAACCTAGCCTCAGCTTGACCACTCTATCTCCCATTCAGTTTTTCTAGCTAGATTTCTTTGTTGGCTGCTACAGAGCTTGCTATTAAGGAGCTTGCTATTGATCTTTTGGATCAGTGAAGAAGATTCCACCAGATCTTTTGGTGGATGTGGAGCTATCCGAGCTGACTGCTGAGTTCTTTACCTCGAACCAGTCATACTGTCACTTCTGTGAGTGTGTTGGATACTGATTTGGTAGAAAGCCAGTCTGTGTGCAGGCAGGAGGGGAATATCACCTCCTGTAGCCTTCCAGCAAACATTTGGGACTGAAAACTACCATGGTACTAGCTTCCATCTCTGCTGACCTGCAAAAATCAGTTTGAGGAGACCAGAAAAGCCCAGAGGAACAGTAAGGTCTAGGAATTAAAGGTGACTCTATTTTGCTGACCCCCTAGGGCTTGCTTCTTACAAGATTTGCCCTTCTGATTTCTTGAGGCTGGGCACACTTTTCAGAGATGGGATGACAGATAGCTGCCTCCTCCCTTCCCTGCTAGGATATGGCAGTACAGCAGCTCATACTTGGAGGGATGGAGGCTGCTTTTTTCCTCTTGGAGCCTCCTGGAGATATGTCAATAAACCACGTGCATTGTGTCATGGGAAATATTAAATGCTGCAATGTTCTTAAAAGATTAATTTTTTTTCCCTTGGTAAACATTATATGAATATTAAATAAAATATTAGCTTAACAAGTTGCATGTATTACTAGCAGCATGCACTCACAGGGATGCTCATTGCACTGCTGGTTTTAAAGGGTCTTGTTTTTAAAATGGTAAAAGTTGCTTCTTGTATTTAAATACCATTTCTAGTTTCTCAGTCTCTGGGATAATATTATTATTGAGACCCATAAACCAGAGGAAAAAAACTTTAAAAGCATACAATCTAACATCCCCTGGTTGTTTTTTTAAAGCAAGGTTTTCAATCCTGGGGGATTCGTAGTTTTTAAAAATACTGAAATTCTGTTTTGACTAGACTTGCTCTGCAGCCTTGTACTTTCTATAGCCATTAAAACCAGCCTCAGTTTTGGTCTTAAAACTTGAATGTTAATACTGCTAATTAACTTTTGGCATGGTAAAATGGCAAGATTATTAAAATGTTTTTTAGTTTTGTGCCCCTGTGTTGACTGATTGGATTGTTTGGATGTCACTAGGCTACTTATCTATAGCAATACTATGAACAATGCACTATAAGCAGGGGAGGTGATTCCTGGCTGCTTAGCTAGAAGTTCAAATGTTAATTTTTGTTAGTGTTTAAATTGAATGAAAGCATCATTTTGTTCAATTCTTCAGTATTCCAAAGAAATCAATTACACAAGTGCAATTGAGGCAACAACCTTAATCTCTCCTTTTATATACAAGTTGACAGTGCCAGTATTAGCTTGCAGTCTTCCTGACTTGTTTATGAATGTTGTACATTGCTTTGCAGTCACTTAATAAAATTAAATTTCCTGAACTGGAGAGAAACTGTTCAATTATTTTTAGAATAAGAGCCCAGATATCCACAGCATGGAGATAAGTCATATTTTATAAAAAAAAATCCTCAGTTGAAGGATCTATTTTGCAAAAGATCCCCTAATGGAGATAGTGTTTAATCTTTCTATTGTCTCTGGATTTTATGTACATGACTGAGTTCATGATTCAACACACACGCACCATTACCACCCTTGCCCTCTTAACCACCCCGTGCATTAAAAACCCAATACTTCCTGACAGGGAAAAAAATTAGGAGCAATTCTTCCCTCCTACCAGAGATCTTTCTTATAGACTGATGTTCTTCCTGCACCAGAACTCAATAAAAGAACTTTTTTTTTTTTTAAGTCTAGTTCAAGAACTTGACCATTTGTATTGATTTTTACCTTGAGAACTGTGTGTAAAACTTGGGATCAGCTAGAGAATTTGTTCTGTTGGGTCATTCTGTCATGATTTAATTGCTGTGGAGCTCTTCTTGCCTCTGTGAACAGAGCCTGCAAAATCTCCAGGGCCTTTGTACAGTCTTCATGACTATGGTGTTTATTAGAAATGGTATTTGGCTGCTCAACAGCCTGCGACTGAGATAAGAGTGGAGTATCAGCCCCTGTAATATCATTTTGATTTTGTACCTCCTATTTCTACCCCAGCAGCCAGGGCAATGCTCATGTCTGGAACTTTTCTAGTCCCTGCAGCTTTCTGCCCTCCCAGGTTCAAAGTATATTTTAGATCTGGCTTCAGGCCCAGTGGGTCTAAGACTGAAGGACTCCTTGTGGGTTTTTCAGTGACTGAAGGAGGACATTGATTTAATGATTCTGGTTTGCTAGATATATGGGGATATTGCTGCATGTTAGAAGTTAAAAATAGGTTTTAAGTTTGGGTGGGTTTTTTTTTGAGTTACATTTCTTAAGGTTGCCTACTAGTAATAGGTTTTCATGCAGATCTAAGTTCTATATGAGTAAACTGAAGAAGACCGTGATGCTATCATTGATGGTCCATGCTTTGGTATTAATTGGCAGTTGTCTTAAGTATTTAAGAGAGAGTGTTCTGCACCTGAGTTAATATGCACCTGACAGAAAACAGTGCAGAGAATGTATTTACAGGAAAAACAGCTAAAATTATTTATAAAAAGGGAAATTTAATGAAGTGAAAAACAGATTGAAAGTACTGGTGAGCTAAGCACTACTGGTATGTTGTAGCTGTCCCTCAAATTTTCCTCATTAGGGGGCTATAGTTTGGTGCAGGTTTGTGATCAGAATACCAAGCAGTGCCCTCAGAAAGCGGATCAAAAATCTGTAAATCTGCTTTTAAAACATGCAGAGAAAGGCACAACAAAATCATCCTCCTTTGCTGTATCTGTAATAAATAATAAAACTGGAATGGAGCAGGATGATAAAAAGACTAAATGAATGTTCTTAATGAATGCCTGTGTACAGACTTTAAAATAATTTGGTGGAAACAGAAAAGTTCGGAGGTTTACTCTGGCTGCTATTTTGCAGTTCAGACTGGCTGATGAATACAATAGTCTTGCTGGCCTTAATATTCATTAATTCAGATCATGTCAGTCATTATCTGTTCTTTTTACTCTTCTTTTTTTAGAAGAGGTGCTCATGTATTTGATCAGTTCTTAGTGAGGTGGCTCCATTTCATTTCTCAGTATAATTGCAGTTTGTGCACATCCGCAAGTAGCGATTTTGAGTTTTGCTTTTTATTGTTTCTTGTTCCAGTAAATCAGTCATAGAAGAAAATGTGGAGTCATCTGAGGGGAAGATCTAAGGAGCCTGCTGGGCTATCTTCAAATCAGATATCTAGCAGACTGGCCTGGAAAAAACAACACCATCTGGATATGGAAAGAACCCTTAAGATGTTTTTGCATCACAGAAGGTTATTGACAGGGTAAATGTGCAGCAGTAAAAACCTGCCAGAAATCTGTGAGCTGGTCCATGTGCTTTCCAGCAGCAGTGGGTGTTAAAACTTCCTGGACTAACAGCCTGCAGCTGTACCTTAATTAGCTCCCCATGAATTTCAGCTCTCTCTGAAGTTCAGTTCCTAGATGTTAGGACTACTTGGGGAAAAAAACTCCTTGTTTGATTTATTATTTTCAGTTCCCTGGTATGGATCTCTCCCAAAAGTTTTTCATTGTCAATAGATGAAACATAGCGTTTTATCCAATCTAAACTAGTGATAGCTTACAAAGTATGTATTTAGCCATCTAAAAAGATCAGCTATTTTAACTAAAACTGTTTTTAAAGCCAAAAGACTAAAATTTCTGCTCATGATGGTTACCAGACTTTTCCCTAGCAGATGTTAAAACCTCTTCTAAGGAATAAGCCTTTGGAGAGTTGCATTCCACCACTAACCTAGTAGAAGCACAGATGATACTTTAGGTTGGTGTGGCAAAGGCAGTGGGTGTCACATTTAGCCTGATTACTTATTCAGTATGGATAGCTATTACTTACATGAAGATGCTTGGGAATGGGCTTTGGAATAAAGGGCAACTAGAATAATGTGTCTGCTTTTAGCTAGAACCAGCTGCCTCATCAAGTCCACTCCTGTGATCAGTGCTTGTTACTCATTTTAAGGTATAAATCGGTATTTTAGCACCAGTACAGCTAGTGGGACTGTTTTTTCAGAAGCTCTCTCTCCAGGCCTGGAGGAAAAAATTGATCTCATCCCTCTGATTGAAGGAAAAATTATATTGCATCCTGCTATTCACCTGCACTCTCTCAGCACACTTCAACAACTGTCTTGGACTTGGGGAGCTGTAAAGGATGCTTTCAGTGTGTTCTGTTAAGCAGAACTCCTTCCAGGAGCTAACCAAATCTAAATCAAAATGTGGTGAAAGTGAAGTTGAAAGAAAAATGGCTTAAAAGCCAGCCTGTGCTGTAATCACTCTGTGAACCTTTCCCCTCTCATTTGAGTTCATTATCCTAACCTGAGGAAGCTTAAAATCAGACTGAGTGCAGATGTTATCAAATACGACTCTGCACTCTGTATTCAGAGCTCTGTGCCGCCTCCTGACTCTGCTCCATTTTTAGCTTTGGAATAATGTAGCACTCGCATGATTTATTACACAAAACATTCTGGCAGCAGAAAGGATCAAGAGTAGGTGGAGCCATTATAGCTGTTATCTAATTCCTTTTGAATGTTAGAGAGTATTAAATAAAAAAAAAAAAAGTTTTTTTATGTGTGCTCCAGGGTTTCCATTTTGTGTTGAAAAAGGAGTGGATTATCTAATAGCTAGTTGACCCTCCCTAAACAAGGTAAGATCCAAATGCTGGAAATCAAAAGCAAGCACTCCCAGTTATCCTCAGGAGAGGCAGGGTGTTTAACTCCCTTAAGTGTGACTACAAAAGAGAATTCTCTGGAGGGTAGCCTGGACATCTTCCTTACCAGCCTGTGCCTGCTTTTGTGAGAGCAGAGGTGGTGCTGGAGGAAAGCAGACGCTCCCTCCTATGTCTCCTCCTGGTGTGTGACTCCCACAGCAGACTCGCCTGGATCTACCAGGATCGTGGTGTGAGGAAGGAGGAGGTAGGTGGGGACAAACTTGTACCTTTTTAAGAAGCCTCTGCAGGCTGCAGTGAATAAAGGACAGCTAAACATGGGAGCATGGGAAGTACTAGCAGCTGTCAAAAACCTCATGTTCAAGCACAGGATTGTTTTTTCCCAGTTGAGAAGACAGCTTGTGTTGGATGATGCAATGGGCCACTTGTCATGAGAACAGGGAACAGTCATAGTCCTAATCCATATCTGTGCGTTAGGTAGTGGGATCTAGGAGAGGAAAGTGTCACCATCTGAAATATCCTCAGCAAAGAGATAGCCCTGCAGCCCCTCTCCTGCTTCATGTCCTCTTGTGTTGGATTTTGGTGACTTGAGGAGACCATGTATCACACCAATGAGCTGTGTACAGTACAAGTGCCAAACGTGGCAGAGGGACCTGACAAAAGAGGGGTGCAAGGGGGAGGCAGCATGAGCCTTGCACTCAGTGTGGTGAGTAAGTGCTGTGTCCTCATGGTTCAGCTCATGCAACCCACAGCATCTCTCGGATGCATCTAATGCAGAGAGCAGGAATGAACTGGCTGTGAATAATAGATCTAGAATATTTTGGGAAAATAGCACTATAAAAAAGTCAAAAAAGATGAGCTGGTGGTTGCACTGCTTCAGTAAAGCTTGCTGTGCAGTGCAGAAGCAATGAAGATTGTGTTAGTCTTTTGTTTGATCAAAAAGTGCATTAATAAAATTATTTGGTTTATTCTTTTGCTCATTCTGCTAGCCTGAGAAGAAGACATGGGAGAGCTTTAGGCATCTCCAATCTGCAAGCACTCTTGTCTGTTCAACTTTAATCCTGATTGTGTGTGACTGTGTAGGGAGGAGGAACAAAGGCTTTATTTTTCTTTCATTTGCCTTAGTAACCTTGCAATGAAAAGTCAAACCAGTTTACATCTTTTTATAGGATTTTAATGTAGTTTATAAAGAAAAAGTACATAATTGGAAAAAGAGCAAACCTAGGTCCTCCTTGCAGTTTCTGGTTCCTGCAGAATCTCCAGCCTGTTCAGTGATATCCAGCTATTAAAATTCATCCTGGAAACATTGCCCACATGTCTTTGGTCAGAAAAAGCAGCCTTCAGAAACACTGTAAGCACCTCAAGCCCTCCTGCACCTTCTGCCCATTCTAGACAGGTGGGGTGAGTGCATGCTCATGCAGTGCAAGAGGCTTTGCATTCATGAAAGAGGAGGAGTCATCATCTAGTTTGGAGGAAGGCTCTCAGGCTATCTTTAGCAGACAGACGACTGCTGGGTTGAACTTATAGAAAAAGAAACAACCTTCTTGTCTGACTTCAGTGTTGTTGAGGTCCTTGCTGCTCAGCTTATGCTTTCACTTCTCTCCAGGGATAACTCCTACAGCTGCTACAGGAAGGCAGAAACCATCTACCTCTCCAAGTTAATGGTACCTACTTAACCCTTCTCACCTTGTTGGGAGAAATTTATCACTCTGGAATGCTTAAGGAGCACTGTTGGCTTCCTAAGTAAAACTTAACTGTGTTTAGATAATGCTGTTATTTGCTTTTCCAGCCAGGACTAGGTGGTCAGCTATGGTGGCAGTCTATGAGTAAAGCTGTTTTCCAGATGCTCAAGCACTGTAGCTTGAATTATGTCTTCTGCCCTCTTCACTTCCACAACAGCAAGCTGTGCTGTGCCTATGCTAAACAAGTAGTAGTCAGCCTGCAGGGGTGACTGTTAACGTAGGATGGAGTATTTGTGTTCTAAATGTCAAGAGTTTGGCAGTAATAACTACCAGTGATTAATTAGATGACATGAGCTGTATGTGATAATATCAGTATTTACTGGAGTTGTTGTACTTTTGAAGTTTATGAAAGATCAGAAAATAGGTTAATCAGTATTTTTGTAGTTCTTATTTGCAGCTCTTACTGTAACCACCATTGTAGTCATGTCATTCAGTGTTAAGTAGTCATGCAAAGAGTGGGGAGTTGGACTCGATGATCCTTTTGGGTCTCTTCCAACTTGATATTCTGTGATTCTACATAACTTACAATTATCCTTCATTTTGGAAAAACAGGGAAAGACTTGTATTTGCAATGTTCCAAATATATTTGTCATGTTCCTCGGTAATCTCTTGTTTTGCAGGGGATAGTTTTAGTTTTCATTGGTCAAGTTAGCTGTTGATTCAGCTTATGACTTTAGTATCATATACTTGTGAAAAGTTGGCCAGGAGATCACTTTCACTGTTGCTGACTCAAATGCCCACATACAGAATTCAGTGGTATAAATGAGTTGTATAAATTTATGGACAGTCTTTGCCTGTTTTAGCAAGTATTAATTTTTAAAGCAAATTAAATCACTAAAAGTTGCCATCTTCCTTTCTTTAAAAGTCATATGGTTTTCTTTTCTGATATAATAGCCAGGATACTCTACATCATACATGTATTCTTATTGTATTGACTGTAAGAGAAGACAACAGATTATTTCAAAATAAGACTTTCTTCTGGATTTAGTGACTCTTTAGATTCTGAATAGCAGCTGGGAATGCAGTAACCTGCCATTTCAATGCTGCAGTTCTTTTGCAGAATAGAAGACATGACCTGAAAGTGGAACAAGTTTTATTTCTCATAATTATACCCTGACTGCGTGGTCATCTGTACCAAATATATTTTGTGGCTAGGGGAAGGCTGATTTTTGTAAAGCAAACTTAATTAGGAATAGGAAGAATTTACGTGAGCAGCATATGCAGAGAGAGAACAGAAAAGAGCTGACATTATGGGGGTAAGAGCTGGGAAAACTGAACTGGGAAACAATACCAGAAGTAGGAAACAAACAGACAAGCACAATACATTTTTTAAAATGTGTTTTTGGTTATGGGGGGTTTTCATTGTTGTTGTTTGTTGTTTTGGTTTTTTTAATGTGCTAAGCAGCACAATGTTGGGAGTTGGGCAACCCAGTGGGAATTCCTGCTCTATTGTGGTGTATTTTGGGACTGACTGCCTGGCCCAGGGTACTCCTTGCCTAACTACAGGTATCTGAATCTTAAACAGGGACAGCCCAGGTCAGTCACCTAATAGCCAATGGCAATCAAAGGGTTTTAAATATACAAAAACCACCATGTAGTGATGTAAGTAAGACAATTTACAGCCTGTTTAAAAGAAGATGATATATAGCCTTTAAATGGTGTAGAAAAAACACACACAAGATCGCCCAAATTATGAGGTAAAGGGAATGTGTACGACTGGTTTTCTTCTGGGACTGCAGGATATTTTTCTTATTATTGGTATCTGAGCATCAGGCTCCAGCTCATTGGTGAAAACCTCAGGCATCTCAGGGGTACTTTGAAAGAAGGCCTCCTGCTAATGCTTTAAGTGTGCCCTCTCTTCTCTGCTCCATGGTGGGATCCCCAGGGAACATTTCCTCCCTCTTAGATATTGCTGTCATTAGTCTCTGTTGATATGTTAGCAAAATAGATGTTGCTTCTGACAGTGTGGGACTGTGCAGTGTTTGTACAGTTTGGAGTCTGGTGGGATCTGTCTCTGAAATACACTGCAATGCTGTACGTGGGAGCACACAGGTAGAGAGGCCCAAAGACAGATCCTAGACAAACTCATTTTTGTTGGTTCATCTATCCTCTGTAATAAACTAGGATATTTCATGACTGTTGTTTGTTGAGCACACTGTGATGGTATTTTGCACTTTTTCCCACACTTTTATTTCTTCAAATGCAGCTCTCCTGTGGTACCACACAGAACAGTGTCCTGACAGGACCAGGTGATCCTGTCAGAAGGCTGCAGAAAGCTCAGGTTCCACAAAATGATATATCATCATGCTCGCGTTTTAAAGATAGCCACTCAGGGATTAAATGCATGGGCTTCAGTATCTTAGACCAGCTTGTGTTCAAGTGACTTTCATTCTTATTCAGTGTATCAGGTAGGAATAACCTGGGAAGTCAGTTCCAGAAGATGGCTGTATGGTGTGGTTTAGTAGTTTTCTCTGTGTGTGCCTGTGGGCTGGAACACAGGGAGACTTGGGCTTGCCTTCCATGTTTCATCCACTCATGTATATGTAGCTCCCCATCTGTATAAGGATCTCAGGACAAGAGGAAATTGCCTCAGGTTGCATAAGGGCTGTCGAGCACTGGCACAGGCTGCCCAGGGAAGTGGTTGACTCACCATCCCTGAAGGTATTCAAACAAATGTGTAGATGTGGCTCTTAGGGACATGGTTCAGTGGTGGACTTGGCAGTGTCAGGGTAATGGTTGGACTTGATAATCTTGGAGGTCTTTTCCAGCCAAAATGATTCTATGATTCTAAGAGTAGAGGTAGTGCACTGCACCTGTAGTAAGGGGTCTTTATCCAGCATTGTGGATGACGTGCTGGGGCTCTCCTACATCTGCCATACAAGAGGGAATGCTGCAAAGTCTCAGTTCTTTCTTAGGTCATCCATTAATTTTCTTTGTAGAAGGAGATTTAAGAAACAGTGTTTCAAATCCACAAAAAGGGATCATTAACCATAATAGTGGAAAATGCAGCATGTGTGTTAAAAGCAGATAGGTAAAGGAGTCTCTGAAATCCTTAGAGAGAAACTAACTTGACTTGTGTTTGAACTTATAAGTAATCCATTGTAATACCATCATCACAGCAAATAGCAGTGAGCAATTTCTCTTGGCTTCCTCTGACTTAACATGGTTACTCTTGAGAACACTGAGACTGTAGCATTTACTTTCAGTTCAGTTTTGTCAGTCACTCCATCTGAAAGGCAGCAGCTCCCATCTGGCTTTGGAGCCTTGTCCATAAAACTGTACATCTATTCATACCTCTGTGGGAGATAGAGGTATGCTGGGTTATTCTCTAGCCTTCTACTACCCAAAATTGAGATTAATGTAATTATTTAAGTCACAAATACCAGCATACTGGAAATTTTACCTTCTCCTTGCTTATGCCCCTTGGAGAATCTGTGTTGAAGAGTGAATTACATTTAAGAGAGTAGGAGGTTGGACCACAAAGCATGAGCTGCCTGCCCAGAAAGGACAGGAATTGATTCTTGCATCTTCTGTCTATCCTAGTGGGGTAAAAAAATCCTGAATGGAGGCCAATCTTAGTGCAGATCATAACCAGGCCTGGGATTTGCTTCTTCTATAAACTCCTGAGGTCAGTGTTTGTTCATGAGGCTCAGAAGAAATCATCTCTCCACTGCAGGGATTCCTGAATGACTTCTGTGTCTTATATGGTGCAGGCCTTGTGAATTTACACCTGTCCTAAGCTATAGAAAGCACTGCTTTTTTCTTGTTTTCTGGTTACAGGCTTCAGGCAGTGTTGTATGTAGTTTAGATGACTTGGCCAACTGATTGTAGCATTTGTTAAACAGGGAGGCAGAAAGAGAGAAGTTTGTAAGAGGAATGGAGTCCACCTTTTGGAGAAGCAGGATTTAGTTGATGTTGCTAATAATAGTGATTTTTTTGCATTCCTTGTCCCTGAAAAAATTTTCTCTGCAGTTTTCATTATTTGAAAGAGTGGAAACAGAAAAGTATGGGCACTTGTGATCCTTCCAGACCATCAATACAGTACTTTGATCCTTTGCCTTCTAGATAAACAATTTCTGGAAGGTAGTGGTAACTGTAAGCACTTATAATTTATCAATATGACATGCTATGAAAGTGTTCAGACTACATTAAACATCTCTTGTTTCTAAATAGTCTCTGATTATGGGGTTTTTGTTTAATTTGGGTTTTTTATCTGTGGTAGCACATGAAGGTACCCAAAACCTTGAAGAAATTTGATTGGATCTTTGTCTTTTAAATACCAAATTATATAAAGTGACTTACTTCCTGTTTTTTCTCAGTTTTATGACTATTGCTTTTAGAGATAGGTGTGTCTCTGTGTAGTGGCATGGGTTGGTGTCATTACCTCCAAAAACAACCTCTGCCATGCACCCTTGGCTTTCACGCACCGCTAAGCTGAAAGTTACGCACAAGTACTTGACGTGGAAAATAATAGCATACATGGCCTGAGGAAAAAATGAATAATATTTTTTCAGAATTGGAACTAAGATTAAAGCATTTTGGTTACTTTCTTATGTCTTTTCTAGACTGGATTCCATTTCATGATCCTTTTGCCTTTACAAACTGGTGGATTTTAGGTTAGAGATGTTAAGAGATAGAGAAAAGCTGCTGGATCATATTCTTCATCACTATGAGTTCACTGTGAATTTTCCTATGGTATTTGTGACTCTTTTCACATTGCTTCAGCAAAGAAGCCTTCATCAGCTGCCTAAGGACAGAGTCCCACATTTTGGAAGTGCTTTTTCCCCCAAGGCTCATGCTCCCTCTCTCAGTTGGAACCCTCACTCTTAGTTACATTCTGTGCTGACAGATTGCACTACATCTCATTTGGAAAACTTGAGGTGACCTTTGAGGACATGATATTATTGCATCTCCATGGAGTTTGTTTCTTGGTTTTATCCCCTTCCCTTTCTCAGGCTAGCACAGGTCAGGGTCTGCCCTTGCTGCTTAAAAAAAGCAGTTGCCTTGTGCATTGGAGAGAGGGTGAGTTCTGCTTTGGTTTTCCAGCAATACTTGCCAGAAATGAAAACCTGTGTACCAGCTATGATGCTTTCCTCTTGTATTTCCATCTTCTGGGCAAGGTGAACTCCTAGCAGCACAGAGGGGAGAAGAAGGGATCACACTCCCAACTAAATGACCTGCATTCCTTCTGACAGTAGAAATAACTGCTGCTGTTATCATTGCTAATTTTAATATAAATATAACTTTTACTTGCATGTTTTAAAGAGCAGCAGTAGGATCAGGCATTAGGCCACAGCTCTGCAAAGAGAGCCACTAGATTATGTTTTGTGTTCAATGCATTGTGCCAGGCACAGTGTCTTGCCCTAGACTGGAAATGCCACTGTGTTGTAACTAACAAGTAATAAGATCTAACCAAAATTGTTTCATTACTTTAAGAGTCAGACCCTTTACTGGGGGGTTTGTTAATTGACAAACATGTTGTTCAGCTCTGCCTTTCCATTAAGAAGCCTGCACCAGGCTTCTCTGTGTCTTTGTACTGAGATGGAGACTTGAAGTTATTACTCATCATAATTAAAAAAAAAAATTAGACAAATAAGTTGGACTTCTGAGCTTAATACCTTGTTTTAGGATTCTCTTCACTGCTGCAAGCAAGATAATGAGGGATTTCCCATGCTGGATGCAGCCTGTGTCTCTAGGTGACAGGAGAGGCAGGAGGCAAAGGGAGGGTGAAATGGGTCAGCAAAGCTTGGCTTTGACTTTACAGTCCTTGCAGGCACACAGCTGCTCTGAGTGTGTTGGTACTCTCTGCCTTGGCCACCTGAGACCACCTTGCTTGTGCCAGGGGCATGTTCCAGAGCACTGCGAAGTTAGTTTTAGACTTAAACACAGCCATAATACTCTGAAAATGGAAATTCCCTTCCTGGTCCTTACACACATTTCTGGTGATGGGTGATGTCTGGGGCAAGTTGTTTCTCTCCCAGTTTCTAAAGAACTACGAAAATACTAATTTTCCACCATCTTTCTATGTTTCATAGAATCACAGAATGGTTTCCACTAGACCACATTGCTCAGGGCCTCATGCAGTCAGGCCTTGAGCACTTCCAGGGAATGGGCAAAGACGTGTTTTCCTCCCACAGATGTTCTCTCAGGGTCTTTAGAACAATTCTGCATTTTACTGGGTATAATATTTGCTTCAACTTTGCAAAATGACACTTAATCCACACCAATGTCCTCTTGTGAAGCTGTAACAGCAATGCACTTCTCAAGAGTTTTCCTCATGAGTAAGAGGGGCAGTGAGTCTGACTGAATTGCTAGGCTTGTATATGGAACATGCTGTATTAATTTCTGGTTCCAGAAATGATTTTGAACAGCTTGGAAATTTTTTTTTTCCTGTTTTATGAATAAATCCTCCTTTGACAGAGGAACATTACTTTTCTACATTATCAGTACTATGATTCCCAACAGGGAAGAATGATGCACAGAACTCTGATGATTTCAGAAGGCTAATTAATTACTTCATTATACTATATTATACTATAACTGTATTACACTATATTACACTAACAAGAACTATCACTAACTAGAAAAGCCCGTGACTCTCTGCCGAGAGTCCCAACACAGCTGTGGATCCAATTCGTCCATGAATCCAAACAACCATCACCAGAATCCAATCAAGCAATCACTTCAGGTAAACAATCTTCCTAACACATTCCACATATGCAAAACAACAGGAGCAGATAAGAATTGTTTTATCTTTTTCTCTCTCTGCTTCTCCAGGAAAAAACCCTGAGAGAGAGAATTATGTCTCTCTGTTCAGAGAATGTGAATGCCACACTATGTGATGTTTTTCCATTCAGTTTTTATCTTCCATTCTGATCCTAGGTTTGTATCTCTTTACATTTATTAATTGGAGTAAGTGGACACTGATTTGATGGGTTAGTCTCTTCTATTAGTGTAACCTGACTCTCCAACAATAAACTGGATAGCATAGAATATTGTTTTTCACCTAGGAGATATGAAGTGGAATGAAATGAAAGTAAATGGTGCCTTGTAGTGTTTGTATTTCATAAATCACATTTCTTGCTCTGCTAGCTATGAGTCCCCTCATGTCTTGAGAGATGATTGCTGCAGACAGTTTTGAGTGTGATTTGAGGGCAGGCTATAGCCCAAGTCCTGACCACAGCTGAGGGAACACCACACTCTCTTCTAACAGTGGTCTTGGCATACAAGAAAAACATCACAAAGTTCATTTTTTTCCTGTTTCAGCAGTAGATAGGACCACATAAATAATTTCTGCTTATGAGAATTGCTACACTAAATTAATGCAAATGAAATCCCATAGATTCAAGAATATTTGCAGGACAGTGGTCAAAAGGAAAATGGCTCTGGCTCCACTTACAAGATGCAAATATCCTACTTTGTAACAAAAAAAAATGGCTTTAATTGAAGCATGACTTTCACTGACAAGTTCTGATTTTGTTTTCAATGTATGCCATTGTGCTCAATGAAGGGAGAAGATTTCCACGAGCAGAATTCAAATGTATTATTTTAAATTCATGTAATGGAAAAAGTCCTGTTAAATACAGAAAGGACCACAAGACATATTTCAAATTTTAGTGGGCACAGGAAGGAGGGTAAGGTAAGCATTTCTTCATTATTTATCTACTTTTTCGTATTATGACTAGTTCCAACTGTACTCTATTTCCTTTCTAATTTTTTAGAGTGCAGGTGTAGTTACATTCTGTACAAGTGATATTTTGGGGCAAATAGCAGAATCGCTGATGTCAACTGTTTGAAAACTGATACTGATCCAAAGAAAATGGCTTTCCTCATTCATCTTATATTGATTCTTGAGCTGTTGGATGTACTGAGATCCCATTTGACATATTGTCCAGGAGAGCTAAAAACTTTCAAGTTTGGCATTGTTATTTTTCCACTGACAGGGGATATGTTCATCTGATGACACTGATCTGGATACTGGGCCAGAAGTTATGAGAGCTGGAATAGTGTGTTGGAAGGATTTATAATAATAAGTTTACAATTCTTTAAATGTCTGAGTGAAGATGATAATTCTGAATATCTGACTTGAGCTGAATTGTTTGTCTAGAATTTGAGGGGGAGGAAAAGGGTTAATCTATTTTGAGGGCAAGATTGAAGCAAATAGTTTGGTCCTCTCTGTTTGCTGGACTTTGACAGTAGGCTGGTGGGTAGCTAGGACATGGTCTCTTTTGAGGAAAAAGAATAAAACTTTTTGTAATACATGACAAAAATAGTTTTTGTTCTTGTAAGAATGAAGGATGTGGCATGTGACTGTGATTGTTTTGCTTCCTATCTGACAAGCTTGGGGAACGGATTTGGCTCCCAAATTTGCCTTCAGACTCCCCTCTGCTCTAAACACGAATCCAGAAACACAAATATCCATTCACCCCTTGTCCTTTGCTGGCCTATGTGTTAAGAAATTATCCACATAGTGCTGGTGAGTCTCTATTCCTATGGGGGCAGCTAGAGATGCTGGCTACTGAGAGACACAGCATGCTGTGCTAGTGTGCCTAGCTGGAAGGGGGAGGGCAAAGATGCCTTTTCTTTGGGCATGCAGTTACCTCTAGACCAGGTTTGAATGGAAAAGGTGAATGGGTGGGAGCCTTAATTCTGGGAAAAGCTGAAGCATAAAAAAATGTTTGAACAACTTAGGTCAGAGCTGACAATCACCAAGACTTCCCAAATATAAAACATGGAAATTCAGTAGGCCACACTACTTCTGCTTTCCAGAGAACTTTCTGTCTCCTTAGAAAATTTATGTAGAAGAAATGAGTGATCCAACTGGAAAGCATATTGATTAAAGATGCATTTTAAATGTATTAAGTGCTATGAAAGTATGAAGTTCTGTGCAGAGTGAAACCAAAATTGGTGGATATTATGGTGCTGTTATTTGTATATCTCATTTTCCCTCCTCTGAAAGCATACCCTGCAATTTTCTAATGCATTTACAATAACTTTAGGAAAGCTTGAGAACTGTGGGATTCTGATGATCCCACAGTAACGCCCTTGCAGAAGTGCAAGGTACAGGGGCTGGAAAGTGACATTATAAAATAAGAAAAACACAGCTGAAATGTTAGATGGATAGTAATGACAAGTGCCATTTTCTTCATTCAGGTGAATGCAATAATTTTTAACTGTTGTCCTTTTTTTCCATATCCTTCAGCATCCACTAAAAATACTGCTTTGGTGGGGTCCTCTGACCAAGTTCCGTGCAAGAGTAAGCAGAAGTCCAGGACATTTTTTTTTGCTCTGGGGAGCACAGCAGGTCCTGCTCACCTTGGCAAGAGCAAGTGGCTTTTCAACACATATTTTATCTTGCTGCTCCCAAGAGTGCAAATGGCAGGGAGAAGTATGGACAGCCAGAAAAAAACTGTATTCCAGGATGTGCTTCTTCCTGGGTGCAGCCAAGGATTATAGAAGCTTCCTTGTTTCAGGACGCAATTTCTTGCTTCCTTCTCATCCTTTGATTTTCCTCTTGCTTCTCCTCTGAGCGGGCTGACCGTTCTCTTGTGTTTCAGGAGCACCCTTTTTCCCTAGTTTCCTGGCAAATGCACTTTGCCATTCTCTCCCATCTTTGACTGAGCTTCAAGGTCTATTCAAGTCTCCTTTTTCATTCCCACTCCTCCCTTGCAGGGTCTCTGCCTGCCCATGGTACTCTCAGCTCTGTTCCCTTCATCTCCTGTGCAAAGAGTGCTAAAGGGCACTTTTAAACCTTTCCTCTCTGTGCGTGCTGGGTCACCATGATTCAGTGCATGGTGATGCAGCGTTGTTCTTATTACAGAGCACTCTGACCTGTGCTTGCTGAAGCTCTGTTGGTAGTTAATGAACAGCTCTGGGAAGATGATCCCTGATGTGGCAGGTGAATCTGTATTATGAGTTATTAATTGTGTTTTTGTGTTAGCCTGCCTGATCCTGTAAATGGAGGTCTAGTATTGTGGAGCCCAGTGTTGGCCCCTGAAAATCACTGCGTAGTCTTATTTGTAAGTACTTTGGCACTGGTGTTCATATCAAGGGCTATTAAAAGTAATTAGGTACTGCAGCTTTATTAATTGTTTAAGAGGTTCTCCTTGCATCTCAGTATGAGACTGATCTGATGCAGCTATCTTCTTGATAGAATCCAAGAGTGTTTTGTCTTTCTGAGTACATCTTGTTCTGGTTCATTTCAGAAACCTGCTCTTAGCTCCAAGGTCTGCAATAGGTCTGCAATCTGTTGGCCTGTAATTAGTACCAATATTAAGTGCTATTACTCCACTGGTCTGAACTGCTGGCTATTTTTAGATATGACATTGTTCAGGGTTTTGTTGCACAGCTTATTTCTCTTATTGTCAATCAGCAGGATGCTGAGTATAAAATAATACTGTTTTTTAGAATAGTTAGTGCAGACTTATGGAGATACCAGTTAGCCAGTATTTACACAAACTTACCTTTAGGTGGAGACTGTGGTCCAGTCCCAGGCTGAAGGGCTCTGGTCAATATCTCCTCCTGGAAGCTTGAAATGCTAAGTTCTTGCCTTGCCTGTGGGCCAGGGAGTGGATTTACACTTAATCTGCAGCAAAATCAGATACTCGGCATGCAAACAAGTCATGTAGGTAACAGCCGCCGTAGCGGAAACTGTGAACTCTTTGTCAGTGAACTAAATACTCTTAAAGTCTTATTGAGAAAGAGCCAAGCATATGCCTTATGGAGGGCCAACAACAGGAAGCTTGATTTAATGAAAATTTGTGTAGAAACTAGGATGTACTGTGTCTGAATCATACAGCTAATGTATGAGTTGTCTCAAGCTATATCTTCTCTTTGAATAATAAAACTTTAGCCCTCTGGTGGCAGTAGTATAATTGAGTCCCAGTTAATATTAATCACAGATTGTGCAGCCTTTCTAAGTGACAGCTTCATATTTCAAAGATCTTCTTTGAATGCCATTAGGTTTTTTTTTTTTTCACAAATGAAGCTGTTTTGTCTTTTTCTTTCTCAGCACTATCACTAAAGAGAACTTGCTTTCTTTTACACCTCTAAATGTACTAGATTCACTGAGCCCGGTGAAGAAAAAACATGTAGCTATTGAAGATACAGTCCTTGATTCTGAAGGAGAAACTTTTAGTACTTTAAAATCCCAGAGAAGCAGACTTGTCTACTTATAGATGCAGGTTGAATGAGAGGTAATTAAATCTAAATTAGAAACTCTGGCAGTTTTCATCTGCGATTTTAGAATTTTAAAAAATACTTCCATAAGAAAAAAAAGGATGAGGGAACAGAACTAGAAAAACAGAAGTTAGGAGGCTACCTACAATATGGATATTCATTGCCTATGCATACTAAGCAAGTCATCACAAAGTAGGATAGAAATAAGATCAGAAAACAAATGGGAATTCACCTAAAATAAAGCTAGGTCTGAGGAGAAAATTTTCATAGAAAGAGAAATGCTTGAAATGTTTTATTTTGAAAAAAATCTGGGAGTGAGAGCATGCTGTTAACCAGTTATGATGTTGCAATAAATTTTAATTATTTTTCATATTTGATAACATTCAGAGGTGTCAACAATAAATGAGGACATTTTTTCTGTGAAATGTGTTATTGTTTTACCTATACTGGCTGGCTAATTTTTGCTTAAATCTTGGGAGTATTATGAAGCTTAATTCATTCCTGTGGGAAGCTGTTTTTTAGAACAGTTAGTGCAGATTTATGAAGATACCAGTTAGCCAGTATTTGTGGCTGAGCATTGTGACGTTCACTCATAAAAGCCAAATGTATTCTAAGAGATCTGGTGAAAATGCAGACAGGACCCTCCTGAGCACCTCCAGTTATAGTGATCACAGTGTCATTTCTCTGGGTGTGGACATGAGCCTCCTCTATGGGTAAATGAGAGACATGTATACCACTGCTAAAAGTGTCCTGTGGTCACTCATGCAGAGGCCTGAAATACTGATGTGGTTGTTCACCAGAATGAAAAACTGCCTTTCTTCAACAAGGAACTGAAGCTAACAGAACAGAAACCTTTATGAGGTCAGTTTTCCCCTCTGATTACTGAGCTCTCTGCCTTCCACAGGAAAGCAGAAGAGAAACCCTCCTACAAAACTTGGCTAATAACTAAATTGAGCTTTTTTTGAGTTAGTTTTGGAAATATCTATTCTCTTTAGGGAAATAAATAACTTATTATTAACCTTGTTAGGAAATACTGCTGCAGATCATCATCTCTTTTCATTTCTAAATTGCATAAATGTGAAATTTCTAGGCCTCAGTGAGATGTCTCAGTAATTAATATAACTTCTTACTTCCCCTACTGCACAGCCTGCTTACCATGTGTGCTGAATCTACCAGCTTCTTTCCAAATTTCTGGAAGCTGTGTACACCAGCTAGGGTATTTGTATATGTATGTACACAATGTATATGTATCCCAGCTGTCAGATACTTCCATACCTCATGCTACCTCATCCCCATCTTAAATTGCAGCTGATTGGGCTTGTATCAACAATAGTGTGGCCAGCAGGACCAGGGCACTGATCGCCCCTTGTACTTGGCACCAGTGAGGCCATACCTCAAATCCTATGTCCTATTCTGGGCTCCTCACTCTAAGGACATTTAGGTGCTGGGCATGTCCAGAGAAAGGCAAGGAGCTGGTGAAGAGTCTGGAGCACAAATATCATATGGAGTGGCTCTGGGAGCTGGGATTGTTTAATCTGGAGAAAAGGAGGCTCAGGGGACACCTTATTGCTCCCTAAGACCGCCTGAAAGGAGGGTGTAGCCAGGTGGGGATTGACCGCTTCAAAGTAAGTAGCAATAGGTTGAGAGGAAAAAACCTCAAGTTGCACCAGAGGCGGTTTACATTGGATATTACAAAAAATGTCTTCAATGAAAGGGTTGTCAAACACTGGAACAACCTGCTCAGGGAAATTGTTGAGTTGCCATCCCTGGAGGTATTTAGANTGCTCCCTAAGACCACCTGAAAGGAGGGTGTAGCCAGGTGGGGATTGACCTCTTCAAAGTAAGTAGCAATAGGTTGAGAGGAAAAAACCTCAAGTTGCACCAGAGGCGGTTTACATTGGATATTACAAAAAATGTCTTCAATGAAAGGGTTGTCAAACACTGGAACAACCTGCTCAGGGAAATTGTTGAGTTGCCATCCCTGGAGGTATTTAGAAGACATGTAGATGTGGCACTTCGGGAGAGGGTTTAGTGGTCCACTTACAATGTTAGTTTGATGGTTGGACTTTATGATATTAAAGGTCTTTTCTAATCTAAATAACTCTATGATTCTGTGATACAGTGAGTGCCTTTGTTCCCTTTAATCTCCTTGTGTGTTTGCTTGGGAGGGTTGAAGGACAGGGAGGAGTTCATGGGTACCTCTTGTGCATCCTGTCCTTCCTCTCACTGCCCCATGTCCTCTGCTTCCACCTGTATGAGAAGGTGGACAGGGGAAACACCTCTACTGCCACATTTCCTGCTGTGGCTCTGCTTTGAGCATTCAAAGTAATTTTATGCCAGGTCTTGCATTTTTGCTTTCTTAGACATTCTTGGACACCATGAGAAGGTGCTGTGTATGAGGAAATCGAGAGCCTACTGGAGTGTTTTAGAAAATGAAAGGCTGGTGACTCCTGTTGGGGTCCTCTAAACTCCAGAATTGAGCCCTGGGTATGGCAAGTCAGTCTGTCTTTGTTCTGTGACAAAATACAGTTTGAGGATTAATATTGTGCAGGGAGACAACTCCAGCTGCTTCTAATTTCCTTACTAGGAGCCCATCTGTCTAGCTGCCAGGCTGTGATACAGTTGTATTACTAGTTGCATTGATTCATATTCTCTTTTTCTAATGATGCATAGAGATCTATTACCCATATGCTCTTTCCAGTGAATGTATCTGCCTTGCATACAGTCTGTCCTGAGGGATTATTGGGAAATGGATAGGACTCCTGCAAGCAGACCACTAATCTGTGAAGAGATCCTG
Organism: Ploceus nigricollis; assembly: GCA_013399945.1. Taxonomy (NCBI): domain Eukaryota; kingdom Metazoa; phylum Chordata; class Aves; order Passeriformes; family Ploceidae; genus Ploceus; species Ploceus nigricollis. Next base: position 289,764 of record VXBC01012946.1, read on the forward strand.
AGGAGGGAGCTGGGAAATTGTTTCCCTTCCCCATGGTCCTGTGTGATATATGTGCATTTGAGTTCTCTCTAAATGTGTTTTCACTTCTTTTTTTATTTCTTCATTAAAAGATGTGTCACACATCATCTTCCTATTTCTTATGGCTAATATGCAGCTGAGCAAGTTCTTCAGTATCATGTCAAGACTAGAAAATAATGTATTGGGTAATTCTCAGTGCAGATTTAAAAAAGGCTTGGGAAAAATATATTGAATATGCTTGTCCCGTTTACATGAAAGCAGTGGCTGCACTCATGGGCCACTGGGGCCTCAGTTAAACTCTGAAATACAGCAAAGAATCAGCATCTGCTCATTCATGTATTTATTTCTTTTGAGTTCACTTGCCACCATTTGCTGTTACTTCCACATTAGAGATGTTTGCAATTAATTGTATTCTGAGTTGCTCCTTAGTTGTTCCACTAAGGACTAAGCAATGTACAACACTGTCAAATGGAGCATCTCACTTCAATCATATTATACTGTGTTTTGCTTTCTTACTGAAGGATCTTGACTCTTCATTAGGGTTTTAAAATACTGATGTTAACCCTAAGTGGACTAGGATCCGCAGGGTGAGAGAGAAATTCTCTCTCAGACCATAATGCCACAGACAAAACATAAATGTGCTTGAGCTCATTGTTTTTATTGCTCAAGAGAACAACTATCTGGATGTGCTGGACCATTTGCTTGCAGTGGCTAGAGCAGGATGGTGTGTGATGGGATCCAGATGTGGTGTTTATCAGTGAGGCTGCTCACCACTGTCACACAGCCTTATGTCTTCTGGCTTCAATAAGCTGCTGATTGCTAGATTAGAAAAAGGCTTCATTACACTTGTGACTTTTAGTGTGCTTGTTTTAACTGGACACATTGGCATGATAGCAAGTAGCAGGACTTTATGTACAGAAATTGAAAGTTAACATTCTTTATCTTAGTTTCCCTTGCCTAAGCAGAGCCATGACACAGAACTTAGCTTTTACAATACTTGGACTTTGAGTATTTATTAATTCTTATATACGTGAAACTTCTTTATGTGAAAATGTTCTCCATTATTCTGAACAAATATTTTTAAATGCTTAATTCTTCCCTGATTTCATTTTTCCAGAGTTCTTACGTAGAATCGAAGAATAAATTTCGCTGGCAGTGTCGCAACTCTCTTTATGGTTATATGTGGTTTCCAGTCAAGTAAGAGATGACATGACACCCACTTAATGGGCTGGTTGGTCTGTTTCAAAAGAACTGAATTACTGTCTGAGGCACACAGAGCATATCAATAAATAACATTGCTGTCTGCAGATATTTCTGGGGTTTGGTTTATTTGGTCTTAGTTGGTTTTGGTTTGTTTTTGTTTTGATTTGTGTTTGATTTTGGTTTCTTTTTGGTTTGGTTTTTTGTTTGTTTGTTTGTTTTCTGTATTTATTACTTGTAATTAATGAAGGAAGCAGACTACTTAAAGGCACATAGGAGTTACTCATTTGGATCACACTGGTTGTTCACTAAGTCTAGTTATGATCACAGCTAAGGGCATCAGAAAAAAGTATAGTAACATCTACAGCATAGAGTACTTCATAACTTGTCTCCACAAAAATAAGCCTCTTAATCTTTTTTTGTCTGCTCCCCTTCCCCCCTTCAATGCTGAGGATGTATTTTTTAATATTACTTTCAAATTTACTGTTTATAAGCTCTTGTTGTTCCTGAACAACAGGAACAACAACAGCTCATACAGAATCATTTGTGTCCTGCTCATTCCCCTGTATGAAGCCATTTCCTAACCCTGCAGGTTAGGTCCTGACCATCTGGGCGGCTTCAGGTGGCAGCTGATCCCCAGGGAGCTTTGACAGATATAGAATGTCCAAGAAATGTCTGTGAAGGGAAGAGAAAATGTCCTTAGGATAGAACAACACCCTGCAAGATACCTAAGAATAAATAGAATCAATATAGCATAGCAAAGATAACAAATTGGGCAGGATGGAAACTTCTTTGTGAGTTTTATATTCTCAGAGTATAAATCTGTCAAATGACAGAATGTCTCAGGCTGAGTGGAAATGCCTTTGCTGCCTGTTATTCTGTGGGAAATCCACCAACATCTGGTGAACATTTTCTGGCCAGCTCAGGTTTACCACTCCTTGCTGCACTACCTGTGAGTCAGGAGTTCACAGCACACTGTTGGTATTTCACATCATCCAAGTAAATTTAACAGGCTTTAAGGTGCTTGATCTTATCCAGACCATTCAACAGCTGAACATAGGGTCATGAGCTTCATTTTCTCAATGCATCAGGTCTCTCTTTACACAGATGTCAATAGATACCAGCAATGCATTGAAACATGTGCAGGAAGGCATCTTTGCAAGAGATGAGCCTAGCTGCACTGTAGAGGCTGTGCACTTCAACTAGTCCAGCTAGGAGAAAAGAAAGTGCAATGGAATCAGGTATTTTTGTTGCTTATTGTAAATAAACAGAATTGTATCAGGCAGTAACCCAGGGCAGTGTCCTTGCCCACATCCCCAACACTCTGAGTGACTCCCAATGCTTCCTCTGAAAGCTGCTTCTGTCACCTCCTGCTGCACTTGTTCAGCTGCGCTCAAGGTTTCTCAATGCGTGATTGGAGAGGTGCAAGCCACCCCTCCAGAATTCCGTGCTGAGCTGTCACTCATAAAAACCTTTCTGACCAAAGCATTTCTCTGCAGAGCTTTACTATTCAAGGTTCAACAGCCTTTGGCCTTCCCCAGTCTGGGATGGAAGGAGGGAGGAATACATACATCTCTGTCAACAAACATCTGTCAAGCTTTCTGGTCCCCAGTGGAGCACTGTGTCACTTTAGCTCCTTCATGTTTTTTTACATTGATGTGAATTTTGGATTTTCTGGGTTTTCTTTTAATCCTTTAACTAACTAACTATTTGGTCATAAAGGGAAGTGATTCTACTGTCCTCCCACTGGTTTTGTGGAAGGTGTAGAAGTTTCGTCTGAATTTATCTGGAAGATTGAACACTTCCAGCCGTAAATACTTTAACCTAATTGCTTTATGGACACCTGACTTTATTAAAGTCAATAAAAACTTTTCAGAGTATCAATTGATTAAAAAATGATTAATTTTATCAATTTCTCATCACTGTTATGGAGACACTATTCTGGAAACGTGAAAAGTATGTGCATCTCTCAGAGTTTCGGTTTTATTAGAAAGATTGAGTATTATCTGTTAAAGTGGAAGCAGACACTCATTAGAAACTCAGGAGCATTCACTGAACGGTTAAATAAACTGGGGCACACTATGTATTTCCCTTTCCCCCCTACTCTCTCCTGACTGGTAGAAGAGATGGATTTTATTTCCCAGACAGGTGTATCTTGTAGATGAATCCCTTTAGAAATATTTTAGAATAGAACTGTGGCTTACAGTGTCTTAAATAACTATTTTTCATAAATATACAAGATCCTGCCTACATCTTTGCTAAAGATGTTCTCTAGTTTCTGTTATGGTGTTGCTAAAAGCTATTTTCATTTCAATGGCCTTAAATGAGGCAGTTTGTATAATGACCGGAGAGCAAGAAAACCAAAACAATGTGCCATTAATACATACCCCAGACACATTCATATAATCTAAAGATATTTTAAGGATCTAGTTCAATTTGACGTCTTTTAATTAGAAGCTTAACATTGATCTGTATTCATGCCACAATTAACTCGGGCTGTTGCTAATGAATTCTCTAAATAGATTTTTGTGCAAGTTCTTTCTACCCAATGGCTGGGAGCAGGGGAGTGCTGAGGAACTAGACAAGCAATTGCAATAATAATGTCTGGGACTAATTGCCTCTTAGGGCTTGACTTTGTCAATTGCTTTGTTTTCATCAGCTTCAGTGATTTTATTTTTTTTACCAGAATCAGAGCCAGAAAATATGTAAGCAATCAGGTAGGTTTGCTTTTGAAAAGCATCATCTATAGCAAGAGATGCCTGTGCTGAGGCAATGGTATCTTTGGGCTGGTGTAGAGAGAGTCCAGTTCCTGCTGTAGTTGAACTTTATGATTTGAGTGAATTTTTTCTGCCAAGACACTCCACAATATTAATTAATTTTTAGCTACATCAAAGTTTGGGGGCAGGATGTACAACTTCTTCAATGCTGCCTTTAACTGTATTAGGTCTTCTCTGCCAATTTTTGTACATAGCAGCCATGAATCAGACCTTCCTTAGTAAAGAGATTAAAAGCAGTGACTTTTTTCTCTTTGCCCTCTGTTTTATGAGGTGTCAGATGACATTCATGACGGTTTTTTAGCTTTGTAATCACAAACTTACACTATTAAAGAATATGGAAGCTGAGAATCTCAGTTTTATCACTGCAGGACTGAGAGCTTTGAAAAACACTAAATGTCAGGGAATTTGGCTAAAATCATGATAGTTGCTAGGGCTGTGATGGGACAGTAGAGCCCTCCCTTGGTTCTACATGCAGGCCTGCAGGAAGGCTTACACACCTCTCCCAGTGATATCAAGGGGTCAAAGTCTTTCAAGTGATTGAGGCCTCCTGACCCAAGAACACAAGAGGACACAAGCCAGAAGTGACAGACAAGTAAATATCACTAAGGAAATACACACTGTGAGCATGGTCCCCTTGGAAAGGCTGTGTGGGATCCCAGCCATGGCTTACTCTCATCTCTGTATTAGCTAGCTGTCAATGGATGGGGAGTTGAGGAAGCTACCTACTTCTCAGATGCACACAATCCCTGCCAAAAATTGATTACTTAGCCCATGTGCAGCTGCACTGTAGAGACAGCTGGTGCCATGAGGACTCTTACTCTAGGTGTACGAAAGGTCATGGTCTGGCCTAACCTTTGTCTGAACAGAAGTGCAGTGTTTATCTGCCCTTCAGGAAAACAGAAGAAAGTAGTATCTGAATGTCCCCTCTGGTAATGAGTACAGGGATTTACTTGTTCTTCATGGAGAAATGTGCAATGCTAGGAAAACAGTGTTTACAAGACAGAGCTCCTGGTGGCATTCAGAGAGTTCTCACCTGCTTGAGTGGCAGCAGACTGATTTATGGGGGTACAAGAATAAAACCTAAAATTAGTAATAGTGGTTTGTAGTTGCACATTCTGACCCACTCAAGATTTCATAGCTGGCTACAATAAGGAATTAAAACCAAAGGGATGCTGCTAACATTGTATAATTCTTATGCAATGGCCAAATAGGCGACTGATTTGAGTGATTAGAGAAAATGTCAAGAGCAAAATTACTCCTGCGTTCCACAGAAATAAAGTAGAATGTTGTTGTCTTTTTAATTTCCATGTTTGCATCACACTTGAAATTGGTATTTCTTAACATGAATTAAATAGGCTGCAAATATTCTTATCTGATTTAAAAAACTTGATTATTTTATCCCAAGAAAGAGCTGTGCATCATTTGAATGACACATGCTTCAGGATCTGCCTGTGTTCTCCTGGAAAGTCATTAGACGAAGGATGAGGAATGGCATACATTAGAAACTCATGCACTCTCTACTCTAGCATTATAAGTGTATGCATGAACTCTGCCACAGCCTTTGATGCTGAACTTCAGTCTGGATCCAGTTCTTGACAGTTTTATGTTAAGAGTTACTCAGCCTGACACATTGCTGAGCCTCTTTTCTGTAGTCTAATGCTGTGCAGGGTGCTCCTACCCTGGGGGAAATGTGAAGGCAGTTGCCTAAAGAGCATGTGTGCAATAAAGCCATTTCCTTTATTGCTATTGCAGTCTCACTTCCTTAATTTAGTTGCATACAAGTGGAAATTGACAGCATTGTGTGCAGAACTCAAATGTACTCTCTTCAATCAACCAAGCTAAGACTTAGTGACATGTACTAAAAAACACAGCCTCAACAAACAGGTATCTGTCAGTTTAGGCATTTTGGTTATGATGTCCTCGTTGGTCTATCAGGCATGTGGAGTCCACAAGCTGTGTTCTGGAATTAGGAGAAGTTGAGAAGTGAGCATTTAGAGTCAGATGTATTTACTATTCAGAAAGTTTGATTTCCCCACCCCCGATGACACTTCAGCTACGTATCAGCTCTCTCACTTATCACAAGGTATGTGCTGTTCCTAGGACTCTCCATCGATGCTCAGCTTGCCAACAACCAGCTGCTCTGTGGTGCTTGTGGAAGTGGGCTGCCTAGAGGGCAGGTTGTCAAAGAGAAGAGGCAGAAACTGCGCTTGACATGCAAAAAGGGCTTGAAAGGAAGAGGCTGATCATTGTCTTTTGCTTCTGTGCTGTCAGATGTGCCTGCTTGGATGTTAGGGTTTTTTTTTTTTTCCAAAGCTACTAGATGGGTAGAGTGATGAAAGCTTTAGTATTACCAAGAAACTGAGAAGGTCTGGGCCTCTGCTAAGATTTGCAGGAGGTATTGTATTAGGTATATGTCTGGAAGATATTTTTGTGGTGAACTGTCTGTTCTTCATATTGGATCCAGTAGGAATGCTTGGAGAAGACAGTTGAGTTGGTGAAGATTAAAGAAAGTCAAAAGGAAAAGAGGAGAATTGAGCAAAATAATGGGAGATGTATCAGTCTGACTGAAGCCACTTTTTCTCAAAAAATTAGGTATCTTCAGGTAAAATGAGGAATTCCGTACCAAATGTATTACAGGTAACTGTTTATTTTTGATGTTTTATCTGACATGGATTGTTTTTAAAGGGTTTGGAAAAGTTGTATCTGTATTCTCTAAGTTTTGCTTAAAAATAGATATAGCCAACGACATTCCTGTAACAGTTTGTTTGTTTCCCTTGAAAAAATGGGAAAATACTTAGGTGTTTCTCCTTGTGGATTTGATTTGTTCATGTTGAGTGCAAGCCAACCCTCCTTGAGGTTGGTTATTTTGCTAGAAGGGCAAATACTCATCTATGGCTTTCATCAGATTAAGATACTGGGAAAACCTGGAATACTACAATCAGGTGAAGGATGCTGGTCATCTTCATACCCATGCCTACTTTAAAGACTCAGGCAATTGGTAAGCTGGTGACAACAGACATTTCAGCAATGCAGATTCCAGTTATGACTAGAATAATTTATGTCTAAGTGTGACATCAGAGAGGTGCTTTGTGTTTGTGTCAGAGTCTTGTTAACAGGTGACACTGGGCTGCTCTGGTGGTAAAGTTTCCTCTTGTAGCAGCAATCCCCAGCATGTGGCATAAAAGTAGCCGGAGATGGACAGTGGGTTCGTGGGTCCTGAGATCCCTGAGGAAACAATTGAGAAGAGGCTGAAGGCAAGTTTAGCTGCTGTGGAGCCCCTTGTAGCAGCCATTTGGCTGCTTCTGAAGGATGGGTCAGATAGGACTGGTAGAGGTAGTCTTTCAGCTCCCCACAGATCTCCATCTATATTTGCCTTTTTTTTTGGTGGCAGTTCAGGTAAAGGAAATTCTTTTGTGTGTGCAAGAGTTTTGACATCTGAGTGAGGAGCCTTAGAAATGCTCTGTTTGCAAAGGACTGCTTTGTATACTCCAGCCTTCTGCAGATCAGCTAAAATCTATCAGTCTATTTTGCCTATATATTTCTGCCTTTCCTCATGCCCTGGAGGGAGTTTGTACTAGATAAGAACCCAAGTCACAGACTCAAAGACTTGCAGCTGAATTTTTTCTTTGACTCATTACATGCCTATTGATAATCCATCTGCAAATAAGTGTCTGTAATTTGGGGTGTCTCATCTAAAGACCTCATTTTTCAGTGCTAAAAATTAGACTAATGCAGATAACACTAGGATACTGAGCAGAAATACTCACTGTATCTAACTATTGAAGAGCTGTTTGCAGGTGTAGTGTGCTTTTTAATGGCTAATTAGCAGTATTTAACAGTACTTTCCACCCTAAAAATTCCACTGTCCCAAATCAAACTTTTATTCTAACTTCTACATAGAGATTTGTTTTCCAGTTATGACTGTGTGTAACTTGCCATGTGCTCTCATCTGACTCACATATTAACTCCTGACAGTGAATTGAGTTTAGTCTCATCTGTCTCAGTAGCTCAGATGTTCCTAGACTTTATCCTGAAAACCATTGCACACAGTTAATGTAGTAAATCTCCACTTTACCAGAGTAATTGTCCCATATGAAGCAGTTGAGGGCTGAGAGCCCTACTCAGTAAGCAGGGTGGAAGTTTAAAAAACAGTATATGCCATACTCAACAGGAAGCTTTCTCAACTGGTGGGAAAGGGACTTGATGGATTGACTGCTCAGGCAATGGGTCACCCTTTGCAGATATCACAGAGACACGGAGGGCCCCTCTTCAAAGAAAGTACCTTCTTTGTCAGTTCAGATTACCCCATAATGGCATGTGCTTCATCTCTGCATATATCAAGAACCAACAAACTAGGATAATACAGGGTTTTCCTTATTCTTGGTTTCACTGGCTGGAGAAAAGTTCCTTATTCATTTACTTAGAACAGAGCAGTATGTGGAAAGTAGCACAAAAATGCTGATCATTATCTGTAATTTTCCTGTGCTGTTTCTCACTGTTACATAGAAGTGATTTCCTTTGTGAGACAATTTCATGCCTTGCTAATTTCTAACGTATCTTGCTGCATCTTCAAAGGTACAATTTTAGCAGGGATTTCTACAAAATCCTTCTCAGTTCTCAAATTTTAAAATATTCAATGTACTTCAGTGTGAATGTCATTAGGCTTTTGAATCTATCAATCTGCTGTGTTGTCTCTTAAATTTAATTTTCTAGAAATACTCAGTTCCCTATAGCAATACATGATTGGTGATACTTCTGCAGCCTGGCAGAATCCAATTACTTGGTTTAGCAAAACTTCACTTTTCGAGGGGGGTCACACTGAAAGCACATACTGGCAGAAGGAGTTTGGGGCACCTCCCCATTTCCTTCTCCTTCCATGTACTTAAGTGTTTCAGTATTCATTGAGCTGCGCTGAAACCCTGTCTCTATAAGAAAAATTCCTACTCCAACTTTCCCCACCCAAAGCTGACACAGAACATGTTACCATTATTCCTTTCATCCTCCTGCCAGGTTTATTTTTCAGTTCAGCCTGAATGTCTGTTGTCTGATGTTTCTGCCATGGCATGTGTGCTTTGGAGCAAACAAGATTTGTTCATATTTCTCCAGGATAAATTAAAAAAAAAAAATCATTGTTTGAAAAAGCTAATTGCACTTAGTCAGTCTAAAATACACCAGTTGTCTCATTTCAGAGCTGGAGACATGTCTGAGCCCCTTGCTCTGCTCACATGTCAAAGGCTGTTCCTGGTGAGCACCTCTGGAAAAGCATATCTGTATGCTCAGATCTGATACTAGTCAAATTTCTTAGTAGTTCTGAATGATGGTGACTGAAAAGCTAGAACCTCATGAACCTAAATGTCCTTGTATCATGGGTAGTGCTGCCAGATGTACCCTTAAATCCAATAATAGAATTTCTTTGTTCACAGATGAAAACATACCTGTGTAAATCCTCTCACACCTTCCTGCCTACCTGCCCATCTTGAACTTCAAAGTAGGAGGAATGAGGAGAGACTCTGTGTTGGATTTACAGTAAATCTTGGCCATGCATGTATGATGCAATTATATGTCAGGCCAGACCATAGCTGTATTATGTCACCCTGATTAAAAAATGGACTGCCTATCATGATGTCAGTCTGCACAATGACATTGATTTGGCAGACTTTTAACCTAAAGAATTATAACCTCTTTCTGCTTGATCACTTTATTAAATCTAGATTGATCTTTCATCCAAAATGTCAAGGAATCTGCCAGCAGCTTAGCAATTAATGAGAATAATGACCTGCTGTAAAACAAACAGCAGTGAATTAAAAGTACAGGTCATGTCTGCATTTGCCAACAAGATAGTTAGCTTTTTTCACCTGTTCTTAGTGCTCTTCTTTTAAAAAAGACACTAAAGAGAGTCTGTTAATTGCATTTGAACTCAGGTTCCTTTTCAGTGCTCAGAATTTTGTCTCATAAATAGGGACAGCTTATGTTAAGTCTGCTGTGTAGCAATTCTGGCCGTAGATTTTTACTGCGTTCTTCAAAGATTTTTGCCCCTGCTGCTAGGATTGCTTGACTAATCATAGAGCAGTTGCAGATCTGCATAAATCATAGCTGGAAAGACCACATCATTGCTAGGAAAGACCAGAACTGATACCAGTTTACATTAATATGCCACAGATGTACAGCATCATCTTGCTTAGAAGCTGACCCAGTCCTTAAAGGAGAGAGACAGATATTTAAACGGGCAGATTGGTCAGAACAGAAAATTATTTTAAGCTTTTTTAAGCTCATCTACTAAGGAGTCAGAGCTTTAATTCCCAATGAATTAAACAGATAATCTGAGAGAGTTTTATACTTAACCAGTTAAGGGCTAAATTCTTAAAAATACTCAAGTTATTTTGATGGTAGAACTGAAGCCCCTGAATCACTCAGACATTGCAGTGTTGGACACAATACACTGTACTTGCTTTAAAACTTTGATAGAACTCAGACACTATCTGTAAAAAATATTCAGTCAAAAATGTGCATTCTCCGAGTGAATGTACTGTTTCCACTTCACATTTATAATCAAAAGGATTTTAAAGGTTAAACACTTTACATTTTGGACAAACATGGAAGTGAAACTTTTAGCAAAATTTTACAGCACTTTTATGTTCCTTTCGTGTTGACACAGGCCACAGGTCAGATTTTATCTGCATAAAAGATAAGAAAGATCCCTATTACAGTACCAGAGAAAATGGGTGAAAGTATAATTTAAGTCAGAGGCAAAAATCTTGCTTAGTTTAGTGAAATCAGACTTTTCCTAGTGTGTTTAAGAATATATTAGTTCTTTGCAAAATAATTCTTGCCCTTAGGATAAAATGCCAGAAAATGTCCCCCTTACATGAGGAAAAAGAGTCACTATACAAGCGTAAGCCTGTAAACGCCACTGGAGGCATTATTGCTTGAACAATATGGGTTTATTAGCTTGCATTATTCAACATCTGAAGATACACTGGTTGTTTCTCTTATGTATATTAATATCAAAGCCAAAACTAATATATGTTAGATCCTATGGGGGAGAACCTTGGAGCTCCTTGCATACAAGCTGCAGCTTCTTGCTTGTTCTCCAAGAGGGCACATTAAAAGGCCTTTTTCGTTTGTTTTTGAAGTGCTAGGCCTTTCCTGTGTTATCATCTCAGACCTTCCAGGTGGTGGCACTGTCAGCATAACCCTTGGCTCCCAGCTCTTCTCCCCATCCCTCACTCCTGTTGCCTGGCGCCTCTTTTGTGGTGCAGAGGACAGAAGCTGAGACTCTTTTAACACACAGTTTCTTGGTCAGTGCCTTCATACCAGTTCAGAAAGATCATAGAATGGTTTGGGTTGGAAGGGATCTTAAAAAATCATCTGGTTCCATCCAACCCCCCTGCCATGAGCAGGGACATCTTCTATTTGACCAGGTTTCTCAGAGCCTCATCCAGCCTGGTCTCTTCCAGGGATGGGGAGTCCACAACTTCTCTGGGCAGCCTGTTCCAGTGTCACACCACCCTCATAAATAGTTTCTTCCTAGTATCTTATCTAAACTTGCCATCTATAAGTCTAAGAAGGAATTAGGAAGATGTTATTTTCTAGGGATGTAATGGTCCATAGCTGTTTTGGCTGTAATGCTGGCCCACTTTAGCTCGTGTGCTGTCCCAGCTGTGAGATTTACAGGGGTTTGTGATCATCTTCGGATTTCAGATGGTGCTTGTATCTGTTAAAATGCTGTATGTTTTGTGCTCTGAAACATTTCCTGACTACTCAGTAGAAATAGCTGATTAATTAGATATCATTAGGTTAAATATAGTTAAATACAGAAACACGGGTAATTGCTTCAAGGATGATGCTTGCATAAATAATTTTTTCCTGTTGTTTTTCTTTCTCCCTAGTTCAGCTGTTGAAATACAGCCTGTTCTTTGTTTTGCCATGGAAAGACCCCATACAACAAGGAGACATAGCTAGAAATCAATCATGCACAAATGTTGTCCAATGAAAGTGTGAGAAAATGAGGAAAATAAAATAGTTTTTTCATTAACTTTTTGAAATCTAGTAAAGGGCCCTGAGCCTGGTAAAGTTCAAACTTGGCCATTTACCACAGAAATAGAGTACTGAAAAAAGGTACCTCTAGCAAGGAAGTTCTGTAATTTCCCTTTGTATAGTATAAACCCGCTTCTCCTGAATAGATAGGATTTTGGAGATGTCCAGTAGTAAATTATGCCTAGTTTGTACCTTATTGCATGGAGCTTCCAATCCAGTTGGGTTTATCTGGTATGTTGTATTTAAGTGTGTTTCATTTATCAACTCGTAATGTTTTATGCACATAAGCATGGTGAAAGGCATGCCAAAAGAAATATCCACATTTGGATTGAAGCAATCCATTAATATGAAAGACCAAGATATATCAACATCATTTGTATTCATGCACATGCTAAATAATTGTGTTTTCAGAGTGGGTATATTATGGCTTCCTGATTCTGAAATAATTACAAGCCTCAGCTATAGCTGAATTATCAGTTGCAGCGATTTAGCTCTGCCAGAAATGTGAATATATAGACTGTTAAGATGGTGTGGGGCAGCAGTGGTGAAGATAAATCTGTGATTGTGCAGATTATTCACCTTTCCATACAGCAACATTCATCTTTTTGTCAGTATTTGAACCCATCCACCTCTGTAAAACTGGGAAACACTATTAAATCAGATCCTTGTTTTCAGTATTTTTTAAATTGAAACCATTATATTATTTAGTTTTCTGAGATATTGTGTGCCACATCTGTGCTCATACACCCTGGTGTCCTAATGCTTTCAGTGCCATTCAGTACTGTGCTTGGTAGGACTAAAATGTGCTGAAGGCAGTTTGATTATTCTGACTATTTTGCTAACTATTTGGTTTCTTTGGTTTTTCTCAAAATGGTTAGTACTTACAGCTTCTTCTTT
>VXBC01012946.1:302734-320236 GCA_013399945.1 Ploceus nigricollis
TTTTTGGTCTGGAAATTGTAGTGCAAGTAACTAAAATAGGAATTCAAATAAGCTTAAGTACTTCATTTGGAAACATTTGCGATTGACTCATTCATAGGTGATAATCTGAACAACAAGTACTGTAGTCACCACCAAAAACTATGATAAAATTACCTTTTGTTTTTTAAAGAACAAAACAAAGTATGTTTCCAAATAAAGATAAAAAACAAGTGTAGAGAGGTTGTTTGGAAGTCACTTCTCACCATACCTTAAGAAAATTAAGGCTGTTGCTCCCTGTCTTAAGCAAGGGACAGCAAAGAAAGACAACCACGTCGTTGCACTTTGTGTTCTCAGCTGCAGCACGGGGTCAGCAAACCCACTAACCTGCCAAAGAGCTAGCTTTGGCTACAGGGTTTTTGCTGCCCCAGACAAACCTGAACACTGGCATGCTTCATTGCCTGGACTGTACCATTGAGCATGTACTCTACAGCTTTTTACTTTCTGCAGAAAATATCTAAGATAATGTCTGATCACACAGGACAAGTCTTTTTCTTTCTTATTTTTCCCTAACTAAGCAGAATTTATATTTTTAGTCTCTCTACCACTGAATTTATTAACATTTTTTTCTGTATTAACGTGAGTAGATTTTCAGCGTAGCTTTTACCCAGAGAATTTATGTTAATCATCAGTGAATTACATGGTAGTGATTGAATTTATCAGAGTATGATGCCAGGACAGCATGTTTCATAGCTTTTTTTTCCTTTCACTTTTCTGTAATAAAGGATAAGAGGAATATCTGTAGGTGGCAATAGTACTGAAGCTGTAGCCATGTGCTGTTTGGGGGTTTTAATGGGTAGGTTACCATCAAGTTAATTTTCAAGTTAGCTTTCTGCAATTCTGATTCGGTAAACTGCTTAACTGATGCTGTAGACTGGGGCAGTGTGGTCCCTAATGTCTGACTGCAAATCTGAGTGCCAGATTCTCCACACCACCAGCAGTGTCTACAGTAGGCAAAGTCGTGAATGGCTTTCAAAATTTCAGTGTTTGTCTATGTAACTATTTATTTATTGATTTTGAACCACTGAGTGCAGACATGGATTTCTAATGACAGCACTGTGACATTTGTATCATTAGCATGATGTTAATGTGCAGTACAAGAAGCTATAATAATAGTCACAAATTACAGATTTTTTTCAATGACTTTGAAGGATAAAACGTGGTGTGTACCCGAAATAAAAAACACCAACCATATGAAGCCCAAGTTCTAGCCTGCACTTGCTTTTCTGAGATGAATTGAAGGTGCTGATGGGTAACAGCAATATCTGGAGAGTGTAATGGTACCTGTGCAGATCTGAGGGCAGGCAAGAGAGAGGGTGTGCCATGAGTACGAGTAGCAGCACGAGGCACCCTGCTGGGGTTAGCTGTTTGTGGGCTCATGTGCTGTAGGTTTCAGGTATGCTCAGGACAGACCTTAGGCATCTTATATATGGGCTGCTGAAACATGGAATTGCTGGAAAATACTCTTGGAGGTGCATCTGGGTCCATGGCTAATAGATTTGGAGCAGCATGCCAGGTGTTTATGTGGCATTCAGTGGATTGCACAATGCCTTTTGCAATTTTCTTCTTGATCAGGAACACAGCTAAAGCGTCAGAAGTAGCTACTTCATTTGGTCACTGCACTATGATACACTGGATTTCCCACTGCAGTGGATAAAGACCAGATAGGATTACAGAAACATTGCAAACAACTGTGCAAAGTAATAAAAAATTCTTAATTTGACGTCTATAACAATTTTTCTTCTGCTTGGGTTATTGGCCCACTGAAAATTGAATAAGGTCTTTCTTTGACACATGTAGTTTTGTTTTAGATGAGGCAATGCTAACTGAATAGAAAAGTTCTATTTATGGTCTATTATCTATGGTGGCATTTTTATTCCACAAAATGGGGAAATGATAAATCACTCAAAATTCTAGTTGCCACTAGATTAGCTCTTTGTCGAGAATATGATTTTCTGGGTGGGGGAGTCTAATTTATACATTCCTACTACCTTGCTGACTAGCAGTAGTTCAAAATAAAGAACATTTTGGCAGAAATTTAACCATTACATTTGGTTGTGAATGCCCATTGCTCAGAGGAAATTGTCCCTGTAATTGTGCTACCATTTTAACTGGTATTTTAATTATGGCTCTTCTGCTTATCAGGGTAAATCCAGGGACCATTTGTTGTGCATCTGAATCCACTGATTAAAATGCTGAAAAAATAAACTCTGTGTAAAATGTAAGAGAGTTATTTGAAATAATGAAATAGTTCCAAGTGCCAAACTAACATGTGAAATCAAAGCGAAAGTGAGTCAGCCTGTTGTGACTCTGGGAGCAGCAGGTGAGGTGGGGACTCTGTGACCTACTTTGCTACTCTGATCTATTGGTATTAGTCATCCCAGTAGCCAAACCCTAAAATTCCACATCTCTTGGTATTGTTACCCAGGTGGTAGTAAAAGAACGTCCATTTCAAGCACATCTGTGATTTCTTATGCTGTGATTCACTATACCTGACTAGACTTGTTGTTCTATAAGGTTAGCATGTTGTTGTCCTCGATATATTTCATCCTGTTTTTTTAGTTATTTTTGTTCTGCAGCCTCAAATAGTCCGGGCCTTCAAGAAAACTTTTATGGTAGTGGAATTCAGTAGTCATGTAAGGAAAAATCTAGCAAAGACTAAGCCTGTAGGTCTTTTATTTAATTTTTGATCCTAAATTATCTGAGCTATCTTGTACCATAGGCCTTCTTTCTTGGCAGACTTAGAGTTCAGCCTTCTGAAGGAACCACAGCAAAGGTTAAGAAAAATGAGCATCCAACACACATAAGAGGAATTTTATAACAGTAGTGGTGGGTTGAGATGAGGTTAAAAACCTTACTGTGAACCAAAGATTAGACACCAGTTTCTGTTGTCAGGGTTCAAACTTAGTTATAGAACTATGACCTCAACTGTCCTCAATTACAGGTTGAGGTAATAAAAAAGGGAGAGTCTTAAAAACACTGCCTTTGCTCTCATTGCTGGGCAAGGAATTACTGGGTTATTTAGAAGTTGAGGCTGATGTGCGTATGTGCATGCTTCAGACCTGTGCTATTGTGTTTATGGGATTTTTAATATGATGACTTAGAAAGGTCATGAGACAGTTTAAAATCTTGGCTGAGTGACACAGATTACCCAACTGTTGAGGAACCTGGGTGCCCCCAACCCATGCGACTTGTGCTGCACAATGTAGATAAATGGTTCACAGGCCAGCAGTTATGTTCTCAAAACTCATTGCACCTTCTCAGTTTTACAGCATGGGCTGATCATACAGAGGGCTCATAGGGGACATCAAAACATCTTTCAGCAAGTTACAGACTTGTGTGTTTGCAGTGCTGCCACATTCCAACTCGTTTTCCTGCAGCTCTCAGAGAGATGGTTCTTCCTGGGCTGTGGTGGGCACTGGGCCCAGGAAAAGCACACTAGGAGGTGTTGCCTCAAGCTTTCTCCATGACAAGCATTTGTCTTCTGCCGTGCCCCAGGTCATCTAAGGAAAGGATCAGGAGATTGTTGCAGCTGTTGGGAAGGATGGTGCAGTCCCCTGGCAGAGCTAACCAGGCTGTGACACGGCCACTCAGTTAGCACCTCCCCATCTGATACATCCTCCAGGTCCGGCGCTGTCCGGCTGGTGGAGCCTGCAGCTCCCTGAGTGCCGGTGTGCGCCCTGTGCAGCCCCGCTGCCACCCCCAGAGCTGCCTGCTCTGCAGGGCAGCCAGCAGTCACCCTCGGTGCTGCTGCACGCTCCATGCTGCGTGTGCCATGGGCTGCTGCCATGTCTCAGGGGCTCCTGAGAGGAGCCCAGGCAGCTCAAAACAACGATGACTGTGTACTTTGCTTTTTGCTCTGAGGAATGCAAGCATAGAGCAACTGCTTGAGTTTTCCTTCTCTCTTCTCTTGCTCTTCCCATGCTGCTGCTGCCTCCTTTGTGCTATTCCATATCACTTTCTCTTCCCCATACTTCCAGATGATTGTACAAGACATGGGGTAAAAATAGTCTTCCAGAGGAGAAGCATGTTTGCAACAATGGAAGCTAATGTAAACAAAAAACAATAGAATGGTTTTCTGGTTCACGGTTTTACTAATGTCTTTAGCTTTAAAGGGATTTGAGATTTTTGTGAGGTAAATGACCTGTTGCAGGCTCCACAGGCATTTCAAGTTAAATAAAAAATTTAAGGCATAATACAGTTTTCATGCATACTCCCGTTGCTTGGGATTGGAAAGGTTACTGAAGATTTCTTTTCCTGTTGCTATGCATTTTATTTTCATTGTTGGGAAGCGTAGATGAAAGCGAAGGTAGCAGCTATTTCAGGAGGCTGCCTGTGAAGCAGAAAAGTGTTTTAGATACCTTTTTCCATTCTTGTTCCCCCGTGCACAAAAGCAGATGCCAAGCACCACATGCTCCCCTATTCTGTCTGTTGGGTGCTTACGTAGGATTCATCTCTGCTTTTGTATAAAGGCTTCCAAGGAAGTCTCAGACGCTGAGCTGAGCTGGTTCCTCTGTCCCCATCCCTGTGTCCGTTTTGTCAAAATGCACCTGGAGAAGCGTCACCAAATTGTATGTGCCCAGGTAGCTTTCTATTACAGTCCCTGGGGTCCTGTAATGTGAAAATGTTTGAAAAACATAGCAGCAGTAAGGTGGAGCTTTTTCCCCCCTGTGGTGCACCTTTTTTCCCCCTGAGATGAACTGGTGTAAAGCAGTTCTTGCTGGGCATATATCCAGGATAGCTGGTGTTAGAAAATAAGTCTGCAGGCAGATTTAAACAGATAAAAACTGCTTAAAAATTTATCATGTCTTATTAGTGGAGGCAACAATGTCTCTCAGCAGAGTTTTCACCCACTCCGTGAGTGGACAAAGCAGATGCGCACCTGCAGGTCAATTCCCTGAGTACATGGTAGGTGAGATCTGCCACCCCAGCCCCCTCATCTTCTGCTCTTGCTGGCAGAAAGATAAGATGTGTAACTCCAGAGCAAATGAAGCCATGTCAAACTGAAAGTTTGCTGTCCCTTGCCTGGGTAAAAAAGCACAGGGTTTTTTTTACCAGCACTGTAGCCAAAATGTGCACTATACTCTGGTTTTAATTTTTTAGGCTTCCAGTGATTGATATACATTGAGAAATAAGTTTTCACAAATATAAGCAGATTGTTTACATTGAGTCTTTTCATCTCAGAGCAAATTTAAAATATGGCACCTTTACATTACAGCATGCCAACAGCTGGGGTGGATTATTTCAGGCAAGCTTTTGTGTGTCTTGCAGTATCACCTACACAGCAGATTGCTTAGCTTTGTTCCCATGTTTAGCATCAGTTATAACTTTCTCAATGCCCACATGCTTTTAAGTTCCCTTTAAAACTGGCTGCTGCCACAAAATAACCCCATTTCTGTTATTCTTATAATATTTAAACAACATAGCATGGCCAAAACCAATCTGGGCTGACAGGAATTTCCATCAGTACACAGCTGAGGCATCAGCCTTCAGCAGAAGAGTCCAGTTAACAACACCTATCTTTCTTGCAATTTATTTCAAATTCAGCTGTCTCAGCCAACCATCCGCTGTCTTCCATCTTTTAGAGAAGTTGACAGAAATGAGATTAGTTGTAAATTGTCTGGGGAGTGAAATTCATTCTGTTCTGACAGTGCAAAAACACATGAAAATATACCTGATGGTGGTATGGAGGCCAGCACACTGCTCAAGAGCTTCTGCTCTGAGGATGGTATGATTGCAGATATGCTTAGCAGTATCACTTACCTGCATTTGTTTAGGTTATACTAGAGCCCAACTACTTCAAAGAATTTATATATATAATAAAAAATATCCTTCAGGCTTTATTTGAAAGATCCATGTGTATTTCAAATCTTTCAAGTAAATCACAAAATCCAAGGGTATAGAAAGATTGAGGTTGAATATTAATAAAAGGATGCAGCAGGAGGTAGACCTTTCAAACTCCCTGTTTATCATGTTAGTACTGGGACCATGTCTGGAAGTTAATTCTGATGGGTTTTTTCCTGTTGTTTTGCTAGTGCCTCACCCTGATACTCTCCAGATCTCTCTTGAGGAAAGACAGATTAAAAATGAAGTGAAAAGACCAAGTAGATTTTCCTAGAATAGTTAAGTATTAACAAATAGTGCTTGTTCTATAGCCCTGAGTGATGGATAATTTAGTAAAATATCAGTGTGCCTTTGAAATAACCTTACGGAAGAGCCATTGGCCATAAATTAAGTCAATGACGTGTATGTGCGCATTCCTAAGTTCTCGAAAATAGTTTCCATGTTCTACCTGTGTGCCACATGATCTGAGAAGGTCATCTGATTCTTCAATGTATAAGTGTCTGAAGGGAGGGTGTCAAGAGGATGGAGCCAGACTCTTCTCAGTGTGCCAAACAATAGGACAAGAGGCAATGGACAAGAAACTGATGCACAGGAAATCCCACCTGAACATGAGGAAGAACTTCTTCACTGTGCATGTGACTGAGCACTGGAACATGCTGCCCAGAGAGGCTGTGGAGTCTCCTTCCATGCAGATATTCAGAAGCCATTTCAACACAATCATGAGTAATGTGCTCTAGCAGACCCTGGTTGAACAGGGAGGATGGACTGGATGACTTCTAGTGGTCCCATCCAATCTTAACCATTCTGTAATTCAGTACTTGCATAAATACATTGGTGTCTTCACAAATCTACATGAAATTTGAAGTCCAAAAAATTAGTCCTGAGTATTCATTGCAGCAGGTATCTCACCTATGCAGTAAGTTCTGCCTTAGCTGCTTCAGAGATTGATGCTGACCAGTCCTGAGAGCATGATCTAAAAGGTCTAACTAAATTGTGATGTGTCAGGGGTAGAAATCCCCATTTGTCAAAGGAGCAGCACTATGCTGATCAAACCCTAGATGATCAAAATCAGTTATATTACTGTTGCTAAATTTGAAATAGGAAGATAACATACATACAGAAACCTAGAGACATATTTCTGAAATTTCTTACAGGAAACAAACTGTCGTCATGGATATAAACCTTAGGAAGATTTTCTGCACTTATTCAATTAAATCCTACTAAATGGAATTAGGGAAAGCCAGCTAGAACAAATTATGTATTTCTTCCCCCCCTCCTGAGACACTGTTCTGATAGAAGTGCTCCTGCTAGCTTGCTGCCCAGTTAAACATATCATCTGCTCGGTCTTAAAACTGCAAGACTTCATATTTCTGATTCAATAACTGATGCCATTGCATATTCTTTATTTTGTATGTAGCTATCTGTATATGTATTGGTGTGTTTATGTGCACACTTATAATTTATGTATATAAATTCTAGCTTGATACACACTAGTAACTGTAACTGAGAGCTCTATATCTAACATTCGGAAGTATCCAAGTGCCACGGAACTTGTAGTGAAAAGCATTTCAAATTTACTAGTGGATGAAAACAGGATTTTAATGCACATCTGCAGCAGGACTGTAGTAAACTAGAGACACCAATGCTGTGGCTGCTTTGAATGATTCTGCAGAGCATGAGAAGCACTTGCTCATTCCAATTACCACTGTTTCTTCCTTGTTTTAATGCCTGCCCACAATTTATAGAATTAAAACCCATTGGCCATACCAGAAGTGATTTGAAAGGGTCCTTAGTTGTTGAAAATTGATAATGTTCACAAAAATCTAAAGGTTTATCAGAACTCCATGACATTTAAAAAATCTTTTGCAAGAATTTATTACTAAAAATCAGCTCAAAAACCTCTCCACTTAACCTGTAACAAGCAGAACGAGTCCACTTACTTTTTTCTTTTTGGGATAGAAATGTACCAAGATTGGTACATCCTTTCTCAAAGGAACTCTTCGCTTTCTTCCCACTTCCCTGTTTTACTGTCCATCCAACAGAGTACCCAGCCAACAACTGCTCAGCCTTTTGGAAGACTGAAGTCAGGGCTGCATGATGTAGGTATTCCCCCTGCCCACCGTGCAGTGCCACATGTAAACTGCTTGCTCTACCTATGAAATGCTGTAAGCACTGGGGAGGTATAAATTAGTAATGTGTGTTTATACATATGCATGTCTGCAGAATATCTAATGAACAAAGAGAAGGGAGCTTGAGCAGTATATTTTTAACCTCAAAGTTTTCTGTCTAGTGTTATTCTTCTTTCTGATTTTGCAGGACAATATGAGGATGTTGATGATAGGCATGAAGGGATTTGTTTGCTGAAGTGTCACTCACAGCTGCTGAGGAATATTGGGAAACTAGGAGAGTGGGAAATGCTCATGTGCATGTATTTGCCAACACAATGTTTGTATGTGTGCAGGTCTAGAAGTTACAAAAGGAAACAAAATCACAGAATGTTCTGAGCTGGAAGGGATCCACAAGGCTCATCTAGTCCAGCTCTTAAGTGGACAGCCCATATGGGGATGGCACCTGTGACCTTGTCATTATTACCACCACACTCTGACAACAGGGTCAGGAGGGTTATGTCAAGAAGTTCTGGGGGAATCAAGTCAAAAAAAGGTTTGTCACAATCCAAACAAGCTGCAGCAAGTTCAGCTCTGTGCATGCAAAGAGAATGTAAAAAGCTATCTGTAAATACAGAACACACCTTGTGGGGAGAAAACCTGATGATGTGGGGTCAGTTAATCTCTTCTGGTTTTAAATTGCTGTATGATTTTGATAGATGGCTGAAGATGTCATGCTGAGAGTTACTGAACATTTATTTGTTTTTAGTCTCATCTTAAGAAGATTATTCACTTCAAGCTATTTAAATGCTTAGGGACATTGTTTAACTTCTTAATGTTTATTTGCTGCTGTCCCCATTCACTACAGAGGAATACAAGAATTCCCTGTTGATTTAGTTGAACTTATCTACTTCTTTTCTCCATCAGTGAAGCTGAGTTATGTATACATGCACCCTCATTTCATACTATTGGGTGCCTTAGAAAAATAAATACATTATAGTTTTGGAGACTGACCATATGAAGTTCAGATAACTAAAGGAAATTTAGCAGTAGCAAACTTACCAGTATCAAAGGGGAAGGTTTGTAGAGATTTAGTGAAACATCTCCTGGAGATGACTCATTCTTGGAAAAGATGAGCATATTTCTGCTGGGTCAGCTATTTAGTTATATAGAAAAGTTTTTTTCTCTTTTCTTGAAAACCAGATGATTGTTTATGTATGATGCTTTATCTCCACAGATGTTCTAATGCCACATTTGCATTTTTGGTCCTTCAAGCAGTTCTGCTAGTTTTCATCTTTCCCTCATCTTAGTTTCAGCAGCTGGTATTATGATATTCAGATATTACTGCTGATCTCAGCTCTACCAGAAAATTCACACTGAAGCTTCTTGCTAGGTTTTTGCTTGGATTAAGCTGTTTGTTATTTTTCCAAAGCCTAACTGATTCAAGCCGTTATTGAAGCTATATCAGAAAAAAAAATCAGGAAAAAAGTTCATTTTAAAAGTTCAATAGTTAATTTTGGGGTGCCCATGATTTTACAAATTTTTATAAGGCATAGGTGACGTAAGATTTGACTCCATGTCTTTTACATTAAGATTCTTTGGATACACATGTACCCTATGTGCTATGACATAATAAAATCTTTGTCAGCTAAGAATGCAATGCATGATTAGCTTTTTTTACTTCTGACGTCTGCTATGATCTGCCATCTGCCCCCAAGCATGATTCCCTGCCCACTTTCCTGAGTCAACACCACAGCTTGAGTAGATGTGCCGGTAGAAGATGAGGGAGCTAATAAAACTCAGATGTACGTATTTTTGCAATGTAATAATTTGTTTTGTTTTGACAAAAATAGCTCTCACCTGCACCAGCTCTCAGAGCAGCTCACTATTGTTGAATCTAAATTACAAGCCTGCTTTAAAGGATAAGATTCTAGACTAAACACAGGCATTAAAGGTACATCTTTCTGCCCTGATAATGCATGCAAATGTAGCATTACAGGCTACCAGCCATCAGTTCTACATGCTAACTGAAGCTGTGTCATCCAAGCAGTCAGTGGTTTTTGTTGCAGCTTAAGTACATAGTCTGAATACTCCTGCCCAAGTTACTGCCTGTGGACAGCTTGCATGGGTTGCTTCCACACTGATATCACCAACCAGCCATTTCTTTTTATGGCCCTGAGGTCTTGGATACCTTCCCATGCCCATAAATTCAAGGACACTGATATCAGCTGGTGGCTATGCTGGGAAGGCCCCACCTAGAACTGGGATCATCCTTCATCTAGGAAAGGGGTGTGTGTGGAAAGCACCCTTTTGCACCTGGTGGCTGGTGCTGGCTGTGCACTCGGCAGGGCTGCAGGCGTGTGAGCAGCACGGCTTTGCTCACCAGCTAAGGCAGAACCGTAGCCTTTCAGCTCAAGCAAATCCTCAAGCCATGCCTAGAGGTTCAGTGTAACAAAACAGAACTGCTGAAAAATGGTAGGTTGTTTTTGTGAAAACTTGTGGTAGAAATGAAAAATAATTTTTACTAACATTTTCCTGTTAGTTTTCAAACTGGGTAAGGTTTATGATCTAATATCTCAAAGGACAGAAAATGTGAGAAAATAAACAGTTTAGGAAAAAAGACAACCCTTCATTGTAAGAAATGCCAGATTTTGGTGAGTGTAAATGAAGAATATGCTCTGTTGTTTTGTAGTTGTATCAGACCTCTGTGATTGAAATGCTGAAAATCATTGGAATTGGTAAGGGTCAAACTTGCAAAGTAGAATCTGTCAGGTCCCATGTGTTTGTGATACCTCTTTTTTCTGAAGGGTTTGTCTTAATTTATGTAATAGGACTTCTTCTTGGCTGTGTTACTTTGTTGTAAGTTTTGTGTACCTGCGCCCTAGCAATCTTACTTAATATTGATATATGCCTTGTTGCTTTTATGGTCTTTATACTGCTATTAGTTTATATATTGCACCAATACTTTCTTTTGAGACTCCTAATTTTCAAGTGTTTTAAAACCTACGTGAAATAATCTGTATTAGCACAATGAACAAGCTGGAACATTAAATTTCTCCCCTTACAGTACTTCAAATAAAGTTGTTGATAAGGTTGTGTATATGTGTGAGATATACACACACAAACGCAAATAAATTTAAAGGAACCTTGTAAAAGACCACTGGTAGGCCTATAACTATAACAGTTTTTTCCTCTCTTTTGATATTTAAGTGCTTTTCTATGAGATTCTTGTTGATAACATCATGCCTTTGTTCTGTCTGGGCTTGAAAATTCTGATATCTGTAAAATTGTGAGCCTGAGGTGGTTACAAAACAGAAGTGGGGATCAAGCAGAGGCAACTACTTTGCAACCCTCCATATCAGACCAGCCTAAACCCAGCTGCCAAAACTGGTATTGGTTTGGTTTTTTTTTTAAGGCAACAAGAGGGGCAGCTTGATTTTTCAGTGCCACTTGAGGCCAGCTGATGATGAGTATATTGGTGGGCACTGAAAGGGAAGAGGGTTTCAGTTTATTTCAGCCCCAGAGCAGCCTGTCTACTGCAGGGTGTCTTCTCCTGTCCTGTCAGGTGTCTGTGACATTGAGGTTCTCTTTGCTTTTGTTGGCTTAGGATTGATTTATGTATAAATGCTTCATCAACATAGCTGTATTGGTAAAGAAAAAGAAATCCTACCCTTCATACATATAATTGTAGTAAGAAAAGATTGGTTACAGTTATGCTGGGGATAAGGGCATTAATTTTGTTCCAGAAAATTGCATTGCTATATAGCAGAATAGGAATTTTTATTGGGAAATGTTGTGTCTTTGCTGTTCAGTTCTCTAGTGATCTCATGCTGTAACATTTTCCAGTCATGGAAGTTCAGGTGGAACTCCCCCTAAAATACTAGGACTCTACTGTGTTGATACAGCTTCCAAAAATATTGCAGAATAAGCTGCTGCTTATATATTCTTGCTAAACTCAGGTCCCAAGGATAAGAAAAATGGTACTGTGTGATATCTCATATAATTCATTGATTGTATAAGAATAAAGCAGAAAACTTCAATTTGTCAAAGACTGTCCCCCAAATTTTGTAATGAATAATACCTTACTAAATCATGATTTTAAAGCCCCAAAGAATCATTATGAATGTTGTTTAAAAAACACATTTATTTGTTTAAAAATGTATAGTAATAACCCAGAAGTGGCTTCTTGACATATTACAATATTTAGATACGTAAAGGGAGTGTGTTGCTGGATACTTATAAAAAAATGGTTGATACCCATGTACTTAGCATAATAGAAATATCTGTGCTATGCTCAGATAGGGGGTTTTTTGTTTGCAATTTCTTGCCTTTAAAATATTTGTTGTTAAAATCAGGCACTTGGAAAATTTCCACAGTTAGATGAATTATAGGTGATTATCTCTTACATTCGTGGGGGAATTTGAACTTCATGTACCTGTAACTTGCATCTCTGTAGATAGAAAGACACTTTAATAAAACCCAAAGGGCTATGTTGCAACAACTCTCACCAGGACAAGGTGTAGGATTACATGTATAATCATTAATTTTTCTGTCCTCTCATAACCCATCTGTGTTTTCTGGTTGACTGGCAAGTGAGTCCTAATTCTGCATTGGACATTGTCAATTCATATGGAAATAATTGATGTCACACATCTAGCATGACATAACTTATACAGAGCCACCACCTTGCAATGTACCTCATAGATGAATAAAAATTGACAGGTTCCTATCCAGCACCGTCTGCTATCTCTGTGTGCAGCCCTCAGCCACAAACTGAGCTGGGATTCTGTCAGCTGTGGCCATAGAGCAGTAGAATGAAAGCTGCAGTGTATTAACTTACAGAGCCTTTAGGAGCTCAGATGTCAGCTACCCAGCTACATGCCACCTCAGGGGGACTGCAGGCACTGCTGCTTGCAGAGTGGGTTAGGGTGGCACATTCCAAGAGCAATTCTTGTGCTCATGGGCTATGTCTAGTGTGCTTGTTTTAATTTGGGATAAAATGTTGCCCTGATATAACCACCAGAATATGAAGTAATAGGAGATTCAGGCTGGTTGTCTTCTGGCAACAGCCTGAATGGTTTGGATGCAAGTTCATATTTGTGTTTTGGAAGGGGGTACACCTTTATGTGCCAGCAGGCTGCAGCTGTTTGTCCTGCATGCCTTGTGACAATGTCAAAGTGGCTGATTTGGGACTAAGAGGCTGCATACATTCATTCTCAGGCAGCCACACATCACATACTATGAGGCAGAAGAAAATTCGTAAGCTGATGAGCAGCAACCATTCATGTTGCTAGAGGGAGAATTCTCTACTTGTCTCTGCAACATGGACTATCTTTAATGTAAATAGCTGGGCTCCAGGCGAGTTCTTGGGTATACAGAACAGTTGGCATTTCAGTCTGCTACAAAGGTGGCTCTTATTCACAGCATTTGAAATGCAAAATACTGCCACCATCCAGTAGGTACTGTTTGCACTATCGCTGTCACTCAGCAGCAGAAGTGAGGAATTATGTAGCTGAATTTTCCTAGGTTGTATGAGAATGAGGAAAGGCCTTGAAATTGCCTCTCATCACACAGCAAGGGACACACAGTAGTATGCAGGGGAAAGGAAAAAGGAGAACTTCTGTTACCCTGAACTGGAATTTTTCACTTGCTTCTCTATACTTCACTCCCTATAAGTGCGTCTCACTAATATATGAAAGTCTTTGTTTTGCAGTTTTTTACTGTGTAGAAAATGCATACTCACAAAGTGTCCAGAGCTATTCTATTGTGAAAGCACATAAAACATTTCTTAATCAGGAGAGGATAGGAGGAGAGGGGTTAATTTAAAATTTTAGCTTGATATCTGAAAGTTTATTAACATCTTCTGAATGCTTGTCACAGCTTGGCAATACAATCTGCGAGTCTTAGTATGATCCCATGGTCGCTTGTGCTGGGTACAAACAAGCAGAGTTGTTTGTACACAGAGTCCTTTGCTGTTGGTGTGAAAGGCTCATGCTTTGGCAGAGGAACTGAGAACTGTGACAGTGCACTTAGGGCTAACTGCAAGACCAATGCTACTCAGCACTATCCTACTTGACCTCAGACTTGGAAATGACTAACAGTCTCTTTTCACGTAGACCCTTTCCCTGGAGGCTGGTTGATGAAAGCTTTTGGAAAAAGATTTGGAGGACAAGTTAAAAAGTGTCTCAAAAGAAGCCCCAGTATCCTGTTTAGAGTACAGATGTTACCATTGTGGGAAAATGGACCTTCGTCTTCTTCCTGTTTGTACCGTTGCCAACATACCTTTGACATCAGATATTTAATTTCTCCCCATGAACATCAGAACACAACATTCAATAATAGCACTTTTAATTCTGGAGGAGTTCAAGGTTTTCCACATGAGAAAGATATGCCATGCTTCTCCTTTTGCAGATAGGGTAGTAAAGTCCAAGGAATTAAAGTAAATTGCCAAGACCCAGATTCATGATAAAACTGGAAAGAGAATGGGGCCAAACCTTGAGCCAGCCTCCAAATGAAAGAGTTTCTGTGTTTTCTACCTCTATAAAGGTTCATCTGGGGGTTTTTTTTGTTTCTTCCCAGTGTGTGTGCATGACACCATCTAGGGGATTGTATTGTGTGGGAGTTGGGTTTTGTTGTTTGGGTTTGGCAATCCCAAAAGTGCACTGGCATTTCTGCTCCCTCCGTGGCCTATGCATAAGTCAGTATGGAAAATTTATGGCTTGTAGGTGGGAGTGCTGTGTCTGCTGTGCAAACATTACACATAGTCATGGGGCAAAAAATGGATGGCAAAGATGCAGTCTCTGAAGAGAAGAGTGGGACAGGAATCATCTTGAGAAAGCTCAGGCTCTAGCTGACAGGCCTCCTTTGGACAGTGCCTCTGCTGCACCTCCAGAGATTTGATTTTCCTAAATCATGGCAATACAGGCAACTGCAATATTGATGTCTGTCCCTCTGAAAACCAAATACAGTGGTGAATAATCTTGTACAGTGATCGTAAGTCCTTACTAGACCTTCTGTTCCTAATAGGCATCACTCTTTAAAAGGTCAATTTAATAAGGTAGGCAAAATAATGTAAATACCAAGAGTTAAGCATTGTGGATCATGTCAGGATGCTGAAGTGAGGGAAATCACTGGAAAAGAATGGGCACTGAGAACTGGGCACTCAGTGAGGGATTTTGAGGTATTTGAACTTTAAAATTGGCAGAATGGATGGCCAGAATGATTTAACATTTTATCATTAATTTAAGCCATAGAAATTAACGTTTAAAATACTTTCTGAGAAGAACAAAGGATAAGAGAATGAATCTATGGACTACCATTTCTATCTAAGTCACTGTGAGTCCAGCCTCATGCTCCTGCTGCTATCTGGAAGAATTTGCTTTAGTGGAGTTAAGGTTCAGAAGAGAGCAGGTGCAGTGTGTGGGAAGAACATTTATTTAAACTCTGTGGGCTTTTGAAAATAAGAGTGAGAGAAGTACCCAGTGAAGTTCTCAGTAGTACTGTGCTGTGCAGTATTCTGCAACGTTCAGGGCGTCACGTCTCTGTTTTGGAGTGAGAATGGAGAGCTGTACAAACCAGCTGTGTGTGCAAGAGGAGGGTAGGTGGTCTTTGTTCAGCCAAGCCAAATGAAATGCATTCTGCAAATGTGCCATAGGAAAAGAACATGCTCCTGCTCCAGATCAGGAAGGACCTATTGGCCCATGTGTGAGAAGGAAAGATAAAGGGGGAAAAGAGTGGCCTTTGGTCAGAGAATTGCATTGCACCACAGTTTGACATAAATTCTGAAGACGCAGATGATTTAAGTCCAACATATGAAAAGAAGCATTTCTTCAGATGTGGCACTTGCAGATACTGTCAAAATTACACTGGCTCCTAATACAGCTTGTGTGGAAGGACTCTCCTGACCTGTGGGATGGATGCCTCCACCCAAGCAGCTGTGTCTCCCCCACTATAACTTGCTGCTGTGTGCAGCAGTTGTTCCTAATTGACTGGCCTGCTGTCCTGTGGTCACGGCTCCTCCAGAAACCGCCCAGTGCTGGGGCTTTCACTGCTGGCGCAGGAGGCCAGGAGCTGTTGTTTCTGGTATGCACCACTGAGAGCAGTGCCCAAGCAACAGATCCAAAGGCTCGGTTGGAAGGTGTGACTAATGCAACACTGGGGTCTTACGAGACCAGCTATATTATGTTCTCTTTTTAGAGGCTACATTAGGACAGAGCTTTCTTTATAAATGTAGTAGTATGTGTGTTGATACTACCTCTAAATATATATTGCATATTCTTGCCTCTTTTTATCTTGAGGAGTAGTTTTGCCATTTGGTGGCTAATCTGCTGGTACTATTTAAATAAGGCTGATATGTAAATAAAACTCTTAAACTTTTGAATAAAGTATGATTTACAATAAGCCTTCTATTACTAAAACATCAAGAAGTTGCAGTGTTTTATGTGTCCCTATTCCAACTGCTTACCCCTTCTATGCTTTGATCAACTACATCTGGCAAGTCTTTAAAAAAACCCTGAAAGTTTCTGAGGAAATAAGGGTGTTTCATCCTCGGTCCTGAAAACCACACATTCCTGTTTGGAAATGTACAATTATTACTTCAGTGAAAACCCCAAGCCCCACAAAATTTGCCTATTTAATTTTTTACTCACCTTTACCTCCAGAGTTCCTCACCCTCTGGCACATGAATTAATGTTCATGTCTGAGCTAAAGGACTGAAAAAACAGTTTCCATTTCTGTTTTTTTCCCAGCAGCCTTTTAACTTCAGCTAACTCATTCAGCTTCATAAGAACTATAGGAAGGGTGGCAAGTCACCATCCATGTGCAGTATCTAGTGTTAGTTTGGTACTTTGAATACTGCATTAGGAAAACAGAGCTTCCTTTAGTAAACCCACTCATTGTTTACTTTGGGATAACTTTGTTAAAACTGGTGTTAGAGTTGAAGAAACACCTGCTGAGAAAGTGAGGTCTTGTATTTCTTTTTATTTTAGAATTCCAGGTCTTTCATTTATGAAGACCTCATTACTTGAAAACACTATTGAGTTCCTCATGTCAGGTAGTTAACCTCTGACAGTACTGCTATGTTGGAACATATGATTCCAATAAAAAAACCAAATGGTGACAGGGAAATATTTTTTAAAGCTGCAAGGTCCTCCTAGGGTAGTTAACTATGTTGATGTTTAAGTATGTTTATATACCCACATGCCTTGGGACTGTTGCTGGCTCCAGCTAGAGAAAAAAAGCAGTGTGACCTGTGCATGAGTATGAGAACAACTGTACCTAAAAGGTGAAGTCCTGCTACTCCTGCAAAGGAGTTGGCCTGAAGGAACTCCAGATTTACTTGTGTAATAATTAGAGGTCATAACTCAACAAGTCTGTTTATTTCAGAAAGGAAAAGAAATACATTTCCTCTACTACTTACTGATTATAAAACAGTATTTTACTTGCACTTTTCAGTGGGTTAAAATGTGTTAAGTGTCACTTAAATGCATTCCTCAGAATAGAAAGTCTGAAGAGAAAT
>VXBC01012946.1:320974-373375 GCA_013399945.1 Ploceus nigricollis
CGGCGCTCCCGTGCGGCCGCGGCGGCTCCGATCCCGATCCGGATCCGGATCCCGATCCCGCTCGGTCCCGCGGCCGCGGGGCTGGTGCTTGGGCGGCCCTGGGCGGCACGCGGCCGGCGTGGGGCAGCGGGCACNTGGTGACAGGGAAATATTTTTTAAAGCTGCAAGGTCCTCCTAGGGTAGTTAACTATGTTGATGTTTAAGTATGTTTATATACCCACATGCCTTGGGACTGTTGCTGGCTCCAGCTAGAGAAAAAAAGCAGTGTGACCTGTGCATGAGTATGAGAACAACTGTACCTAAAAGGTGAAGTCCTGCTACTCCTGCAAAGGAGTTGGCCTGAAGGAACTCCAGATTTACTTGTGTAATAATTAGAGGTCATAACTCAACAAGTCTGTTTATTTCAGAAAGGAAAAGAAATACATTTCCTCTACTACTTACTGATTATAAAACAGTATTTTACTTGCACTTTTCAGTGGGTTAAAATGTGTTAAGTGTCACTTAAATGCATTCCTCAGAATAGAAAGTCTGAAGAGAAATGTGACGATAGTCAGAAACTCCACTCAGCTCTTAGGAATTTAAGTGCATTGGCATATGCATTTTCCTTGAGCATTCAGAAGTATGGTTTGAAGCTCCCCTGTACCAGGATATTGAAGGATTTATCTCACATAGGTAATGTGCAGAAAATGGGGCTGAATTGGTTGCTGTGCTCCACTGACCACTTTGGAAAATGCAAGCCCTGATTATTTAGTTGGTTTGAGAGAATGTTGATACCATTTTATTGTGAGAACTTCTAGGTATCAAGGGCTTTCAAGCAGCAGTGCTCGGTTGTGTCCAGGGCACCTTAGGCTACCAAAGTCAAAACCTTACAAGTGAGTCTGCCCAAAACTGACAACACAGTACTTCTGGTTTCTTCCTTTCTTTCCCCTTTGGACTTCTGAACCTTTAGGATATGCTGTGTTTTGTGAGGTTTCACTGTAGACACAGGATTTAGGTTTGTTTTAAGGGAAGTCGAGATTGCTTGATGGTAACTCCCTCCAAGACCTGGATCGGACCCAAACCAGCGGCGGTCAGCAGGACGAACTGTCACCCCACTATCCAGCTATTTCTCTGGGAGATCATCGTGTCCCAGCTCCTGCTGTCCCCTCATACACGACGGCCTTGAAAATTAAACAAACGAAGGGACTTCTGGCCCAGTCCCTCTGGCTAAGCTCTCTCCCACCTTCATCCCCTCTCAGGCGTCCTTCCTTTTTCGAAGGAGGGGGACACCCCAGCCGCGGCCCCCTGGGGACCCGTGCGGCGGGACCCGGAGCGCCGAGGGGCCGATCCGGGTGTGTGCGGGCTGGGGAGCAGCGGGGCGGCCGCGGTGCGGGNCAGCGACACGGCGCTCGCCGTGGACAGGACGTACTCGGACCCGGAGCGGCACCGGCGCCGCAAGACGAGGGTAAGGCGGATGAGAGAGAGCAGGCGGCCTGGGGAGGCGGCGGCGCTGGGGCTGCCTGGGGGATTTGGGTGCCGAGCTCTGACAGGCAGCCGCCAACCTGCAGCACTTTCCCCGTGAGGTCTCCACGTTTGCTAAGCTGACGATCTAAAAGGAAGGTTTTTTCCTGTGTGATTCTTTCATTTTCATACCCTGAACACTTTTTGGTATAGGAAAATGGAATGAAACTGGATATTGACTTCATAGAAACCAATGTTCGATGTATCCCCGCAATCGAAACTAGAGGGATGCAAGTGTAATAGAGAACTTACTCACCAGAGTCAACAGCGCCGATGATTTAATGTTGTGACTCTGTCTCGATCACAGTGGTGAATACTAGGGTTTGGTTCTGTTTCTCAAGGTTTGTTTAATAAACTCTGGAGCAGGTGATTGTATCTGGCAGCAAAGAATTATTATGGTTCCTTTTATGAAGTTAAACGAGGGCTGTGATAGGAATGGAACTTGACAGAAAAAGTGCACCTGTGTGTCCTAGGGATAAAGTAAGAATATACTATGTATCCATGACATCATGGCTTTATGGAATAGTTTTTTTTAGTCTCCTGGCAACTTCATCTTTCTTTATTTTTTTGTTTTGTTCATATGATATATATAAATGTAAACATGTACAGGCAAAGCTTGTGATCCTTTCATGTATTTAGTGGCTTTTATGGTAAGTGTTATGTTGATGAAGGCACTTTGCTTTTTACTTTAAAATTCTTACCTAAATGTTCAGCTCAAAGACATGTAAAAAGTGGCCCTTTCTTCCCATGCACTGCAGGAAAGGAAAACCGAGGTTGCTCTAGCTGACTTGGGATATTGGCAGAAATTCTGTTTTCTTTTCAGTGCTGAGATCTTGGGTCTGACAACAAATGAACTTTATGGTTTGAAGTGTAAGGATCAACTATTTGTGAGGCAAGATCTTTTCTGTGGGATGACTGTGGTAAAGGTTTTGGATTTTGGGGGTTTTATTTTCCAATACTGCGCATTAGCAGTATTCTCCATCCCTCCTGCCCATTAATTCACAGTGATGAAAAGGAGATGGTGTGATTCAGATTGCTTCAGAATAATGAAATACTTTAAAAATAGGTAACCCAATGGACTTTAGCATTAATACTGGAATCTACAATGTTCTTCACACTGAAAGGTGGTCGCACACGCTAGTCATATTGGAGTTTTAACAGTGTTATGCATTTCCTTTGTTCTTCTCTGTTGAAAGTTGAACTGATTAGTTTCTCCTTCATTGATCTTGCTGTAAGAATAGTGACTACCTACCTAAGTGTGGCCATGGAGAAAAGTTGCATATCTTCATAATTTTTGGCATATTTAAAGGTTAAACTCTACTCCCTACTCTAGCTGATTTGCTTAAAAGTAGAAAGTGTCGTGGCTAATGCCGTGTTGTTTATTGTACTTGTGTATGGATATTTTTTTTAAAAAATCTCATGTTTAAGGCAATTTTATAAAAGCATTGGTCTTCTGTCTGATTTTGGATTTCTTTTAATCAGAATTAGTGTCATCTTCCCTTCCTGCAACCATGAGGACTGGAAATACAACTCTATACAAGTTTAGAGTTGTATGTAATTGTGATGCTCCAGGGTTTGGGCTTTACAAGTTGTGTCAAATATCACAGAACTCATAAAATAATTGCTAGGTATGGTAGCAGCATGCTGTATGTTCCAAATGATGGTAAGACCTTGTATTAAATCTGTTTGAGCTTAGTCCAGACAAATTGGAATTTTTTCCTGGGTAAATTGCCTGGATAACTTCAACATTTCTCTTACTGCCTTAGCCATAGGGGTCGAAATGGTCATGTACTGGAGCAGCAAGAACTGGCAGTATTATGTAGAAAAAAGCAAGAAATTAGAATGCTGTTTTTTATTTAGAGACTGAATAAAAATCATCAGAGTCACTGAAGTTATAGCTGCCATTTCCAAACATGGATGGAGAAGAATAATGCAGTGCATGAACACAACAATACAGAGCTGGTGGTGGGGTTCTCAAGAGCCTGAGCAGACTAGGGAGGCTTGCTGTATGAAGAATGCCTTGGAGCTGGATTTGGTAGCAGGATAGGACATGTTGTAAGTAAGGTGAGATCCATTTAATAAAGTCTAGGGAAAAGAGAGGTGTTAAAGTAGAAGCTGGATCTCCTAGTCTGTATAACATAGGCTACTGAGTCCAGTTTTTAGGTGGGTGGGTTTTAAAGGAATTCTCCAGCCTATAGGTTACTGCACGTGTCTTCCAAGCCCAGCTAAGGATTTTCCTTATGAAAAAGTGACACCTTTTCACTGGACAGCTAAAATGACAGTTCCAGAATTGCTGTTGTGTATACTGTAGGAAGGCATCATTAAATTTAGTTTGCAGAAGTGCTGGAACAATTTACTGTAAATATAGCCTTCAGAATTTGTAAATGTAGAGTCTGAGGGGATTTAAACATTTTTGCTGCAGCCAAAAAGCTTCTTCAGTGTATAGCAACAGGTCTGCTCAATACCTTCTTCTTTGAGGCCATTTGAAGAATAAGATACTATGGGTTCTTCTAATAATTCTCCGTATGTCACATTTTGTGTGACATTCCCAGGGGCTGAACAAGAGGAAATACTTTATTGAAGAATAGTTGGATCGTTCTTAACTTAGGAGAGTCACTGCTGCTGTTGAAGGCCAAATATTGAGGGAGAGGCTGTTCTCTCTTCTTGGATGTTCTCTTCCTCGGATGAATCACGAGAGAGTCCAGCTATGCTGTGCGTGGCAGTACTGAGTGGGGCATAAAACCACTATTACATGAAGTGTAATGGAATTAGTGCCTTACAGTTCTGCTTTTACATGGTGGGTATAGATTTATAACCATGTGGTTGCCTTAGTTCTGGAAAATCATCCATCTCCAGATTTAGGAAGGGTGCCCTTCCAGGAGACTTTGCCTGCCTCTTCTTGCCAGTAGTACCTGGTCGCTATAATCTGGATTACTGCAGATTGCTCTGGTGGTGCAGGTGAAATCCGTGGACAATGCAGCCATGCAAAATGTTTCCGGTCTTCTCTGCTAATGCCAGTTGCTGTGGCTTCACTGTGCTTAACATCCACTACTAGCTGATTCCTGCAACACTTGAAATACAAATCTTTGCTAAACAT
Organism: Ploceus nigricollis; assembly: GCA_013399945.1. Classification (NCBI taxonomy): domain Eukaryota; kingdom Metazoa; phylum Chordata; class Aves; order Passeriformes; family Ploceidae; genus Ploceus; species Ploceus nigricollis. The sequence continues at coordinate 325,572 of VXBC01012946.1, forward strand.
TCAAAATCGGGACCTAAGATATGAAGTAGGACAATTTGGGAACAGGAGTTGCATTTTTAGTTGTCATGAACAAAATACTGCTCTTGCTGGAATGTAACTGGCAGGATAGTTAAAAATGTGTCATAGTGCTTTCTTAAGGGACTTGATTTTGCAGTAAGCATTGGGGTGATCAGTAAGTCCATGCAGTCCATGTGTGATCACTAAGTCCATGCAGATGTCTGTGCAATTGCAATAGTTCACATTCCTGAAGCTCAAACTAGCCTGGCTAGGCTAACCTGTGCCTCGCTGTGCTGACTTTTGCATCAAGAGCACTGTGTCAGGACTGCCTTTCAAGGCTCTATAAGGGTCTGTTAAAGCTATCTTTTTTTTTTTTAGTCTGTTGATCAGGACATTGCTCTTCACTCTTGATGTCTTACCCATTACTGAACAAGAACTCGCCACATTTCATCAGGAATATAAATTTACATGTATGGTTTTGGGGAGAAAAATCCTTTCCCAGTACAACTAAAACACATAAATTCTTTAACTGCATCCCATCAGAAGTCTATGTAGAAGTCTACTTGCTTTTAGCAAGTACCAGATGGGTTTGAGTGAGACACAGGAAGGCCCAATTGATTTCTTGCACCCTGGAGCCTATTCAGAACTTTCTCTTTATTAGCGGAAAACAGAATTGTAAAAACCCTTCCTTTATTTGAAACAAATGCAAAAACCTTACCTGAAACAGGTGTGGTTTGTTTATTAATGAATAGAGAAGCTAATTTCAAGCTGCTTGTTCTTTCAGCCTTAGTGAGACTAGCAGCAGAATCAGTGGTTTTTTGGATGATTTAATTCTTATGTGATGACACATATAAAAAGCTTACACTAAAAAAAAAAAAAAGCCCAGAAATTCACTTCCTTTCTACTGATGAAAAAGCATTCTGTGGAATGTCTCTTCTCATTTTCTCATGTCTCTCTTATGATCCCTCCCATTGATCTTGTCTAGAGGCAAGGCAGACTTTAATAATCCCTTCTCATATGTGTGTCTTTCTAAGCCTCTAATCACTTTCATCATCTGTCCTTGAATTCCCTTTATTTCTTAAAATCTTCAGTAGGTTTGGAGGAAATGACATAAAGGAACCTAAAAGGATTAGAAACAAACAAATAACCCCAAACAGAATACCCCACCAAAGCAAACAAAGCAAACAAATTGAACAACAAAACCCCACCAAGTCTAACCAAAACAAAAAAACACTCCACCCACAGTTTTAGGAGAAGGGGAGATTTAATCTCCTGGTGCTCTTTTAAATACAAAGATCACTGTGGAAGACATGCCTGTTCTGGGCTCTTGTAACCTGTAACCAAATCTCCCAATATTTTGTGCTCTAAGACCTTACACACACTTTTCCCCACAGTTCCCTCAGATTTGGACATAAGACGAAAATAATTTCATGAGACAATTTTGCTAGGACCTCCAAGCTTTGGTTTTAAATCCACAGTGTAATTAGAAATGTGTGAAACCTGTCAAAAGGTAGCCTGCATGATGCAGGGGAATTGGAAATAAGAGAGAGAAGCCATAATTATAATATGAACCCAAAAAGACTGACTAGTTTGTTAGAACTGAAGAAAAGCCTGGTTTGTTCATTTAAAACACTAAACTATTGATTATTTGGTCATTTAGAACTGTTTAAAAAACTTATTACTTTTTTATTCCCTAGTGTCAGAAAGGAATATTAGGAAGTTTCCAAAGTTGGTTTTTTTGGTTTTTTTTTTTTTTTTTTTTTTTTTTGTTTTGGGATTAAAAACACCTAAAAGCTAAAGAGCAGTGGTAGGTCAAATGAAACAAAAGGGAAGTTGTTTCTGTACAGCTTAGTTTAGCATTGCTGTGCTCCCCTGATCCTGCAAGGTGAACCTCTTTGGTAGACTTGTAGGCTATAAAGGTTGTGTTCTCACCCACTTCATCTTTTCCCTAGCCCAATAAGACAGTTTTAAACAGTAAGTAGAATGGGGGATGCATCTTCTTTTTAAGGTTTAAACTGATTTTAAGTTTGGAATCTTTATACTTAGACCTTTCATAATTTTTGGTTCTCACCTGGAAAATTCACATCTCTGAAGACTGTAGAGTCTTTCCTTTGCTGTGCTGTTGATCCATCCTCATTGCAGTGGATGGTATTGCTTACAGGTCTGGGGAATTCTTATCACCTTTTCAATGTTAGGTATATGTATTAAAAATAAAAGTCACTGGGGGAAAATTGCCAGCCTTCTGATTTGCTTTCCTTTTGAAGGACATGTAATTGTTCTTCAGTCAGGTTGCCAGCAGTGATGCTGGGGGATGGCAAGAGCTCCAGATCCCTGCTTTTCTTATTGTCATCATCTCTGTAGGTAAGGCTTTCACTGTATGGGTCTGCATAGGGGCTCAGCCTTCAAGGTTTTGGTGGGTTTGACATCTAATCTTGTCCAAACTAAAAAGATTCCTGCTGCACATTGTCCCATTTTGGTTCATTTGGGAACATTAGCAAGTGTGCAGCTTTCATCTTCACCCCCACAGTAAGTATGATTTTGGGAAAGACTTGTGTGGGAGATTAATTTTTATGTAGTGCTGGGGAATGGTGGAACATAATTCTCCCTTTCCACTTATGTATCCAGGTGGAGAAACTTTACAAAAGAGCATTGCAGTATTTACTACTGAAAGTTTTCTGTTCTTCCCTTAGTCTGAAAGAGGGAGGATTAATATGCAAAGCCAAAAATTAACCTGTTGATCTGAAGCCTTCACATATGGGACCAAGTATGTACTGGAATGTCTTTAACCTTACCAGACACTCAGCAAGTGAGAACTCCTCTAAAGAATTTGTTACTGTAGAAAGATGAAATGAGGCTTTTTGTTTTCAAAAAAATTACAGAAAAGCTTAATATTGAGAGCTTGCTCACTTCATTTTTGTTCTGTTTAGGGGTTGCAACTGGATAAAATTCCAGAGGGCAGAAATTTTGGAAACCACTGGTACTAATATTTTGTTACTTAACTCTGTATTGGACAGTGTATTTCAATGGACCTTTGATATAAAGTATTTAGCATCAATTCTTGATAATTCTCAGTTAACCTTTACTATAGTAGATATATTTCCTTTGGCTTTTCCTATTTGTGTACAGTTTACTTAACTGTTGCCTTCCTTTGTAAATATTTGTTTCAGTAGCTCTGGATGAAGAAGTTATGCTGGGGATGCAAAGAATTGACACTGTGCTATTGAATTAAAATGAATATGTGATTCAGGTAGTGCTGAATTAATTGGAAACTTTTGATTAACATCGGGGGCCTATGGAACCAATCTGAGATGAATTAGAGCAGACTTATGGAAACTTCTCTATATATTAATTGTTTTTTACAGGATGGGAGATGCTGCTTCCAGTTGATATTACAATCTCCTTTAGCTTAAACCAGGATGGTATAGGTGGATTTCTAACTTCGTTTTTGCTTTGTAAATAAATGGTCTTGTACTGGGTTTGGCTAAAAATGTATGGAAACCTGTTTAGTTTCCTGGCAAAACTGTGATAAAAAGAGCAGCCACTGTGTGTGCATCTAAGGACTGCAGCAATTAAACACTCTAATTATCTATGTCATGTGATTTTTTTTTTTCTGGTTGAGGTTAGTAGAAGTATGACTTTCAAAAAGGCTATGACATGATTGGCTTCTTAAGCACTAAATAAGATTTTTTTTTTTAATTAACTTGCTCCTCCTGTTTAAAAGCAAGCCTTTTCAGTTGAAGATGAAGCATTATAATGAAAGTTGGTGTTTTAAAGATAGGGAAGATTGCAATGCTCTGGAGTTAGTTTATGAATAAAACAGGTGTTGATTTATAAGGTTAGAAAAAGCATTAAGTAGAGCTAGTGGAAGTATAAGACTTCCATTGTTAAATAAACAAACCAAACCTGATATTGCCTACTGCCACCTAAAAAGCAAGTAATGCAGCTTACAGGAAATGTGAGGAGTCAGAGTTTTGGGGTCTTGGGATTATTAAATATAAGGGAATTTCTAAGTGGGCTTTAAGATAGACTACAAGAATTACTGTTACAAGAAGAGAAGCCTTGTTAAGGTAAGCTGATTTAGCAGGTTTCTCTGGTTTTACTGCATTCTCTCCCTTTATTCCTAGTTATTCCAGTACAGGTAATACAGAAATTAGAATTCAGCTAGTGCTCATTGTTCAAATGCAAAATTATATAAATATGCAGAAACTGTGCTGCTTTATACCAGCATGTCTGTACAGGTGAGTGATGTGCAAAGATCAAACTGACAGACCAATTACAACTGACTCTTAACATTCTTCTAATTCAGGGCAGTACAGCTTAATGTACTTTAAGTTTGCTGAGGACTTGATAAGATTCACTGCTTCACCCTCACTTCCTAGGAAAATAATTATTTCATATGAAATGGGAGCTGTGGGGCTCCAGTGGCCATTGACTGTGTTTTGGATTATTGTTGACAAGAAGCTTTGGTTGAAGGTTGCAAGGACAGGCGGAAGCTTTGGAACCTAGTAGAATCAAACCCAGTACTAGTCTGAAAAAGACATTTAGTGTTAGAAGAATTAAATTAACAGATCTTATTAGTAAGGGTTGCCTAGGTCAGGTGTGAGGACCTTTCTTACCCGAGAAAGAGCAAAGAAGACTTGGCTGTTCACTCCTTCACAGTTGCTTCTCCAGTCTGCAGCACTGCAGGGTGCCATCTTCACCCTGACAGCTTTTCTCAAGCTGCTCAGAGCTGTCTTGTACCAAGTCCATTAGGGGCACCCAGCCTGGGGCTCCTTCACCCTCCCTGTGGTCATGTTGTGCTTACAGGTACTTCCCCCAGCCCAGTGCCATGCTCCCTCACTCCCTGTGCTGGGGCTGAGGGGCAAGGGAGGTGTGGGTGTGACTGGGCAGCTCTCAGCAGCTTTGGACATGTTCAGGGATGGAGAAGGAATGGAGAAGATAGGCCTGCAATATGATGGAGAGAGGAATAGAGGTGGGATTTCATGTGCTTAGCCTAAAATGGATTTGCTGCCCAGAACAGAGCTCCCTCCAAAGGCCAAATGTAATTTTCTTTCCCCCCTTCTTTAGTCCACACAGATGACTTGAAAACAAAATGTTTCAGTATTTGATATTACTTCAGCTACTGATACATGTGCATAATATGGGATTGTGTGGCTCTTCCTGTGTCAGGAATCTTTGTTTTACTAGAACTTTTGGCAGGAGTAACATAATCCTGTGTCATGGTTGTCCCTGATATGTTTTGTCAGAACAGTAAAGTGTCTCTTCACTTCATCAGGTTTCTAATTTCTTTCTTCTCCCATGCCTGCCATATCCAGGGAAAGAGGCTATCTTTTTTCATTCCCTTCTCCTGCCATATCTTAAGGAAGAAATCTGACTACATCTTGTCACCTGTATCCAGTCCTTTTTTGGAGCAAATTACAGAGTTTCACCTTGATGAACAAAAGAAGAATTACAGCCTTCTCTTAAAATAAGAGTTAAAAGGATATTCTTAATTGTCTCTTTTAAAGCCAGATAGTAAATGTCAGCAGGCTGATTCAGGCCTGCAGCTGCTAGGCTTCTGGCCACCAAAAATGGGTCCACAGAAGGTTTACAGCGAGTTTTGCCATACTCCTGTGTTGTTGTCCTGATCAGCTTTCTGTGCAGGTCTCTACAGTGGAACCCTTTCTTCACATATGAATTGATGCCATAGGTGATGAGGCCCTTGTGATATGCAGCATCATCACAGGCAGGTGTTGCTGGTTCTGGTGAGGGTCTGTGATCTGTACAAGAGTTATGCTCCTCCTGTCCTGTGCAAGTGGTTTGGATTTAGCAGGCTGTTGCAGTGTGTCCCACAAAGGAGGAGATGTTGCAGTGTGTCCCATAGATTACCTCTAAACCACTGGTTATGTAAAGTCCTTCCCCCTCTACCCCCACCCCAACCCCCATAAGNCAGGCCTTTGTACCAGAGGCATGGGAAGGCTGGAGATGAGAGAGAGAGCAAAAGCATTTATAAACAAGATCTGAGGAAGATTTGAGGAAAGAGTAATAGTGAAGACAGTAAAAAGTTTGACAATCAGTGAGAGTGTCTCCTCTGGTTGCCAGTAGTTACATGAAGAGATTCTGAGACTGTCTTTGTTGGCTCTTGCATGTTTTGTTCCCATAAACTGTATGGATGTGGTTAAGAGTAATTTGTCTTGGGAAGCACCAAGGAGCGTTACTGTCTGTAAGAGCTAGATGCTTATTGCTACTCATAAAAGGAAGTGTGCCGTTGTCAGGTTATTCCTTTGTGTCTTTCCAGTGTTAACTCCTATGGTATCCTCTCTCTAATGCAGAGAGAGATCCTACTGAGCAAATCTTCTGTTGCTGATATTTAAAAAACTGGTTTCAATGCTTTTCTACCTGTGGGACATCATTGTGTTTTGCAGCATAAATTTAATGTAGAAAAATATGCACCCATAGTTTTTATGAGCTTTGTTTTTTGCCTCCAAGGAACTCTGTTTCTCTTTTTTCACCAAGTAACTGGAAGGGCCTGAATAGCAGCTGAGTTCAGGAGAGTGAATTAGACAGGACCTATGACCTAACAAAGCTTGATCTGAAAGTGATAGAGGGAAATCTTTGGTGACCTTCATAAAACTCGGTGTCAAGCTTTGGTTTGTATTTGTTGGTGCCAGAAGTTATGATATTTTTTGGGAGTTGGGAAGCTGGGCTTTGAGTGCAGGAGCTTACAAATTGTTCTTTCAAAAGATGTTTTGACCTACCTTGCCACTTTTCATGCGTATTTTAGGTGGGACTTCTCGATTTTTAGTGACTATGTATATTACACTGTAGCCTATGTGCAAACTGCTCTTTAATTTTGAGGAATTTCTCTTGCAATGAAGATACACCCACTCGTGGTGTTTTGGAACAAATAGCCCAGGCCTTGTTTGAGTTACTTTTGTTTGGACTTGACAGAGTCAGCTAGAATAATCTTTGTGTGTACTGTGCCATTATGCAGTGTGGCATTTAAAGTCAGAGAAGGATGAAGTTCAGTGATTTCCTTGAAGAAAATCTATGTTTTGAAATGAAGTCTAGAGCAGTGGTGACAACTATAGCCTAAGGCTCTGGTGACATGGGTTCAGCTACTGTGACAGCTCTCAGTCCTTGTGTAATGGTGGGAGTCATTTAACCTCTCTGAAGAGAGTGTGGTTTCTCCCAGCATGCACAGCAGAGAGGATAAATACTGTGAAGGATACGCATTTCAGAATCATTAGCCATCCAAGTGGATACTTAAGGAAAAACCACCTCTTACTGGTTTTGGGCTTTTAAAAATATACAGTGAATGCATGTTCCTGCTTTCTACATCAGGCAGCTTTTAAGACTATCTGCCGTAGGTGCTTCTCCCCCCCAGATAGTGTAAGTCTTGTGTAACTGTTTGAAATTGGGCATTTTCTCTTAAGGCAGTTGCACACCCTTTGTAGTCGGGAGTGGGAAAGCTCTTGCAGTGATCTGTCTAATCTCTGTTGATTTTGAAGAAGGTCATTCTACATCGCTTAAAGCTGCATACCTGAAGTTGGGTGAGACTAAATCTAGTCTAAATAGCTGTGGCAGTGAATTCTGCAAACACTGCGTAAAAGATGCAAGTTTCACTGTTTTTCATGCTTTATAAAACTAGATGTATGTACTGAACATCTAGACACCTGTGCCAAATTACTCTTGAGTGGGACTTAAAGTTCTTTTTGTTAGGCAGAAAATCAAAAGAATTTTCTGGCTCTCCCTCTTACATAGTACATTCTTAATATTACTGATTCTTCATTTCAGTTATGGATAATTGTTTTAGGAAAACTTTAAAAAAACAACGCTGTCTTTTTGCCAGCTTTGCCATTATGCAAAAAAATCATTGGTCTCTGATTGTTCAGAAATTTGGCAGTACAGGATGTTACCTTACCTTTCCCGTTGCTTTTTTTATATATAAAGGAGGAAAGGTGAAAAAATACGAATTTGTGACTTGGACAGAAGGAGAGGACTCTTGACTTTAAACCTTATTGTTACTGCAAGAATATCTGATTTTGGGAAAAGAAAGGCCAATGATTATTTTATAGACTCCCTGATAAGATGGCTTTAAAATGTTTTTGTCGTGGTTTAACCCCAGGCAGCCACCAAGCCCCAGGCAGCTGCTTGTTCACTCCCCCTCCAGTGGGACTGGGGAGAGAATCGGAAGGGTAAAAACTGGAAAACTCATGGATTGAGATAAGGACAGTTCAGTAAGGAAAGCAAGAGCTGCACGAAGGCAAAGCAGAACAAGGAATGGATTCACTTCTTCCGATTGACAGACAGGTGTTCAACCATCTTCAGGAGAGCCGAGCCCCACCAGTTACTTGGGAAGACAAATGCCATCACTCTGAATGTCTCCCCTCTTCCTCTTTCTTCCCACCTTTATATAGTGACTATGATGCCATGTGGAATGGAATATCCCTGTGGTCAGTTGGGGACAGCTGTCCTTGCTGTGTCTCCTTCCAACTTCTCATGCAACCCCAGCCTCCTTGCCAGTACAAAAAGCAGAAAAGGCCTTGGCTCTGTGTAACCACTGCTCAGCAATAACAAAAACATCTCTACATTATCAACCCTGGCTTCAGCAGAAATCCAAAGCAGAGCCTCATACGAGCCAGCTGTGGAGAAAATTAACTCTACCCCAGCCAAAATCTGTGCAGTCATATAGAGTTAAATTCACTTTATTTATATCCTGTGCACATTGCAATAAGTCCCTTAATTTCTATTTTTAAGAGGAAAATTTTCTCTCTGATTTCATCCAGTATAATTTGCTAATCTTAGGGGTGTGAACTCCTCATGGTTTAGTGAGACAAAATTTTAATAGCTGTGTCTGAATTCTTATTTAAAATTTATCACTGTGTGTTTCTATGTAGGGCCAAATATGTTGCTTATGATGTGGCTGTTTTGGTGACTAACAGTCTGATGGACTGATAAATACATACTTTAGTGAAAGTAGGGCTAGTGAATTGGAAATGGAAAGAAATTCTCCTTTCAGTATGATTTTGATCAGTCTCGTGTCATAATATACTCAACCATTTTATCAGTGTGGTTTAAGGTTGGAGAGCAGCTTGGAAATATTTTATTTGAACTGAGCTTCTGAAATTCCAATGTAAGGAGCAGTAAACTTTCCATATATTTTGCTAACCAACACATGCAGCAATGTCTTTAATTACTATAATAATTACTCTTTGCTAAATCTGGGGAAGCTTTGATTTTAGAGTGTAATGCCTTGTACCATTTACTGCTGTTATTAAAATATTATCAAGATCCAGTTCTGAGGCTTCTGTGATAAACTTGCATCGTTCTCTAAATGTTTTTTCTTCCTGGAGTAGACACATCCATCTGTTGTCATTATCTTTGCAAGAGCAATAAGATTTAGCAGACTGTCATGTTAACAAAGGTACAAAGTGTCGTCCACTCAACAGCTCATTTCCCAGTGCAAAAACCCCTTGGCATTTTCACAACAGATGTGCTTGGTTTTTTTGAATGGTGAATGCTCAGAAGTATTCCTTAGGCTAACACTATGCTGAGCTTTCTTCTGTCAGCACTACAAGCACCATAGGCAATTCAATTTATGAGACTTCTAGCTAAAATCATGGTGTGACATGCAAGAGTAGAATCCATTTAGCCACTGAAATACTAACGTTGTGAATAAAAATAATTAATACATGTTACTATTGTAATTCACACTGGCCATTAAATCCCAAAAGAGGATATGTCCGGAGCCAGTATCAATGTGGTAGCTCACAGATGAACAATTATTAACAGTGACTTCCTAATCTTCACGGCCCTTACCTCCGTTCTGCCAATTTGTCCTTTCAAAATGATGTTGATAAACTACAATGTCTGTACAAATTTTCCCCAGAGATGGAAAACTGCAGGGACTGGTATGAAATGTAGGTCCCAGAGGAAAAAAAAATAATAGCGTTCTACATATGTCACATGGTATAATTTAGCAATATTTTTTTTCCACAGACAAAACACTGGAGGAAAAGATTAGTCAGATTTCTAAGATAAATACAGTATTCATCCTTCTGTTCTGTTTGTGCTCATTTTTGTAAAAGGGAAAAAAGGATGCATACGGATAAAATATGGAAAGGGTATAAATATTTTATATGTTTGCAATTGTATGTCGCTTACGTGCCGCAAACAAGGAGGAGCAATTGGGTGTAGAAGAGAAAGATCTAACTGCAGGTAAAGAGAGTAAATCAAGATAATATTTTTATTCATGGTAGTTTTCAAATTACTTTCCAAACTTGAGGAACAGCAAAAATACATTACTCCCTTGGAAAGGAAGCCTATTAAGTTTATTAATGTAATTCAATGTTAGGAGCAAGGGATTTCCTTTAAATCCTTTGTTTCTCTCCTGGAAATTATTTTTCATGTTTCCTGAGGCTTTTTTATCATTCAGATTTGTTTAAGAATTATATTCTGCCTAGTAAATATGACAGGAGAGTAGAGACTTCACAGGTAATGAACCCAGACATGTTGTGAAAATGATTTTCATGTGTCCTCAACAGGCACCTATCCGTTCTCGAAGGGAGTGGAAGTCAGAGACAATTTTCCTGTTATCCACTGGCTGGCATGTCCATCAGCAGGCAGACAGTTTAAGATTATCCAGAGAATCTGCTTTCTTGCTCATTTTTTGGGCCAGAAAGCTTTTGCAAGGCACACTATCAAAGTTGAAGCCATTATAAAGGACAATTAAAGACACTGGAGCAAACAGAAAATACTTTATAGCATTCTGGGGGCATAAAAGGAAGGGGTGAGGAGATCTGGGAAGGTGCTGCTGGTGTTGTTGCTTTAGGAAATAAATCTAAAGTCCATATGTTACCACAGTGCATTGTTTTTGCTGAACTAGTGTTTCTGTGGGATTATGAGGGATTATAGAGCATACTGCCCCTGCCTCTTCTTCTCTAGCAATTCACATGTTCAAGCTGAACTAGGACTCAGATCTCTAAGTGGTGCCTATTCATCCACTGATCAGGTGTAATGTGTGCCCTCTGATCACAGAATCATAGGGAAGGGACCTTGAAGATCATCTCCTTCCAACCCTCCTGCCATGGGCAGGGAACCTTTCGCTAGCCCAGGTTGCTCAGTGCCCTCTGCAGCCTGGCCTTGAAGTGCCTGACGGGGTCTCTGTCTGTGCCATGGAGCTCTGCCACAAAAGGCAGCTTTATACTCTATAGCTTTATACTCTAATTTGAATAAATCTTCCATATCATCAGGGTAGTGATGAATTGACAAAAGTATATTAATAGTGAAAACTCAATTAATTGTCTTCCCGAAGTGCATAGGTGAAGGTGTTCTATCATCTGCAGTCTCGTGTTGGACTGTAGAAACAGAGAGCATTCCTTAGGAACATTGGGAGGGCAATTTTGATATGAGTTTAATATCCCAACCAACTCTTGTGCTTTCAGCAGCAAACAGGTGGCCAGAGAAAGCACTGTGAAGGGAGCCCTGTAGGTGCCTTCAGAATGAGACGGTGTGCCTTTGGGAAGGCATAACATGTCAAGTGAAGAAGCAGATATTGACAGTAGAGCACTTTGTTCTGGTGAGGTGCTAGGTGTTACTCAAAGTGCTTCCTGATGCAATTGATGTGCAGTGTTAATCCTGTATCCCCTCCATTTTGATGTGCCTCTTTTATTACCAAGTCATTGCTCTCTTCATTGAGAGCAAGAGCTGTAGGAAGTGCTTGTGTGGATACACATAGACTGCATCTTTGAAATTATGGTTGCATTTCTTATTTGAAACTAAAACCTTAGTCTTTAATTTTAAACAATTGTTGCTCTTGATTTTTTCCATCCATGTTTCATGAGCTAGTTTAAGATTCACAGAAGACTAGTGTTAACTAAATTTGGGCATATGTTTCATCTTGTAGGGGGATAAATGGAAAAATCTTGTCAATCTATATTTTAAATTCTGTATTCATTGCTGTCTAGTGACTTGTTTGATTTGGGCTTTTTTTCTGTGAGTAGATGCACTTAATTCTGCTTGACAGAATTCTGTGTTTCAGTGTCTTCAGGTGCATAGTATAGTGATGTTCCTGATAATTTTTTTAAAAATCTGGATTCATCCATGCTTGTAAACACAAATAGCAATTGATGTTGGTCTAATATTTGAAATGCCTTTCTGTACTGCTTAGCTGCCACACAGTGTGGAAGAATGGCCTTTACTGAAGTAATTCCGGTTGCTGCTTCTGAAACTCTTGATCTAGAGGTCTTGAGAGAGCTCTGGGCTTTTCAGTATGCTTCATTCCTGTGCATGACATTCATACTTCATTTTCATGACCACTAAAGCAAGAAAATCATGGCCTTCATAAAAAATTAAAAATTTTGCTTTTTTTTTTTGAATGAATTGTTGTGTGGTATCTTACCAAATATTAAGTGTTTTAACAGCTTGCCTATACTTCATGCATTTTCAATAAAAAAATAAAATGCAACTTAATACATGTTGGGCTTTGCTGCATACAAGGCTGGATACTGCAGATAATTTTTTAGCTCTGGTTCAGTTTTTGCTTACCAAACTTTAGATATCCCTATTATGATTCATAACCAGAAGAACTGAAGGTTCAGGTGAAGAAAGAACTTTTTTTTTTTGAGAATTTTCCTAATAACTTTTCCAATATAGAGCAGGCTTGTCCAATAAGATGTACCAAAGGATGTAACCTATTTTGTGCAGTTACTTGCTGTGCTCTAATTGTTGAAAATCTCTTTCATGAGTATATTTAATAGAAAAAAATAGCATCAGTAGAATTATAAAAGAAAGTGAAGTGTTCAACCAGAACAGTTAAAATTGTTCTAACCAACAGCTCGAGTTCTTAAATGTATAAATGTACACAGAGGATCTCAGCATTTACAGGCTGTCATGGCTTGATTTCAACCTAGAGTGCCGTCACCTCTCTTCAGTGCTAAATTATTCAGGTATATAAGCCAGTTCAGTCTACCATGATTTTAGAGGTAACTAGATGGCTTTGATTCTGTTATGTGTTTGCTGAAGAGATAAGAACAATGTATGGAAAGCAGGTTGTGCCTGCAGTCCATTTAAATGCTGTAGCTTGCATGCAAAACTGTTTTCCAGGTTATTGTTGTCAATATTAAGTAGTTATGGATGTTTTTTGGATAAGCTCCATTCAGATCATGGCTGGTGGAGCATTACAGCACAGTTGCTCTGTTAATGGGAGAGATGCGTGACTTGGACACTGCTGATTAATAATGTAGTGGGAAAAATGGTCCAAAATAAATTTTTTACAGGAATAGGACAAATACTAGACTTAACATGTGTTGTGGAAGTGCTGCAGCATAAGTAAGCTGCTGCTGAACTAAAGGAAAGGAGAGTGTTGGAGATCTTGAGTATTCCCTACCATCTTGTTTGCTGAGCTCCATGGGAATCTGCATTTCTGAAATGTGCCCTCTGCGCCTCCTGAGGCTGATTGGCCTCAGCACTGTATGGGATCAAGTCAGCAAGTTTGCTGCTGAAGAATAAAAAAAGCAAGCACAAGTATGCAAGGCAACATGCTAGTGTGCCCTCCTGCATTTCTTCAAAACACATCTGTGGTGTGAGGACAGCTTTCCCCTTCCTGGGGCATGTCCTCACTGTCTTACTATCTTTTGTAATGTCTCCACAAATCTCGGGGTCCAGGGGCCCTAATTCTTCTGGAGAGGCAGAGGAATGTCATTGTCTTAGCTGTAACTTTTGTGGTTGGGATATCTGCCTTGAAGCTGTGAGTTTGGACATGTCTTAAGCTGAAAAAAGCCTAAAATCCAACTGTTCGTTTCTTGATGGACAGTCTTGGCTGATAAGTAAACCTACTTCCCCCATGCCTTTTGCTTGAAGGCACATATGACTGAACATGTAATTCATCTGCGATTAAGTATTCTCCACTGATTTCTGCAGTGAAGTCATGATACATTTTGCATCTGAATTGATTCACCTGGCAAAAGATTGTGGTACCAGTGCCCTTATTAGTGGACTATTATGGAGTCATTGCAAAGGAATCTCTGGAGGAAAGGAACAAATTATTCAGGAACACACATTTTAAAGTATGTGAAGTAAAGGAAAAAGAAATCAGGAAATTACTAAATGCATCTCACTTGGCAAAATGACATTTATTTTAGTACAAAGTCTTCAGACTACCCATGGTAGTTCTCTTGTAGGTTGTTTAGACTCATGGCTCTGTTTCAATCAGCTAAAAATGCTTTTGAAGTATTGCTCACCGTCTTTCCAATCTTTGTTATTTGACTGTCACAAAAGAGAGACAAAAAAGATGTTGGTAATTTTTTTTCATTATATAGGTATCACAGTCCTTTAATTTATTCTATTAATTTCCATAAACTTAAAAATTAAAAGTTTGGCAAAAAAAAAAAAAGGGAAGTATATTTCATAGTACAATTGCAATAACAGCCCTGTCCCGCAGTATCTATAGCATGGTGCAATGGTAACTTAAAGCAGATGTTGTTATTGCTTGACAGGCAAGTGGCAGCCTGGATGGCCTCAAAAGTAGATTTTGTCTGATAATAACTTAGCACTTAAACTTTCAGTACTGGCCTGTGTTTGTTTGAGTTTTGTTTGTTTTGGTTTTATATATGATCCCTTTCATACCTTTTTGTGTTTCTGAGAAGCAAAGGCGCATACACAAGAGCTTAGAGAGGAAAGTTTCTTCAGGTTTGTGAGGATTGCTGAGTGGCAGAGCTTGTTACATGGCTTTTGGAGGTGCTTGTTCTGCTTTTGCATTGGCTCATATTCCTGCAGCTGCATTGCATTGCTGCAGTTTGCTTACTGTTAGACTCCTAGAGCTGCTGTTCCTTTCCTTATAAAGTTGTGTAAACTAAAGAGTATCTTTACGTTTAATAACGCGTCTTTTGAGAGACTAAGAATGACCTACTAGAAAGATTGGGCTTGGGTAGGGAGATTATTTTCTTCGAATTTCCCAATGTCAATAGATACTGATATGATTTACAGGAAGTTGTACTGCTAGTGAGAAATTACATGGTTCTGTTAGAGTGTTAGATCCTAGCTCCAAAACTCCTTGTCTCTGAGATGAGAAAAATCTAAATTGAGTCAACAAATTTTTGGGAGTAGGTAGAGCGTATAGAAGTTCTGGGTGGAGGAGAAGGTACTCACCTATTACAAGGTATGTTAATAGAAAAGTGGGAGGGAAGCAGTTATAGAGAAGGAACTGAGAACTGAAGAGTTCTCAAAAAAGTAGAGAGAGGAAGGGGGGAAAGGGTAAGGGGGAAGCCTTCTGCTCACATGAATCAAATTCAAAACCTTTTGTTTAGCCAATAAGCTGTGATTTGAAGCAAAGTCCCTGTATGTGGCATCCTCCCATCCTTCAAGAAGGTCCTGCAGTGTCCTCCCTGATCTTAACCCTTAAAAAAATTCCAGGCCTTCCTGCTTCACCCAAAATAGTGACTAGTTCAGCTTTCACCTATTGAAGTGGCTACCATCGTCACTCATGGATGCCAGCCATGGCATGCATAAGATACAGTGAAGACATAAGAGCCTAGGTTATGATTTTTAGGTAGCAGAATCACTATGTGCAGGGTGTTAGATTCCTGTGGTATCAGACTGGGGATGAAATTTCACCTGAAGTGGCTGCAGGAGCTATGTGGCATCTGAATGTAAGCACAGATCAAGTATCTGTGGTTGTCAAAGACACACTTTATTTACTTTTGGCCCATCATGAGTCCTTGGATGTTTCAGCATGCAAGAAGTTGTGGAACTTGCTCTTCTGTGGACAGGTGATTACAAAGTCATCTTAAGAATATATGCTGAATTAGACTCTCTCCTGAACCCCAGAGCACGTTCAGGAGGAAACACTGACCAAAAAGGAAATAAGTAAATCATGTTTTAATACTTGGAACTCATAATCGGTTTGAAGTAACAATGTGATGATTAGATTTCTTTATTTTCATCTCTAGCTTGTATTGCCTGTCAGTGTGTCTATGTGCTTTGGGGGTGCAGAAAGAGTCAAATTACAGTGGAACAGATCATTTAATACACCTGGAATGACTATCTCAAAGCAGGCTTTGAGATACAGTTTGTCACTGGAGCTTCTCTTGCAACTACTCGGGTTTTTCTAGGATTTGCCTTTTTGCAGATCAGAAGTACAGCTCAAATCATTGTGGCAGGTTGTGCCAGAGACAGGTATCTAGAACTACCAGTTATAACTTTTGAATTCCACTGGGAACAATTTTAACTCTTCAGAAGGAGATCATAGACTCAAAATACCCTAACTCTGAAAATATTACTCTAAAAATATTTTGACCTTGCTAGACTTGTTCACTGTAATACTGGCAGGCTGCCAAGTCTGTGGGAGTGATTTTATGTACATTCGTATGTAGTAGTCTCTTAGAAGACCAGTCTGTTAGTGAATCTACTGACTCCCTTACATTGTCTTTGAGTTACACTGTGAGATTCTGTCTGACAGCAAGGGAACTGTTTGTAGCTGGGTCTCAGCATTCAAGGCAGTAACATAATTTCCCTGGTTGTTGCTATGTGCAAGGAAACTATAAACCTTCTGAAACAATGCTTTTTCCAATAAGTACTTCCAGGATAATTCCTTTCCTTTCCCTTCAGATAACAGTAAAACTTTAAGTAACTTGTGATCAGTTCTGACACAAAGTTTTACATTTGATAGTCAAATATCACAATACTGTGATATTTTAAACATAGTAAGAACTTCTATTACGTTACCTTATGTTACCCAGAAGTCACCTAGAGAACTTGAAAGAGCAGTGTTAAAATGGTAAAAATTTTTTTATTATACCACATCATAAGTGTTTTCAGTTATTTCCATGCTACTAACCCCCACTCCAGCTCTGCACTCTAAACAAGGATGCATTCACAGTGTTATGTATGAATCTTTTAAGACATGTATTGGGAAGTTAGTACCAGAAACTAAACATCCCTTTTATTGCATTAAAGGGACCTAAACTGGCTCTTCAATGAAAAGCTAAATAAATTACAAATAATTGGTTTTATTGGTCTATTTTTAGTCTATTTTACTAGTCTATTTTTACTTACTTTTAGTAGTATTTTTAACTTTTCAATGTGCTTGTGAGTTGTTACGTGGATATACTACCCTATAGTGGTCCCAGTACATGTGGGTAAGCATCTGAAAATATTTGAACATATGTCTGGATTTATTTTGGTGAATCTTCGGCTTTCAACTAGCAAACAGCCCTAATAGAACAGGCTTTTTCAATATATTAGATCATATAGCTTTCAGACTATATGAATATTGTCTAAATATTGTTAAATTATGCAGAGGAACATAACACCTGGTGCATTTATTTCTGTACTGACCTTTATTTTTATAAGACTCTTGTTAAAGTAGTAAATGAACAAGAAAGATAATAAAAAGCACATAAAAAGCCTACAGACCAAATGGGATGAATAATGAAGTACGTCAGTTCATTCCATAAAGTTAAAATGTTACAGTGTTTCCTGGTTAGTACCAGAAGCATATGTAGGGACAGACTTAAAATCTACATTTGGAGAGCAGTAGAAGCTGTGATTTACTCTTTCCACTGTAAGAGGTCAGAGTTCCATACAGTCATATTTGCATGGAAGGTGTTCTTCCAGTGCAATTCATTAGTTTCCCAGAGCATTTAATGAATGTGTGCATATCTAAAGAGTTCCTCTCTAGCTGAAATCGAATAAAAGACATTCAGGCCTTTCTGAGTTGCTGAAAATTTAGGTAATTTGGGATTTCATTTACCACCTGATTTTTTTCCCCCCTCCAACTTTTGCTTTATTATAAGTAATGTTAACTCTACAGGAGCTAATTTTTAAGATTAATTTCTGCCCAAATGTATGGGTTTCTTTCACTTGTTTATCTGCAGGCAGAGTGCTTTGATTGTAGCATAAATACTGAGAACTAGTGGACTTAGGCTGAAGTAGCTTTCTTTGCAGTTTGCATTAAGATTTCTTAAAGTGATTCGTGTGTTTCTCAAACCTGTCAAGTAACTGACTGCAGAAAGTGAGAGTATTTGTCAGTCTGTTTCTTTAGGAAGAGAGTCTGGAAAATGATTTTTCGACACGTTACACTGTTTAGAATATTAACTCACTGTGTGTAATTAGGCTAACATCATTTGGCATAATCTCATAAGGGGCATGTTTTTGAGGGTTTAGTAATGGATATAGATCTTCATCTGTCTGTTGAAATCTCTAAAAATCTGATTTATTAATGGTACTTTATTTAGGTTAAAATTATTCTAAGCATATGACCAAGAGACATAAAGGGAAAAAATATTTAGGCAATTTTCTAATGCTTTGATCAAAATGAGCACTGTGGTTTGGGCTTTGCTTTGCTTTTCCACTGTCATGGAATGAGATCTCTTGTGTCGAATGTTAGGCTGTTTACAACACGGTTCTGGAGCCTGTAGCCAAGCACAGCTCCCTGCTCAGGTACAGAGCTCTGGCTCAGGGCAGAGCCAGTAACAATGGTTGGACTCCAAGGACAGCATGGCTCTTATCTGCTTCCTTTCCCACTGAACTCTGCTTTGCTCCTTTTTATCTGTGCTGTTGCTATGACTGAATATGGTAATATGTTTATAAGTCTTTTACACCAAACCATGTGATTAAGCATATCCTCTTAACTGTCTGAATAGAAACTTGAGAGGAAAAAAAAGAATCAATTTAGAAAGTTCAAAGGAGAGGGAGGGAGGCAGGCAGGCAGACTAGGAGCAGAATATTGATTTCAGTTTCATTCTAATCAAATCATATTGGTGAATAGGCCTCTAACATCACCACAACTCTAAAAATAGAAAAATCTAATATGAGTTTAATATGTAGGAACTGGCATTAAGAGAAAATTGGCAACTAGCATTTATGTCTGTGCTTCTGAAGAAACCCTGTATGTTTAGTTTGAATGTAAGATCAACACATGCCATTTTCTGTTGATAATTTTTTTAAAACACTCTGAATTAAGATTATAAACTGCTTTAAAAAGACCATCAGGTGTATTGCTGTAATTAGTGTAATATTGTCGTATTATGGTGTAATAAAATTATATGGGGAACTTCTGTATCCTGCTTTAAATTGTTCTGTTGTGCTGTAATCAAGGAACGTGGGCAGCCTGTTGCTTCATATGAAAATTTACAAGGAGATGAGAGCAACAGTTTGACCATCGCTTGATAGAGGCTCTCCCAATTCCCTCTGGTTGGGTAAGAGAGGCAATGGCTTTCAACAAGATGAAAATAACTCTTAAAAATGCCTGAAATGTCTTCTATTGTTTTCATACACTTGGCACGGAAGTTGATGGGTGAGCTCTGTGACTCAGTTTGTGGGACATGTAAGTCATGGATGGTGAGTGTGGGACAGCTCAACCAAGCAGAAAAGCAACAGCCTAAGCTCCTGTTTCAGAAATGCTGCCCTGGTCTAGCTATTATGGATTACAGCTGTATAAGAATCTGAAGTACCTATGTGCTTAATGAAGTTTTTGTTAGATATTATATGAATAACTTCTGTTACCAGCTCTGCTTAGACCTTATAAGTAGTTTTATGTTTCTTTGTAGCACAGGAAGCTTGCCAGCAGTGCTGAAAGAGATTCTTGAGTAAAACAGAGGTGTGTTCTAATACCTAACTTGGAGATGGTGGGGTTTATCTTATATGTTTATAGCAGTTGATTTACCCATATTATGGATTTAATAATGGATGTCGCTGAAGATGTAGCAGTTCTATTTTAAGATTGTATTTTCATAATTAAGCAATATCAGTTGTTGTGTCAAGTATCCATGTAAACTGAAATGTATGGATTCCATAAAATCATGTGCTTTAGAGTTCAAAGTATCCAGACTAAACATACATTGTTTGTGTCATGTAATATAAATTATCACTACTATTTAAAAAGAAAAGTTGTTCTGGGTTAGTCTTAAGAGCTTTATAGAAGGAAATGCATGAAATTAAGCTGTATTAATGCACAGATTGGAAATTTCTGTAAATCTTGGCAAGTATTCTATCAAGTAAAATATATCCAGATTAAAAAAAAAAACATGGTCAAACTGATTTAAGATTAAAAGATGCAGTTACTACTGTTAGTTGAGCAAAAGCAAAAAGAGGAAAGATACAAGAAAGAAAAAGGTACAAACTAAGAGTATGAATAAACACATAATTGTTAATGTAGGTGCTATTTCTGTAGCATCTGTAGATGCTATTTCTGCTATTTCTGCTATTTCTGTTTTTATTTTTGTAAAGTTAACTGTACTACAATATTCTGATGACAATATTAAGGTTTCCTTTTCCAAAAAATCTTAGTGGTTCTCAATGAGAAGAATTGACAAGTTTTGTCTTTAGAGTCTAAATTGTGGCATCTGGCCATATAAATGTCTTGGTCAAGTAAACCACTCTGAACTTTAATCATGTTTCTACAAATGTTATTTGAAGAGTGATTTTATAATTTCCTGAGAGACATTATCCCTATGAAACATTTTTAGTATTACCCTATTCAATTAAATAAATAATCCCTGTGACACCATCACATCCTTTGTAGTGCTAGAATGAAACGCCTAAGATAATGATGTTGCAATCCAAATTAAATTGTGACTCTAAAAGCATTATCAAGGTTTTAACCCCCTCTGTCTTCCTAGGGAGAGTTTGAACAAAATCAAAAAACCTAAGAGCCTTGAATACGAAGGATATGAGTCTAAAACACTTATCCAAAGGCAAGAAAATGCAGTAGGAGCATTACAGGCTGCAAAGCCATCTTTGCTTGCCACTTTCTTATGCAAGTCTTAACGTTGCTGGTGCATTGTTGGTGTTGCCTTTTCAGCCCTGCTATCTCCTGAGGTAGGTGTTTACTACATCTGTGCCAAATTGAATTAAATTTTGCACAAACATATTAATGAAACAAAGAAGTTACATGAAGTTGATCTATAATATTTTATATATCCTCTCAATACAACAGATAGCAGGTAAGAAAAGTAGGTTTAATTTTCCTGCATTAAATTACTTTTATATTAGCAACAAGGTTTTAACAGATTAAGAAATATCAAAAGGAAAACAATTTTTCCTACTGAATCTATTCTGTTTTAAGCAATTTAATGTGCTGTGCAACTGTACATTTTCTGAGCACTTTCCTTTAGCCTGCTAAACAAAGTCACTACTGTTTCTTGCCTGTGCTTCTCATCTTGCAGTCCTGGCTTTGAGAATGGCTTTTGTGTTGGATGGTAGAGAGAAAGGAGTGGGGGTTTTGTTTGGTTTTGGATTGGTTTGTTTATTTATTTAGTTTATAAGCACTGAATTTATGACTAAAATTTTATGCATAATACACATTCTGCTGTATATTTACACTACATGAGGAGATGTTCAACAAATGTTCCCTGTAGTTAAGAATATAGGGCAGTGAGCTTTGCGATGAACTTTTAGAATCAGCATGACTTCCTTCTGCAGGAGTTCATTCTACCCTTGACATTTTAGTTCTGGCAAAACAGAAATAAATGTATTTTCAGTTTACAAACATTTCTTAGGGGAAAAGTCTGCTTTCAATTGCTAGTTCCACCATGGAAAAACATAATGGTTGCTACACAGGCATCTTCAAAATTACATTAGAGGATTTGTACTATACAGTAAAAATGTAGTGAGTCCTTATTAAAGGCAGTTGTTTAAAAATAGTGGGGTTTTTTTGTTGATAAAACTTTTTAAAACTGTGATTTAACACTCTCATTAAAACTAATATGGTGACATAAGAATAATAATTTAATCTAGTTTATCTTCCAAAATAGTCTGAATTGGTTTCTCTAAGTAATTCAGTTTAATAAAACTCACTGATTAGGGAAGTGTGTTCTCAGAATAGGAATATTTTTAAGACTAGATAAAACTTTTACTGTAGGGTTTTATTTCTCACTAATTGGGTGAATCTCACTGATGTTCTTTTCAGTTAGACAAGTGTTTTGAATTTTGGGATTTTGATTAATAGATGTTATTTACAGAACTTCTCTACAACAGAGTTTCTTTTATGGGTTGAGATTTTTGTGTGATGTGTATTAGTATTTGAAGTGTACAGTATATACAAAAAATGAGAGGAAAAATGGAGTATAAAGATGACTCATGACTATGTACAAATAGTGGATTAATTCTATAAAATCGATACAACAATCTTAGCTGAATTTTGTTCAGAGAGAAGACAGAAAACTTCCTTATATTTTTTAAAACACATACCTCCAACCTCTTATGGGAGTGAGTCATACTAGTACCAGCTCATAAACATTTAAAAAGATTCTATGAGAAACTTCAGCATTGTGTGCACAAGAGAACATGTTTCTAGAGGGTGCACAAAGCACTGGCTGAAGCACTACTTTGATGTATTGTTATAATGTGCACATGGAGCCTCTTTAAAGAAGAGGATTCAGGGACAGCTGCTTGTAGAGGCTCACTCATCTTCATAAAGTGTTCTTTTTGGGTCTTTTTATTGGAAAAGTTATCTTTTTTTTGTGAATTTAGATTTGATTGTGACTATTTGAGTTGATTGTTAGGGTGTAGCCTTAAAACACCATGCCAAGAGCAGGTTCTCCAGAAGATGCACAGTAGCTGAAACACTGCATGGATATGAGATTTTCTGTGGGCTAGTACTTACTTATAATAACAATAATTTTATGTATATTTTACAAAATGTTTTTAAAAGCATATCTTTACACATGTATATTTATATAAATAATAAATAGTAAACATACAAATAATATTTTGAACGCTTTCTCCACAATGAGGACAACTGTAGATCTACTCATAAATGGAAAGCATCACTTGTGACACACTTTAATGGCATAGTTACAGCATAGTTTCTGCTTTTCAAAACAATATTATTTATATTAACTTGAGGGACAACGTTTCCTTTCCTTCCAGGAGGAAGTTATGAAAAGAGCAGGAAAATGTGGTTCTGTTGCCTAATGCTTTATATTGCCTCTTCAGTGAAAAGAAAGGAAAATGTTTTTGCTATTTTAAAAATAAATTTAAATAACAAAATGCTTTAAAGTTGTGTTGTTGTGATCCACAGGAGGTTAAATCCATTGACTCTGCAGAGAATTTTGTTTCTTAATGTACTGCAATTAGGATGTTTTCCCAAGAGTTAAGTCAGAGCAGTGTTAATCAGTTGTGTATAGTGGCTTAAAATACCATTATTGCAGCAGTGGTATTGAATAATAAATTACCTGCATAATATGCATCTGTGTGATTAAAATTTTAATTTTATTTATTTTGCCCAATGAAAGAAGGAGTTTTTTAAAGTAGTCTTTTAAATAAAACTTTTCCTCTTTCTTTTCTGGGCTTCTTTCTTTTATTTTTGGTTGTTGTGGGGGGTTTTTGGTTTTTTGTTTTGGTTTTTTTTTGGTGTTTTTTTGTCTTGTTTTGGTTTTTGGTTTGATTTTTTTTTTTTTTTGTTATTTCTTTCAGTTTTTGTAGATCCTGAAGTATGGCCAAAGTTTTTTATTTTTCGTGGCTCAGTCTTCATGCAGTTCTCTGCCTTTGGGGTTATTTGTGGTTTGGGTACCAATACAAGCCTTGGATATCAGGTGTGGAGCCAAAACATGCACTCATGTGTGTAATGTGGCAAATAGTGAAAGTGTACTTGTGTATATAAGTAATGAAGGTTTGATAAAGTTCCTTTGTCAAGAGATATACTCGTTATTGTGGAGAGGTGAATAAGCTGCTTAGTCATGTAATGTAGTAAAGACCCTATCTTTTGATTAAACCTTTTATATAAAAAATGAACTAAAACTCCTGGGTATAGGCAGAACTGCTGATGTAACAGATATGTATTTTTCAGATTTGACTTTATCAGCCCAGCATGGAGAGATGCAGGGCAGGGGGAAATGGCAGGCTCTTTTAAGTAAGCAACTCAGTTCACGTACAGGACAAGATGTGATTGTTTATATGCTCAGGATGTGCTGCTGCTGCACTAACGCAAATGAAAAGATCCTTTGCCTGATGGAGCTATTGTTCTCTTGTTTATAAACTGAAGTTTTGCCATGGTTCAAACAAACAAAATCCCCAAGTCTTGAGTATTTTGCCTGTGATGGCCAGTCTATGTGGATTTAGAGTGTTTTGTCTCTCAGTGGTAATACTTTCAAAATTCCCTGCTACTGTAAAGCCTTAATGTTCCTGTTACAAAATAGGTCTTATCTAATGTTGCCAGCTCAAAGCAATAAAAGTCATGAATTAGACTAAAATCAACATTGAGCTGTGGGTTGATTTTTGTAGGTCTGTAAATTACATATTTAAAATTTCCTTAGAGTTGTCTTTGTTTTGGGGCAAAGGAGGACTTGGTTGATTGTTGACTATGAAGTCAGATGTGAGAGTTATTTCTCTGTAACTGAAGGCAAGAAACTTCACAATATTTCCTGGAATTCTCTTGTATGATTGTACAATTCCAGGAGCTAGGACTTCAGAAAATGCTTAGATCATCTGAATAGCAATGAAATTAAGAGTTGACTGTGAAACAGAAAGAGCCAGGTGGAGGGAGAAGGTGACCTGCTGCAACTTTATCAGTGTGGAATAGTTTGTGATGAGAAGTTAGACAATGCAGTGAGACGAAGGGAAGTACACTCTGAATCACAAGTGGTGAGAGATCAGAAGTATATGCTGTAACTGTGAGAAGTGATTAGTCATAGCAGGTATGTAGCTGGCTTTTTATCAAATTCTCATTCATGGAAAAGGATTTAGTAATTGAAAATGTGTAGCAGGCTGACTTTTCACAGAATGTTTCACAATAGTCTGGAAAATTTCATTATTGCCATCTATTCAGACATCTTTAGAAAAAGAAAGCTTAATACTGAATGGGAGGGGAAGAAAAATCCATAAAAGCTGGGAAGGGAGAGCACCTATTAGAAACACTAAAAGTAAGTTGAACAATTAATCTAGAAGGGATACAAAATGTCTGGCATCACTTTTCAAAACTATGTCACCCCCACACTGTTTCGTAGTGGTGGTACTTTGAGGGATCTGTGTCATGGGAAAGGCACTCTCCTTCACAGGATATAGGAGTGCAGGCTTCTTACAAGCACTCCTTGATGGAACCACCCTTTGAGCACCTGGAGCACCCAAGCAATTCCTGATGTTGCTGTGTAAACCTGAGACAGAAGGAACGTGCTCATGGGTTACATTTCTTTTGATCTGAGTTAGGAGACGGTATTTTATTGACTTGTTTTTAATTAATGGTGCTTATCTGAAGAGGAGGACTGATCTGAATCAAAATAGTTAACCAAGGGGTGTGGAATCTACCTTTTGCCTGCTTAAGAAACGTAAGCTTAGTAAATGCAAGTATTGGTTCATCACTGTATTTTTTCTCTAGCCAGGACAGTGATTTTTATTCTTTTTTTCTTCACATGATTGCTGGACAGTAAATGGAAAGTAACTTGCTTACTTATAGAGGCATGTTGTTTTCAGATTTCAATGTCTAGGCACAGAACTTGTTTGTATTGTAACCAGTTTGCTTATGTCAGTTTTGTGCTGCCAAAAAACTTGGAACTGGACTGAGTGTGAGTTATGATACTGAAGACTTTTCAGTGGGTGTTCTTGGGTTCTGAAGGAGCTGGTGTTACCATTGAAGGAGAAAACTGCCTCTTCCCCCCATTGTTCTCTTCTCCCATTGCTCTAATTTGAAATAGCACCATATCTAAATACTTATTTGCACACAAGCTGTGACCTAGAAAATTTGGCTTTAGTTTAGTCCTTTAAATAGAAATTAGAGAAAAGGTTCTTTCTGGGGCATTTCTGGTTTGAACTGAGCATGCCTGTAGGATTTGAGGCAAACCAACTTTGGTGTGAAGTTGACTGTTTGGGTCACAGGTTATGCCTGAGTATTTGGCCTTGACCAGATTAGATCAAGAGAGTAAAAGCTGTATTTCTCGCCACATCAGAACTTCAGTGCATGTGCTTTCTTGCAATTGCTTTCTGCAGAGTTTGTTTTATAGCAACTTTGGGTGTTTTTTTTTAATTTTGGGGTTCTTTTTCACTTAAACAAAAATTGCAAGTACATGTATATCTTTCTTGAGGTGCCTATGCTTACAGTCTCAGCTCTGTGGTGCTAATGAATTAAAATGGAGGGAAAGATAGGTGATCAAACTGACCCTGAGAAGACCTGGATTCAACATCTGATGTCTTGCCTGGTGTGCTTAGTAGTTTAGTCTATATCTGAGATCTTGCTGCAATGTCTTAGTAGAACAACTGAATTTTTATAATTACCAGACCATCTTGGCATAGTGCAGAAAATTTTCAAAAGTATTCAAATCTCTATAGCCTACTCTGGCCCTGTATGCTGCCTTACTCATGGAATGGCCTTGAAGTTTCCCAGCCTTTGAATATTGAAGAGCAGATACTTGCCAAAGGGCATCTGGGATTACCTTTGATTCCTACCTGGAATAAACACCTAACGTGTGTTAGTGAGATACCTTACAGCTTCAATGTTTTTTTGAGAGGAGGTAGGGAGTAAATAGGTAATAGAGGAATTGTTGATGATGAAAGAAACACCTTCAGTTATTTGACTCCATCAGCATTTGCCAGGTGGTCTCAGAAAAATGTCCCAGGATCTTCCATTACCCCAGTAAGAAGTAGAAACACGTTTTGCTGACTCCCTCCATTCCCATATACTCTCAACCCTCTGCATGATCATTAGCATGGTATTCTGAGTGTAGGTACTTCTAGATATTACTATTAAGTAGCTCTGTAAAGAAACACAAGCAGAAGGTGTTTTGCTGTAACATACTGTACAAAAATGTTGGGGGCTGATTTTACATAACTTAAAATGTTTTATGATGATTTAGTCCTCTTTTAAGACTTCCATAAAGGATTCTCATGTGGATTTTATAAGGAACAGTGAACTTCAAAGAGATGGTGAAAGTCTCTCCCCAAATGCATTTTTGCTTTGGAATATACTGAAAACTTACTAAAACTCCTTCTGCATATTCTTTTGCCCATTGGAACACCTGTGCTTCTGGCATATGCATATTTCTGATAAAAAGAGAATTGTTCCTGATGATTTTTGTTGCTATTACCAAATTCTAAGAGCTTTGAAGCTGCCTTAATCCTATTTTGTATGCTCCTTATGGGATTCTGTTTCTAAGCATTCATCAAAAACTCTTTCAAGATAGACTTAAATTGTCATCATAAGCTTTTGTTTAGCTTGCACAGCTATGACTGGTGATGGTAATGAGGTGAAAGAAAAAGAAGGAAACACCTGTAAACTAAGCCTATTTAAATAAGTAGATAATTTTATGTCTTAATGGTTTGTTTCTGTTAGTGAGACAGCCCAAAGGGGTGGGCTTTCTGGAGCCTGATGCATGTATGCATCTGTCTTGTAAATGCTTTTTTTCTCTATGCTTTTTAAAGGTACTTTTTAAAAGGCCATAAAAGAAATCTATGACCTAAAGAGTAGTGTTCAGTTTGCTACCTTTAACATAGAGGGCTTATCTCTCAGTTGTTAGTGGAGAGCCACTGGCACAGTCAGTGGAACACAGCATGTGATTCATCTGAGCAGCCAGATGGGGATGGGGGTTGCACTAGGGTGGGCTGCATGCTCTTTGTGCTCTATTCACTATGGATTTTTTCTCCCAGATGGATCCCACCCGGGTTCTTTGGGGAAGAAATAAGGTCTCCTAGGTCTGCTTTATGTTTTCCAATAAGAGGATACAATGAGTAATCTCTATAGGCCATTAAACATGATATTTTCACCTGTTCAGCAGATCTTGTCCGTGTGGAATCCCTTTCCAACAGTCTTGCCTGTGGCATTGGGGAACATGGGTCCTACTGTGCTCTGGGCTCATTGATAGTATGGCCTGCAAGTCTGACCTTGGTGCTGCTTTTGCAGACAGTAAGTGAAGAAACATGTGCATCATTATGATGCCAATGAAGTCCCTACCCTTGCTTCCGTGATTGGGTTTTCAAATCATTAGTGTGCTCTGAATGCTTCTTTTTGAATCGCAGGCTGCCTATTACCCAGCCCTCCATTTTACGTTTAAGACAGAAAGTAAATCTGACAATTCATATACAGTGAGGGGTTCCTAGCAGTGCATCTGTGTTCATTGCACCAAGAAGTGATTTTGCTGTCCCTTCTGAAGCTTTGGACATGGATAGCATGGTCAGGCAGCTGGAGATCTTCTTGGCTCCCTGGAAGAAGGGCAAGTGGGGCTTTATCTCTGAGAGTTACCTATCTAGTCATCTGTGATGCTGTTCTTAAAAGCTCATAATCACTGTTCTTAAAAGCTCGTATTTCAGCAGCACAAACATTACTATTAGTTCTCAACTGGGTTGTAGTAAAGTGTGTATGTGAACTGCTGAATAAAGTGCAGTGGTCTCTCTCCAAGGCCCAGGTGTCTTTTTTCAGGCTAACATCAGCTATGGCTATCCCAGGACCATATGCAAATTGGTTTTTTCTCTGTTTTTTTGTAGAAGACAGATTGGGGGCATGTCTCTGGTATTTCCTCAGACTATGGGCTAGTGCTTTGACTTCCTGTCTACCTGGTGGTACCACATGTCTCAGGACTGCTGATTCTCATCTACTGCTTATGCCCAGCTCCCTATTAATTACCATAATATGAGATATGTACCGTGATTCTTTTTTCTTAAAGTGCTTCTCACTTACAAAAGGATGGCTCATCCATTTTAACTGTTGGGCCTGCTACTGTATGTAAACATATTTTTCTCTCGGCAACCACAATGAAAATCCTAAAAAAAAAAAAAAGAAACCAATCTCTCAACAACTTCTTTATTATTAACAGCTTGGTGGCCCTGTGAGATGCTGGGGACCCAGGAGTCACAGAAGGAACAATAGCACGGATGGCATTCCTCATTTCATCCCGTAGCATAGCTGGAAGAGCACTCAAACAGTTTGAAGGAGATGTGCATTCAGTCTCCTGCACTGGGAGGATTTTAACCTGCGTCCCAGGAGAGGGCACTAGTACCTGCAGGGATGAGGAAGCATCTCAGATTCCTACTGGCAGTCTTGTGCTCAGTGTAAACAGTGAGGCATTCAATACAGCAGGAAGTGAAGCTAATTTTTCTCATCACAGAATGAGACATGTAGCAAGAAGAATGTGTTGAAGATGGAAATCTGATGTCTTGGGGTAGCACTAGTGCTGAGTTATAAAACAATCACAAATGGATCATCAAAGTAGAAGAAAGGTGAAAGGCCACTTGTTTAGACATACCTGACTCTCCCACTGTCTGCTTGCTTCTGATTTAAAATAACCAAACCAAAAACCAACCAGCCCCTCACCTAAAAAAGAAATCACTCCACACTACACATCCCCTCCCAAAAAAAAGGTGTATTACATCAGCAGAGGATTTCAAGAGCCTCTGTTCCTTGATCCAGCCTTGCAACATGATGGCAGAGGACACCTGCCATTTTGTCCAAGTACAATCAGACAGAAAAATATGTTGGATATGACTTTTTTGTACCCTTAGTGAGCTCTCAATCCAGTAAGTAAAAAACCCTACTGCTAGCAGTGTTTTGGGAATGTAAACACAGTTATTTTCTAAACGTTACTGAATTTGAACTGACCCTATGATTGGTTTTATTCAGGAGCAGATTTGCCCCACGCTAACAGATTTCTTCATGTCCAAAAGCACGGCAGCATTCAGCAGATGTATTCCTTCAATGCTATTGTTCTTTTTATCTGTATTGCTTTTGTGACCTTGAAGTTTCAGGAAGGCAGAGAAGGCTGACCAATAGAGAGCCCCATGAAGGAGAGGACATAAGGGAGGAGGGATCTCGTTTGGGCTTGTATCCAATTATTACAATACATTTCTAGACTATTTTTTACTGAGGAAGTAAACACTGCTGTGTAAAGGTTAGATACAGACCCACCCGTTCCTGGAAGTTATGTACAGCTTGTACTGAGTGACATCAGTGATGGATCTGTTTTGTGTGTATATACAATTCTGTGACTAATTACAGTATCATTTTGTGCCAAAGCTTATTAAAAATGTCTTAGGTTGTTTCAAGAAATTCTTGTTGTATCCTGAGCATTTGGATCAATACCAATTGTTTTTAACAAACTAGTAAAGTGTAGATCTGTTAGGCCACAGCACTGGTTTAATCCCTGGGATAGCCTGAGTCTTAAAAGGTCATCCTTGACCAATATTCTCCAAAAGAAATTGTCAACTCCAAAACGCTTTCAATATACATTTTTCAAGTGCCTTTTTTTTTAGGTATTGGTGAATGTGAATTTTTATGTTAGCTGGTTTGTGCCCTGAGTGGTGCAGTAGCAAAAGAAAAATCAAGAAAAATCCCCACTGTAATCCTTGGTAATCTATAAGGAAAATAATATAAATCCATAAATAATATAAAGTAGTAGAGATGAAAAGAGATTTTCACAAATGCTTCTTTAAGAAATAATTCTGCCTTGTTTCTGCAATGGTCTTGCCTGAGGAATTTGTTGGCTCCCTCTGGTATGAAAGCTCTGAAAACCCATTATGGCTATAGCATTTGTTAAGCAGTCTCTACAGACATGACATTGTGGCAGCTGCAATGAGACGCGCTTTCTTTGTCACACAGGCTAAACCAAGATGATAATAGGGATGAAGCTGTTTTGTTTGGATCATTCTGCTCATGCCTTCCCCATAACTTTGACTTTATATAAGGAAACACTTTTAATGTTTTGTATCAGACTATCTTGCCTTTCTATTGAGAAAGATTAAATGATCTGTTACGGTCAGTGTTGTGACTGAGTTGCCTAATTGTTTTTGTTGTGCTTCCACAGAGCATTTAAGGTGTACAGATCCTATACTTGACTGAATGCAGTTTTCTTTCCTGAGTTTATTCCTGTGAATCCCACTCAGTGAACCTCCTATTAAAACAGAATTAGCATATCAAGCAGATAGCAATTAGCATATTAGCAGATCAAGTTGTTGAGCACCTTCATCAAGCTGGAAAGTCAAATACAGGCCAATTCTTTCTCTGTGCTCTCTGCTTTAAAATACAGCAGTTGCTTCCATCTTGCAGCATACACTAAATTTTCAAGAGCTTTCTTTCAGCTAGTTTTGCAGAAACTTGGAATTGTGGAAGGAATTTGAATGGAATGTATCAAAAAAAAAAGGCATTAACCTGGGAAAATATACTGAACAGTATATAGTATATAGCACTGCTGTAGAGGGAAAAATCTGGTTACATCTCCATTGATGTTTGACCACTTCTAAGAGAAAAAACAGAGTGTTTATCAGCCATGGTCTCTTTGAAACTCTTAATAATAAAAAATATATTTAGGAACCTTTTCTAACTAGATGTTATTCTCATTTTGTGGAAAACTAAAAGTGATTCTGAAAAGCTTACAGTGATTCTATAAGCTATTCTGAATAATTTTCTCTCTAATTCATCTTTATTTTAAGAGAGACAAGCAGTTCCTTAGACTGTTTATTAACCTGTAGAAGTTAAGAAAAATGCTGCTTAATTTCAAAGAAAAGTTTATTATGCTTTTGCTAATATAAGCTACTTTATACTGTGTACTTGATATAATTCTATGTGGAAAAGTAAAGTGGATGTTTGATTTTAAAAAATAGAATTCAAATTCCACTTACCTTTTTTTCTTTTCTCTCAGGTGGAAAGACATGACATGAATACCCTGAGTTTACCACTTAACATCCGCCGTGGGGGTTCTGATACCAACCTGAACTTTGATGTACCAGATGGGGTCCTAGAATTTCACAAAGTCAAACTCAATGCAGATAGCTTGAAACAGAAAATCCTCAAGGTTACAGAGCAAATCAAGGTTGAACAAACAGCTCGAGATGGAAATGTGGCTGAGTATTTGAAACTGGTAAACAGTGCAGACAAGCAACAGGCTGGGCGCATTAAACAAGTCTTTGAGAAAAAGAACCAGAAATCTGCCCACTCCATTGCCCAGCTGCAGAAGAAATTGGAACAGTATCACAGAAAGCTCAAGGATATTGAACAAAATGGATCTTCCAAAGCTACCAAGGATACTTCCAAAGATAACTTGAAAGATGTTCAGCATGGAAAGTCTCGTAGCACTGGGCACGGAACAGAGAGCAGCAAGTCGGGTGTGCCGGGTGTATCTCTGACACCACCTGTCTTTGTTTTCAGCAAGTCTAGAGAGTTTGCCAACCTGATCCGAAACAAATTTGGTAGCGCAGACAACATTGCTCATCTCAAAAATAGCCTGGATGAATTTCGGCCAGAAACGAGTTCTAGAACCTATGGGGGCAGTGCCACCATTGTTGCCAAACCAAAATATGTTAGTGATGATGAATGCTCAAGTGGGACCTCTGGATCGGCGGATAGCAATGGGAATACTTCCTTTAGTCCTGCTGTGGCAAGTACCCTGGACAGCCAAGGAAAGCTGTCCATGATTTTGGAGGAACTAAGGGAAATCAAGGAGACACAGTCCCAATTAGCTGATGATATTGAGAATTTAAAAACCCAATTTAAAAGAGACTATGGCTTTATTTCTCAGATGCTACAAGAGGAAAGATATAGGTATTTTTTTTTTAACTGTTCTCTTGAAATTACTTTTGAACGGGTATAGAAACTATTTGCAAAGTGTGTGTGTTTGTCAGAGAGAGAGATTTCAGAAGCAAGAGGAAAATATAATTCCAATCAATATCTGGTACCAACATGTTTAATTCCTCCCAACAACTGAAAATACACATAGAATATTTATATTTCCTGTCAAATGGTGTAGTGCCCTTTGCCTTTTGTCAAAGGCTGGTCAGAAAACTCTCTCCTCTGTCATAGTTTTTTTGTGAATTATATGAGTACTGCATATAGGAGATGCCAATGGTTTTGTAGCTGGTGGAAGGATTCTCATCTAACGTGACTCAAAAAAAGCTAATCAGTCTGTGGTGTAGCAGAACTGACTGACAGCTGATAAGTACCCCCTTGACTCCTGAGTACCTTGTCCACATACTTCTCACATACGTTGCTATCTTGTGGATGCAATGTCACCTTGTACCCTGGTGGAACACACAGCTGGGAGATGTAGTTTGAAGTGCTGTAGCACAACTTCATCTTGCATTTGTTTCATGACAATTAATTCCTTTATCATGCTCTGTGAGAAGTGGATGATATGTTCTACAGAGGGCTTTCACCTGCTGTACCTATATCCCATTTTTCCTATGGCTTGTTAAAGCAACAGTTGATTCTTGAAGTCTTTACTACACCAGTGGGGAAAATCTTGGTATGAAGGGCAATATTTCATGTCTCCCTTGCTTATAGTTCTTGAAATACAATGAAAGGCTTGATATCATGTGGTAATATAGGGAGGGAAGAACAATGAAAATGGCCTGAACTCTGAACTCATTACTTGGTTTCAGGAGAAGGCAGAGTGGCCTTTTCTGACAGCTCTCTGCCAATAAAATCTCAAGCCTCCTGCTACCCATTTCTAGACAATTTTGCCTCCATCACTTTTGTGCTGACTGCAATGTTTGCCTGTTTGTGTCTTAAATGAAGTGACAAATTCACAAAAAAAAATTCTAGTTTGCTGGTGGTTTACTTGAACTGCTTTACCAACAGAAACATGCCAGAACAGACTGTACATAAATGGCAGAACCCTGCAGTTGTGTATGAGGGAGAACATATTTTTCCTGTCATTACTGGCGAGCTATTAACTGGCTCAAACTTACTTATGAAGCCATATCTTCTTGGCTAAATGAAGAGTGAAAAATGTGAGTTGAATATCCTTAGGCACTGTTTATATTTAATATAATTTGCCAACAATGTACAAATATTTGCTTTTTAGCACCTACTGCCAGCAAGAAACACTCAAAAAAGGCTTTCAGATTGCTGAATAAATGTTTATGGAAAGTTTGCAAAGTTTTTACTCATTTCTGTATGTGCTTTGTAATGCCAGTCAGAGGAATTCATCGTATGCTGAGAAATTACCTTTTAAAATGTGCAATTGTTTTCATTATTTGCATTACTTAAATAGAAGCATTAAATTTAGATTTCTTTTCCTAATAAGATATGAAAGATTGGAAGACCAGTTAAATGACCTCACTGACCTTCATCAACATGAGACAGCAAACTTGAAACAAGAGCTAGCCAGCATAGAGGAGAAGGTGGCGTATCAGGCCTACGAGCGATCACGAGATGTTCAGGTACTTATTTTCCTTATCATAATCTTCTAACATTTTGTAGAGATCTTGTACCATGAAACACTTGCATTTTTCTACATATTTTTAAATAAAGAATATGGGGAAAAATGTAAGCCCATGTTTTCTCTGTTTTAAGGGGAAAACCCAGCACACTGAATCAGTGACGATCTCCATTTGTTTCTCTGGATTCAGGATTTTTTTTCTGCTAAACTGATGATATGGCCCAGGCAGACTTGTGGTTGAAGAGTGGCCTGTTTTAATTTCTTTCACAGAGGAGGAAGGAATCAAGTCTCCTTGTATTGTGTGACGTAGCACTTCTGACAATGTCCTGACATAAACTTCTTGCTCAGACTTTCTCCAATATGTAGTTTCATCACTGGCAAGATTTACTATAAATTGAGCTTAGGGTAAAAGTAAGAGAGCTGATTTATAAATAGACTTGTAGATTTGCCAGTTATAATTAAAGAGTTTTCAGCCATAGTCACAACAACCTCTATAATCAAAGCTGTGGGGTGTTTTCACCTTAGTGATCAGTTGTAGTCATGTCTGACTTCAATCAAAAAACAGTAATAATGTCTACAAGTATGTCCTGACAGCATGTAGTTACGTACGTACTTGAATGTTTTATACAATACAAGCACTTACATAACGCATAATATTTCCACTCAAAGTCTGAGGAAGTGGTGAAAAGTGGTGAAAACACAGTTGTGCCTTACCTATTCATGAACAACTGAGGAATGCTCGAAGACTGTGTTCATATTGGCTCAGATGGTAAAAGAACATAAAACCTGACCTGTATACACCTATGCTCACATTTCTAAACAGAGAGAGTGCAGGCAACAGGATGATCACAGTTTCCTAAATGTGAATTAGGAAGCTCCTGGGAACAGAGTGGGAAAGGGATGGTACTGAATCTAAGCATGTCATAGGTTTCATTGTAGGTTTAAACAAGAGAGGTCTCTCACAGATTTAAAGAAAAGAGCACTCATTTCTGTGAAGGCATCTTGAGGATGTAAAAATGTAATGAAACCTGAGTTGTCCAACAGAAGGGCTGTGAAATATTCCCTGACTCATTAGCAGAATCCTGGAGGGGTGTCAGAGACTTGTAAAAGACTCCTGGAGGGGTGTCAGAGATTCCTTAATGAAGTGCTATGTTGACACAGCCTTGTTTCTTTTATCTCTGTACAGTTGGGCCTATTTAGACCTATCTCTTGGGGGATTTGGAAAATTAGCTAAAATAGAGTAAAAGGATTTAAGCTCCGGATATTTTGAGTAACAGCCTAACTCTGTCGCTAAAGGATGTGCAGATAGTTTTAAAGATGTGTTCAGCCTCTCAGTGCAGAGCTGCAGGTATCAGATTTTTGCAGCTGGACTTTCTCTAAAGCAGCACAAGACAATGTGAGGATAACTTACAGTCAGAGTGGAAGAAAGACCAGGGAAGTTCATTAGTGTGTAGTGGAGAACATGCCTGAACCATAACAGACTTTGTGCCACCCATTAAGAACTGTAGTAATAATCTTCTGTATTGTTACTAATTCCTAGAGCAGTGAAAGGACGCAGCCTTGTGTAAGGCACTGTGCCACATTCTCTGTGGTGACCTTGGTGCCTGGCGAGTCGCTTGGTAAGCCAGTTCAACTTGCTGAAACAAGAACTACCCAGCAAGGGAAAGCTGAGAACTCTCTGGGTGTTTATACACAGAGGTTTGGTTTGAAACAGCTTACTGTGTGACCAGGTGAACAGCCTTGCTAGTGCAAGGAAAATATCTGGAGTTTGAGAGTGGGCAAGAAAGCAGGGACGCTGGAGCATTGGTTTTCTTTGTCACACAGTGGTAAAAGATTCTGTCAAGTTGATCAATCTCATGAAATTATAGCTTTGCACCACGTTACGCAGTGATGCCCAAATCCCAACTCCAGCAAAAAGCTGGCATTTTGGCAAATAAGTGAAACAGTTGGAAGTTTTTCTGCTTTGCTTTGGGAGGGTTTAAGCATGGGGGTAGTATCTTTAGGAAGTATTTTACTCAAAGACCACTTTTAGTTCATCCTCAAGCAGAAGAGAAAGGTCTGCTTTCTTTAGAACAAATTGTGAAGCAGAATAGATCATGTGGGAGAGAATCCATAAAAGCATCTCTACAGGTTGTTCCACTGTCTTCACACTGACAGAGGGAGAAGGCCAGATCTCCCAGAGGACTCAAACCCAACACTGTAGGATGGGTGGGTTTGAGAGCAAAATCAATGTAGACCACAGAGGCAGTGTAAACCAAGTGCTGCTACATGTTGCAAAGTAGAGTTAATTAGTATCACAGCAAGCCCACCCTAATGTTTTTTATAGAATATACAAAGAAACTAATTTTCTTGCTGTTTTGATGCAGTGATAGTTGCTACGGCAACAGCTTTACTAGTACTTTATATCAACAGGTTATATAGGAAACAACTGTCATGAACATTAAAGTTATGATGCCTTTTCTGGAGCATGAAAAAAGAACAAACTTACATTCTGGACAGTGTTGTTAGCCTTGATTATGCCTGAGCAAACAGTGACACATTCATTCAGACTCATTCATATATATGTCCATTTATTCTTTTAAAAGTTGGTAGTTCATTGAAATTTTAGCAGTCTATAATAAATTACACTTCTAATCTAGCTGATGGATGGCTCTGCAGCTAAAATGTGAAGAAATGTTGAAGGGAAATATGGCTGCCCTAATTCTTGTTTTCTGTCTCCAGGAAGCCTTGGAATCATGCCAGACCCGGGTTTCCAAACTGGAGCTCCATCAGCAAGAACAGCAAGCACAGCAGTCTGAAACAGTTAATGCCAAAGTGCTCCTGGGGAAGTGTATAAATGTTATCCTGGCCTTCATGACTGTCATCTTAGTGTGTGTTTCTACTATTGCAAAGTTCATTGCTCCTATGATGAAGAGCCGTTTTCATATCATCTGCACTTTTTTTGCAGTGACGCTGCTGGCAATATTTTGTAAAAACTGGGATCATATCATTTGTGCTATAGAAAGGATGATTATACCAAGATGAAGCTGTTGGACTGGCTGGTTTTTTCTTTTTTTCTTTTTTTTCCCCTTTTTTCTTCCCCTCCCTGTTTTTTAAGCACTGTGTGTATACAAATTCTGGTGTAAATATATAAAAGTATACTTGTTGGCAGTCAGTTGCCTGTTCAATCTGATTTTGTCTAACTGGCTGTATCTGTGATGAACTGCTCACTTAAGTCAGTCTTCTGCCTTAATCCAAAAGGTTTTCCACTTTCCAAACCCATACCCACAAAAGATGGTATGATGTTCTGGGAGGGATCCCAGCAACTGCAAGTGTCAGGTGTGCTTTTTACTAGGCTGGAGTGCAATGAGTGTGATCAAGAGGGACTGCCATAATGTGTATCAGCTCTGCTAGACTCTGAATCCAGCTAGAGTGATAAGCCAAACTATGCAGTCATGTGTATTGATAGTTCTAGCTTCTAAATTAAAGGGTATCATTACATGGGATTTTGAGTTTTCAAGACTAACAAAACTTGATGCTTCTGCTAGTAACTTTTTGCACAGAGTTTATTGTTTGTAAATGAGACCAGTGATGACTATTGACCACAGTTAGCAGTTGTTCTGTGCTGGCATTGTTCCTTATCACATTCAGGAAACACATACATGTGGCTTAACACTTCCAAAGATGGACTGAATTAAATTATAAGGTCTCCAAGCAACTTTGTAAAGGAGTTAAGAAGCAAGTAACTGGTAGGTAAGTTGTCCTCCACACCAAAGCACTCACTCGTTCAAGCCCTTCAACCTGCAAGGGGAAAGAAGAACACGGAAAGGCAACATTGAGGTTAGCCTTTGTTAGCACTGAATTGTTGGGGTGTTCTGACTGAATGCAAAGCATACAGGTGGTGGGACTCTGGGTACGGTGGATTTCTTTCTTCTGTCAGATTCAAGAATGTGGCAGAAACATGAGGGAACAGCTTATTAGGGGGAGCAGGGAGTTAAACTTCTGTAAATATAGGAACTGTAGACACTCTCAACAAACATTCCTGAAAATAATGTATTAACATGCAGTATCACTACTAGGAGACAGGGTTGGGTTTGTTTTCCCACTAGAATTTCTTTTGCTTGACTTAATAACTGCAAAAAAATTTCCCTGAAATCAGCTTGGCTTTCAGCCATGATGTAAAATAAGATCTTTATTAAAAATAAACAAACAAACAAAAAACCACCACAAAACAAACCACCACAACCAGAATTCTTCTCCATGCTCCATTAAGTGAAAAAACAGTGTCTCAAATTATTTGATGTTCAGTGTTAGTAACTGTGAAAATAATTGTCATTACATATTTTCTTTTCAGTTGCAGTATTTTTTATGCTGGTATTATGGGAGGGAGGGCATAGTTTGATGTGTATATTTCTTTTTAATCAAGTGCAATAGTTGGTATAGAATTAGTGAAGACCTTATTCTGAGGAAAGGGAGTGGATGAGGCGAAGGCAGGGAAGAACTCTGACATTTTACCACAGTCAGATAAACAGTGAATAGTTACTATTTGTGGCTTCAGGAACTAAAGAAAGAAGAGAATTAACTTAATAAATAATTATATAACTCAACATTTAGAAAATTCAATTAAAATACTTACAAATATTTAAAGAATTCTTTATGTGTCCTAAGTCTTTGCACAGAGAATCAGGAAGGACTGTGCTTGTTTGCAATCACTGGAAATGGATCAGATCAGGCACACCCATGTTATTTTAACCCAGCCCTACCTCATCTCAAGTGGGAAGTGGAGTAGAAACCAAAACCAAACAAACAAGAGCCCAAACAAGACCAACAACTGGTTCTGATCCTAAGAATGCTGTGACTTTTCATGGTGTTTTCTTGCCATCTCTATTATAATCTCCATTCTTCTCTTCAGCTTGCACAGCCAACTTCTGCACTGGCCTCTTGAGAAAATAGTTTAGCATTTTGTTAAATGGGTTCAGAAAGGTAGACGTGCAAGAAAGGAATACCATGTCTTAATAATGTTTACATAAGAAAAACTCCTTTGCCTATTGCATGATTATACATTTATATAATCCTCCCATTGCTATTTTATGTAGTTGAAATGTTACATCAGGTAGCCTCAAGGACAGGCAGGAAAAATGTTGGTATTTTTCTTATAACACAGGATGTTGGTGTGGTAATTCACATTCCCTTCACACATGGGAATGTGAAGGCTTCTGCTCCAAGGGCATCCTGTTACAACTCTGGAAGATAACCTCAGTGCAAAATGAAGGTAGAATCTAAAATGTATGTCTCTACAAAAGATTGCTCACTGTCTTGACAGAATCTAACAGGGCCTAAATTCTAAATTGGAAACAGGAAGGTCTTGCACTTCCATATTGGCTTTACATCTGGCAGAGGACATAGAAAAAGCTATAAAGGCTGCATAATGCTAGTTATGTAAATTAAAACAACCTAATTGTGAATGGGTGCATCTCTTCTCTAGGTTATTTTCTCTGCTGGGTTTAAATCACTGAAGGATGTGACACACATCAAGAAAATAATAAAAAATGTAAAGTGGAGGGCAAAAGCCTGCTTTTGAGTGAAACTGTTATAGTTTTGCACAGATTGAGACTCTAGTGCCAGGTGCTCTGCCACGTGGAAGGCCACCCAAGGAGGGAGGTCTCCCATCCTGCCTTCACCATCGCATTTCCTACCTTGTGCTAACACTGGTATGTGGTGAAGTCTTCCATATGACATGTTAGCTCACTAGATTGGAAGAAAAACCTGGTGAAAGAGGTAGATGGTTCTCCACATCCAGAGACTTAAAGGGCTGGTAAAAATGTCGCATGAGTGTGAAGCTGGGATTTTAAGGGAGATGAGCCTTTTTCTTCTTGTTGCAGTGAATCATTAGCTGTCCCTAAAACTGGGCTCCAGGCAGACTCCCTGCAGATTGTTGGGGCAGCTTCAGTGTAGAAAAGTTCTTCCTAACTTTTTCCTACAGGGAACAGATACAAACAGCCCCAGCATGTGGTGGGACAGGCTAGCCATCTGTGCCTGTACTAAGGGTCAAGAGAAGCCTGGTGCCTGAGTTAGCCAGGGCTGATGCCTCTGCCATTAGCTTCAGTATGGGCATCACTTCCCCCCTTTAGGGTGGGATTGTGTATTTTACATATTAGTGTGTGTACCTGGCAGTCTGAGCTCTGCTTCCTGTGAAAGAATGCCTAGGCCAACCCAAAGACCTGCAGTTCTCCTAATGAGAACTCTGGTCAGCTTCTCAATCAGTTAACCATGTTCTGTCAGGATACCAATCGCTTTTATATTCTCATACAACACATCAGACATTCTTAGGCTACTCCTTACTTCTACTCATCATGAGCCTCCAAAACACTCCCACTCAACAAAAAGTTGCCAGACAGTGTCTTTTCTGCTTGATGCTGCCTGGTACGCAAGTATTTCACTTCACTTTGGTAGTAGTTCTCTGATGGAAAAGCCCTTCAATAAGTTGTTAATACCTGTTCTACCTGTTTGGCAGCTTTTTTTTCGGAGGTTCCTGGAGATTTAGTTTCTTATGAAAGTTAGCACAGTTTTCCTGATTTCTCCTATTTCAGCATTCAGGACTACATGAGGTTTCCTCTAAAAATTGTCTAATGGATCTCTCTGCTAGCTTCAACTCCATTATTGTTGAAAGTCCAATTAGTGATTGGTAGGACTGATCAAGACCCAGTTTAAATTCCTTCTTCTTTCTGCTTTACATTATATGCATTCATGCAACTTCTC
The DNA here is from genome assembly GCA_013399945.1 of Ploceus nigricollis. Lineage (NCBI taxonomy): Eukaryota > Metazoa > Chordata > Aves > Passeriformes > Ploceidae > Ploceus > Ploceus nigricollis. The sequence goes on from VXBC01012946.1 coordinate 366,359, forward strand.
ATTTTATTGCACTCCTGTGATGTCTATTTGCTCTGAATCCTTAGAGAGGCACTAAAAAATTTCACTGCATTTTAGTTCAATATCAAAATGTTTGTGTTATGCAGTGCCTCTGCTGCAGGACATCTATCAAGATAGATCTGATGTCTGCACTCCAGGAAGGATATTTAAAAGCCATTGTTTTCTGTGAACAAATAATGACTGCTTATGTGGGGAATAGCAATGCAAAAGGTGAAGACAATTTGCTGTAGGAAAGATACGTGATCCGCTCACCAGGAGTTGAAACAAGACAAATCCAGTGTAAGCATAAGGTTCAGTTTTGCAATCATAAGGGTTGCCAGCTAATTATTAGCTACTGAATGACATAACAAACAAGGACTCCAACATTGGAAGTTTAATTAGTTCAAGCTTATGTTTGATACAAGTTAACTGCAAAAATAACAACTAGTGCTTTCTGAAATCAAAATCATTGAACAAGAAATTCAGGAACGAAACAAGAAAACACAGAAGCTTGTAGTTCATTTAGAAGGTACGAGAGCAAATTTTCTTGTTTGGTTGTTTTTGTTTTGGGAAACTAAGTCCCTTTCCACTATGATTGAGACATTTTACTGCTGGATTCAATGATACAACAGAAGAGAAACAGAGATTAATGTAATTAAACACTTTAATTTTGATAGCAGAATTTAATCCCTTCTGAAAGTCCATCTAGGACTAGCAATCAGGCAAATTTATTCTCTGCTATTTTTAATCAACCAAATATGTATCTGCTTTCTTCATTCACCATCATGCCAGAACATGGCCTTTAAGTACAGGAGATTATAAAGGGCTTGTTTTCAGATAAAGTTGAATGGTCTCTCTGATGCTAATCCTGCACAAAATATCAGACAATTTTACATTGCAACAGTGAAAGACTAAGAAAAGTTTTATTTTAGTCAATGAAATCACTTATTTTCCCTGAAAAAGCCAACTGAGGTGATGCTGTATATAAGGACTGCATGAGGCCAAGTCAAACTGTCTTGTACGGTTGATTTGCTGTGCGTTTAGCATATTGAGTTTTACTGTTGTTGGAAAGTTTTGCACAAAGCCACCTTTCCTTTTTACCCAGGAAACCTGGGTCTGGTAGTATCAAGGTGTACCAAAAATTGTCTGCTTATATTGACTAAAGTTAATTGTCTTGGTGTGTGACCTGCAATGTTTCTCATAGTATTTCCGTTTTGTGCAGCACTGTGGAAAGATTCAACTATGAAAATGTAATTTTTGTATATTTGGTTGTGTAGTTATGACTGCCTCTAAGGTGCCATTAACATTTTTTAAAATAAAAATATTTACATTTATTTGATGATGAATATTGTCTCTTAAACTTTCTGTCCGATCACTCATACCCCTATCAATTTTTCTTTCTCAGTAACAAATTATTCTATTGACAGTGATAAAGTTAACCCATTGAGCACAAGGCCCAGTCTTAATATACTGACAAATCTGAGCATTCTGCTCTGCTGCAAGTTTGACCAAAACCTGTTGAGTTTCCCTTACAGTTGTGACATGGCAAAAGTGCAAACATCAAACTAGGTATCTTCCTTGCTTTTATCCAAAGCATGTGTGAAATTTGCTATGCAAATATTGTGCTATTGTGCCAAGCAGCTGGACTCACTTGGGATTAATTTTTTTTTTAAATTTAGAATTAGAAACTTAAGAAGTATTTTTATGTTATTGTCAGAAACCTTGGTCACATGTGCCAAAAAAATAACGCAGCTGACATAAAGCAAAATGTTTGCCTTTATTATTCATAAAGCAGAGGTCTTGTCAGCTGGCACTGGCAGCCATTGGGAATGATGTTATTTTTATTCCAAGAATAGAGCAGAAACAGTGCCATAACAGATTGCTTTGCAATCACATTGTACTTCCTATTTTCTCCTGTTTGATGAAATGGCACAGGGGCTGCTGTGTCACCTGCAGACTTTCCAAGGTCATGCTGAGTTTCACATGGGTTCCTGGAACTTGTTCTATATTAAGGCTAACTTCATTAACAAACAGCAGCTTCTCTCACAACCACTAATGATTTTGCCCATTTCTGGCATGGGCTGAATAATCCCTGCTAACCAGGCAAACCAGACATTAAAAAAATGCACCTCACTCACCATCAGTTCTCTCAGTTGCTCAAAACTCTGGCTTTTGAGAGTGCATAATACACCCTGGTAACTGCTCTAACACCCAAAATTAGAAGGGCAGAGAGTGAAATACAACAGTTCAGTTTAACAGCACAGAAAGAGAAGTTTCACTTGTTGCCAAGAGGCGACCACTGTGCAGTGTTAGTGATCACTGGATGAAACAAATAACCCTTACCAGCAGTGTAGTCTGAAAATACTTGGTGTTGGTGCCTCAAATAACTCCAAGAACCAAAGCTGTGTGACTGTGCCAAAAACCACTTTAAGGCACCCATGACTTCATCTGCTGTTAGGCTGCAACTCATTTTGCAACATCCAGAACTGCTCTGAACTAGCTGGCTGAGGGAGTGCTAGCAGAGCAGTTTATAAACTTAGTGATAAATTCTTCCTCAATGTGTGTGCTTATTTCTCTGCTTGTGCTGCTGCAGAAGGTGCAGCAGTCAAATGGTAGGTTCTGCCTCCCTTGGCAACTGGCACTGCATTGATGTAATTGAAAGGAGAAATTTCCACACTGTATCCTCCTTAATTCCTGTTTGGACTGTGACTTAGGTGACAACTCATTCATTTTGTGAAGTTGCCTAGTGGATCGATGCTATGTCACCTTTTATGTGTAGCCAACCAGATTCAGACAGAAGTAAAGTGGAGAGGCTACTCCAGAACTACTGGACAGGCTGGTGCTAGTCACTTGTGGGGTTCTGCAGGACTCCATCCCCTGGCCAGTTCTCTTCAACCTAATTAACAACTTGGATGCAGGACTCAATGGAATACTAAATAAGTTGGCCAATGACACTAAATTAGGAGGAGCTGTTGACTCCTTCGAGGGCAGAGAGGCCCTGCAGAGAGATTGTAACAAATTAGAGATGGGCAATCACCAACCAAATGAAGCTTAACAAGGGAAAGCGCCAGATTGTGTACCTGGGACAGGGCAGTCCTGGTTGTGTGTATAGAATGGGGAATGAGAGGCAGCACTGCGGAAATGGACCTGGGGCTCCTGGTCAATGGCAAGTTGACAATGCGCCAGCAGTGCACTGGCAGCCAGGAGGCACCAGACAACCTGGGGTGTCCTGGGGGAATTAGGCCCAGAACCACCAGCTGGGCAAGGGAGGGGATTGCACTGGATGCACTCAAGCACTCAAGTGTAGTGCACTTTGTGCAGTTTTGGGTGCCACAAGGAAAAACTGTTAGCATCCAAAGAAGGGCCACTAGGATGGTGAAGGGGCTGGAAGGGCAACCTTATGAGGATTGGCTGAGGATACTTGGTCTGTTCAGCCTGGAAAAAAAGGAGACTGAGGAGAGACCTCATCACAGTCTGCCATTTCCTTGTGAGGGGAAGTGGAGGGGCAGACACTGATCTCTTCACTCTCATGACCAGTGATGGGACTTGAGGAAATGGCATGAAACTGAGTCAGGGCAGGTTTAAGCTGGATATCAGGAAAACATTTTTTTACTCAGAAGGTGGTTGGGGACTGAAAGGGGCTCTTCAGGGAAGTGGTCACAGAACCAAGCCTGTCAGAGCTCACAAAAGATTTGGACACCCTCTCAGACACATGGTGTGACTCTTAGGGTGTCCACTGCCGGGCCAGGAGTAGGACTCAATGACCTGATGAGCGTCTTCCAAGTCAGCACATTCTATGATTCTATGATAACTTACACCTTAGGACAAGCTTGAAGCTGGCCAGTGCTGAGCTTCTGAAAGAAGCACAGACATGCTTTTGACAGAAACTTTGGGAATTGAGCTTGCATTTGATGTAGTCATGATCCCTTCAGCTGCTGAGTGTGTGATTCTGCCCACCTGTGTGTAAATTTGGAAAAAAATCTTTAGTTATTGTGGCTAGAATGGAATCAATCTAATGGAAATGAAAGCACAGTCAGGACTGAAGCCAGTAATATATGAAAACAATATACATGGGGAGAAAACCCTTGTAGCCTAAAAAATTCCTTTTATATTTTTCTGTTGAATACCATTTTAATGAGTTCGTACTGGTTAGGAGAACATCCTTTTCCTCTGTAGTCTTGGAGAGAGACTACTATAGAGACTTGGTGATAAAGACAGAAGATCAGCACGAGGTCCTGTACATCCATGCTGAACAGAAAAGGAGAGAACACAATGCCTGTATGGTCAGCAGTCCCATACAACTCATCTGTCTGAGTACTAGCTTAATAAACTGCTTTAGGCTTTATATCCACTGATGTCCTCTCTGCTAAAAATTGTCCTCTAGTCCTACTGAGCTTAGTGGCAAAAACCCCTCTGAGTTTAACTGGGCAAGATTTATCATAGCACTATGGCACTTAAAAGCAATTCTGTCTTTTGACTTTGTAATGCCAAAAATATTAATTTTCTCAGGCAATCTACCCACCACAATGTATGGTTTTAAGTCTCTACCACAAAGAGCACACTACTTAGTCACAGACATCTCTGCCACAATTGTATGGGACAGTGAAACTATTTGGATGCTTTCAGAATCTGCTGACTCAGATGCTGAACAGAGCTTGTACTCCCAACACTAATTCCCCACTTGGCCTCTATCCTGCCAGGCTGGATTCAGGTCAAGGTGACATAGACTAAGCATGGATTAAACTACAGGTACGACCAGCAGCATGTGTACATAGCAACAAAACCTTCTCTGCAGATATGCCACTGGGCTACAGGAGCTTGAGGATTTATCTAATCTAACAACTATTTTCAGCTTTCTCAACTAAGGCAGCAAAGAAGTCTAAATGAGCTTTCAAACTCAAGACTTTTTCTGACCATATTTACTCAGTATATTCCTCCAAAGACTGTACCTGCAAAATGCATTGAAATATTTTCCTGGGCTTCTCTACATATTTTACAGCTCTTTATACATTGCTTTCTTTGTGTGAGGATGAACCTTGCTGTTATGTGAAATGTTGATCTACCCAGAACTAATACCATATGACAGTTAAAGAGTCACAAACAATCTCTAATACTTTGTTGATCAAAAACTGTAAGATCTCTAAATGAAATCTCTTTACTTTTGAGCCACAGTGAACTTCAAGTGTCCCTTAAAGAGAATTTTTTTGTGAGACCTGTAGCTGCATGGATTTCTATTTTTACAAAAAAAACCAACAAAACAAACTCCTGCCTGTGTTGGGGGAGATGTTTCAAAAAGGGGAGTTTGCCACTGTTGAAATAATCCTTTTTTTATATAAAGATGTTATACATGTTTCCTTCAAGTACTGAGTTAGAAGAGAAATCAAACAAACCAACTTCAGTATGTGGTTCCCCTCTCTCCCCAACAGAATGGCTTCATATTTATTTCTCCCACATTTTCCCCCTATATTTGTCTAGTAATATTTAAAGTTTTAATTTTCTAGCTGTTTCTGCCTCTTGCTGTCCAGATCGCTTTCTTGACTGACCCTCTCTTCTCTTTTTGCTGTGTGCATTAGACCCACTTCTACTCCTATAAGCTCTGATTTCTATTCCTCATTCCTTCAGCTATTTCCTCCTTGTGCCCTTGAACTCCATCTTGATTCTTCCTTTTTCTCTCTTTCCTGGTACTCTGCAAGATTCCCATCTGAGTCACTAGAGCAGCAGAGAAAGAGTCACTAGAAAGCCAGCAGAGGCAGGATGGTCACTGTGACGAAGGAGAGCCCCGTTACCACCCACACTTCAGAACCACTGGCCATCAGTGAGTAACTGGAATTATCTGATTCAGTGGGTCTCAGAAGGAAACCCTTCTCTGATCCATGTGAAAAACGTGGAGGCAAAAATAAAGTAACACAATTTCCACCATCTCTTAGAAAAAGATTACACATCGGAAATACACAATAATTATTCCCTAAATTAGCTGGCAAGAGACACCCAACCCTATCTGTTGGTTTTAGTTACCTAAATAATTTTAGATTTTGTAGCTTTTTTGCTGTGTCCCTCGCAGAGCTCACACTGACTGATCTAGATTCTTGGTGTCATGTTTCTCATGTAAATGAATTGTTTTCCAATAGATTATAGCTATGTAATCCTGCTATGAGCAGACACTAATAGAACCAAAGAAAAAATCTGTGCCATTCTACCATTCCTTTTAATGCAGTTGTAAAAAGGGAGAAAGGCTTCTGTTTGGTCTTAGTTAATATTTGTAGAGCTGATAGGGAAATAAAAAAAAGAAGAGCAAATTGGATACAGAAAATGAGAGAACAGCTTCATAACACATTCTCGAAAGATTTCTTTGCAGTGTAAAACTGTTTAGCTCTATGGTTTTTAATGTTCATCTTTTTCATCAAAATTTGTTTTGAATAAAAACTAATTTTTAATTCATTACAGAGTCTTGTGGTGTCATTTATTTCTCTCTAGGTGTACATTGGTATAGATGGAATGTTGTTGATATTACACTTCTAACATTGCAACAAGTGCAGCACCCACCCATGTAAACCTGCCCAGCGCCATGGCTCCGCACAGTCAGGCTGACAGAGAAGCGCTGCGCTCCCGCCGCTGCGGCTGTGCCCATCGCGGATTCAAACACAGCTAGCTGGCAGCCACCCCTGGGGAGTGACTGCAGCTGTCATCTCCCGCTGCTGGCAAATGTCACATTTGCCTTGGGGGCTTTCTTGTCACTTTTCCTTCGGGTATGTGTGTGTGTCATCACCAATACCCACCTTCTATTATACTAATTGAAAACAATTTTAATCGTTATTAAAGCGCTGTTAGCTTTATGAGAGGAATGCCAATATTGATCAGGACGTTCACTCTCTTGCTTGATTCAAAGAGATTTTAGAAGGAAAATGAGGACGTTTACGAGAAGATGGTGCCTACGGTATTTCAGCGGCTGGTAGCAGCCGATCTCTGTGCGAGAGCAGCGGCTCCGGGACGCACCGGGGCGCCCAGGACGCCCTGAGGGCT